>OX465491.1:19190460-19790460 GCA_950022335.1 Eurois occulta
TCCGGTTAGACAGGGAGCCGACCCCAAGATAGTTGGGAATAATGTAGCACATAAAACATTTAAGCAGCGTGAAAATATGCGTCACATTAACTAATTATAACTTGCTCGCAGAGGCGATGGAGGGCTCTATAGACTGTGGAGGGTGGACTTATCAATGATGTAATATAAAAAAGCTCCCAGTTCCTCATTATTATTATGTAGGTATATATGTGGTGCAAATCAACTATGACTTACGTCCCCTTTCCACCTTTCTCCCAGCCAGTCTCTCTTTCAGAAATTGTTGATTGCCAACATAGTTCCAGGTAACAAAGGGCTTAGACAAGTAAAGGTGACATTCTATCAGCGATACCTAACTATAGTGGAAAACTCAATAGTTCATAAATTGACTTGCTATCGAAAGGCATAAAATCGTTGTAGAAACACGAAAACTTTTGGAAAGCGATTGTGTCTGTCTAGAGTCTACCGGTCTTCTCACCAAATAACAAAACACGATCTCTTGACGTAAAAAATGTGAGTACACTTCAACTCTTCAGACATCCACAAACAATAATTGTGGTAATCATTTGGAAAGTAAAACGGCGTACCTTAGCGCACATCTATCGGTGACCAGCTCGAGGCATGGCCGATATTATTATCTTTTATTTTATAAACATTTGTGCAAGATAGTGGAGTGGCCTGTCTTGGATGGTCATCGGCTTAAAATAGTTTGGGTCTGATGTCATGTCATATTTATTACCAGATTAACCGCTTCATGTTTTTAATCTGAATCAAACTGTGAACGGGATTGCTTGATGTAAGAAAAAAATATTTATTTCTGCTATCCACCATTCTGTACCTTCCTCTCTGCTCGTAAACGAGCTATCAATGAAAACTTTGGTACATCACTGATCGGGGACAGTTTAGCTTTTTGTTTGCTGCTCCACACATTGTTTCATTTACCTTCAACTTAATGTATTGATAAACATCTATTCAACACAAGCCTTGTCACTGCTTACCTACCTACATCTTCGCTTGCCATAGATTACAACTTTCTATGCCCTGAAGCTTTATTTACCCCATTAGCGTCACTTGAAAAACGCTTACTCATCTAAATATATTGTCATACAGAGAAAATGTTATGTAGTCTCTTCCAATTACAGATAAACGACCAGTGTATCTTGAAACACGGTGGAGCGAGGAACTAAAATGAAATGTACTGAGTTTGACAGATTTCTATGCATTTTCCTTGGCAAGCAGAGTTGTGATGGAATGCCAAGCTTTCAGCCAAGAGGAAGTAATAATTATGTGATGAGAAAGTTCATATCAAACTGAAGTGTATGTTTCATTAATATTCAAGCGTTTTATTAATTGTTATTAATTTTGATAGATCATCTTTACACTCTCGTTTAGACTCGTTTCTAGTTTTAGCCATAATTGTAAAATCTATCAGATATACGTAGGTATGTCTAAGTATTTATCAATATACAAGCTCAATAGAAGGCTCTAGAATAAGCTTCTCAACATTTTGCAGATTTTTATTAGTCTTAAGATGTTCTTCCTTACACTGTACTGTTACTGTTCCCTGTTTTGAATAATACTTCTACGCTTCCGACAGTCTATTTCTAGCAACAAATTACATTGCTGCAATATAATAATTTGAAATGAGTCACAAGCAGGTTATTAATAATATCCGCTGTAGATCACGACACATGACATCACACCTTGCAATGCCAAATCTAAAACGCATCCATTTGAAGCCACACCTAAAAGTTAAGGCGCGAAATTTTGGCACCGTCGACTACGCCATTTTGAAACTAATTAGAAAAACTATAGCTGTACCATAATGTTCTCTGTTTTCTATAGAACAATCAGGTGTTCGGCTTTCGTTTGACTCATAGAAAGTACAATGTGTGATGCTACCATGAGACATGGAGACAATGGGACAGTGTGTCGTGTTGTGAATAGTTACGATACGAGTGAATGCATTTCATAGAATGTTTTATAGGAATTTGATGGCGTATCGTAATGATCGTCATCCGGCATGGAAAACTGTAAAACAATTTATTGTATCGAAACGTATTGGATTTGGTAGAAACCTCAGGACGAACATGAATTCTAGAACAGAGAGACTAGTCAAGTAGCTAGTGTTTCTACAACGATTTTCAAGAGAATTGACATCATAAGATTTTCGTTAGCTAATGGCAATGTCATGTTTAAGTTTTCCACAAGTAAACGTTGCTCCCACACTGGGAATTTGTCCTGTATCGCGGGTGCGTTCACAAACATTTAAACTTAGATACACAAACAGACACACCCGAAACAACTACCTGTAAACCATATAAATATTTGGCGCGTGCGAGAATCGAACCCGCGACACGCAACACAGCAGCCCATTCCTCAACTACTGCACCAACCTAGCCGTCAAAATTTTGCTGATAGGAGGTCGCTTTTTACAGGCCCTCAGGACAGGACAGATGTAAAAACTACGTTAGTAGAATTTTAAACGATAATATTGCTATGGTTCACGTGTCGTCGTGTGCGGTATTCATATTCAGCCCCATGCACACACCTACCTAACAGCACAGTAAAGTAAAACTAATACTGTGCTAATAGGTTGAGAGTCTATTGTCATTAAATACTGACAAAGATAAGAAGGGGTGGCCCTGAAATAACCAGTACGGGCGCGGCAATTATATAACAGATATTTCCATATTAAGATAAATTATCAACTGGTCTTATGAAAAAAGTGCTAAAATATCGATACTTCATCCTTCTAAATAGCATAAACACAATCATGATTACCCACTTCCGCCTGACCATTGAACAACGCAACGGTTTTTATTCAGGTACAGCTCAACAATTATTTTCATGGTGCTTGCTTGTATAATAACAAAGAAAGGAAATAGCTTTATGACCTAGGATATCTCGTAATCTTTGTGAATAATTTAAAACAGTGTTTATGGTTCACAGTGATTGCTGAAATAAACCGTCTGGAACCTGAGCTTAGCTGCTGTGAGTAGTTACGATAAAGTAGATAAGGCTTGCATAAACAATGGGACACTTAATAACGTGTCCTGCGTGTCCTGTTGTTTGCTTGTTACAGTAACTGATAGACGCTACTGAAGGCGTCAATTTCGTGGCCGATAATTCTGGGTAGACTCTATTTATTGCTATGAACACGCTTAGAAGGGGTATGTAAAGCTATGATCAAGGGTAAAACAAGCACAACAGGTAGTACATAAATAGACTGACGAATGAAGAGTCGTGTGCTGACTATAATCCCTGATTCGACACGCTACCCACAAGTGCAGTGAATTTGGCAAAGTGTGCCAAATTGAATGTGCCAAATCACATTCGGTCAAACACGACCTTTGACTTGAGAACACAGATCAAGGACCTAACGGCTAAGCCGCTCTTAGACAACATCCTTTACAAAGATTAGGATAAGCAAATTGTATTCCTAGATCAGCCACACAACCTGGCCACCTCAAGCCATTATCATCCAGTGTCAAGTGCGAACAATACTGCGTCCATATCGGCAAGGCTGTGCATACGCAACCCGGTCACGATCGGAGTGCCTTCGTGTCCACTCGTGAATGCTCGGTGATTATTCGTGAGCGTCATTGCTGGCGATTCGTTTCACTTTTGAAACGTGCTGATGGTTTTATTATGATTTTATGACAATAATAAAGGTGTTGTGGGTTTAAAAGTAACTTGTGCTAGTCTGGGTTATCGGTGAATATTTTTGCTAAGTATCTTAACCGCATTAATCACAAGTTCACGACACGACGACGACGACGACGTTCGTGACGAGAAACAGAGAAGTAAGAAATGCTGCACCGACCCCAAATAAATTGGAATAAGGGATGATTCTCATTAGAGCGGGCCGTGCCCGGGGCGGGCCGTGTACGTGGCCCGGACGGGGCACGGATTTGAAACGTTACATACATTTTGTATGAAGCAATTCATATTACAGAGTGCATGTTCCGAGTCCCGTCCGGGCCCGCTCGACGCCACGGTTGTAGGTTCGCTCTAATGAAAATCATCCCTAACCCGTTTAACACACGGTGTAATATTAATCGTGCAGCACGGACGGGCTCCGGCCCGTCCCCGCCCGGCCTCGGCCCGCCCCGCTCTAATGAGAATCATCCCTAAGGGCAGAAGATTGATGATGATGATGTCCAAGATAAACTTATGCCCGTTTTCACCAAATCGGTGCTACGAACATAGGTATTAGTTATAGCAATTATTTCAATATAGCTCTTCTGTGTTGGCTAGAATGGCTAGGCATTAATTGGGGTCCAAGTCGCCTCTTGTTCGTAAAGTAGGTACTTACTGCAGGTTTAAAAAAAGCTACGATGGTTGTCTAGACATCGCGACGAAGGTTCTCTACTGATACTCCCTTCCGCTCCGTCCAGAGCGGGAGGGGATGATTTCTCATCCCAAAAATAAAAAAGCAAACAAGGGTCGAAGGTTAATCGAATCGAAACGACCAAGAGCCCGTATCTGTCTAATTAATAGGTGGTATGTGTAGAATGACACCTTTGACCTTCTCAACAGGTTAGAGCTGTGGTCGCCCCATGGTTATGTATGTACATGTAGCGGACAGTACAGTAAAAAGTAAAAAAAATGGTCAAGTGCGAGTCGGACTCGCGCACGAAGGGTTCCGCCTATTATCTATAAAAATGGCAAAAAAATCATGTTCGTTGTATGGGAGCCCCACTTCAATATTTTTATATTCTGTTTTTTTTTGTATTTGTGGTTATAGCGGCAACAGAAATACCTACATCATCTGTGAAAATTTCAACTGTCTAACTATCACGGGTCATGAGATACAGCCTGGTGACAGATGGACAGACAGCGGAATCTTAGTAATAGTTTAGTTAGTTTCCCGTTTAACCCTTTGGGTACGGAACCTAAAAAACCGTCTGAAAAGCAGCAGCCCATTCCATGTTTTAATAATTTTATATTTCTTCCAAATACGTTTGTTTTTTGCATTCCAAACGGGTTTTTTTGTATTTATAAATACTTTGTTTGTTTAGTATATTTCCATGTTCTTACTCGTATATAGACATATATAATCAAACACCTTGCTATTGCCACCCAGGAGCAACTAACTATAAATAAATAAGAAGATTGCGTTTTTGTTGAAAACAGGTAACAACACCTGCTGTCCGAAGGATTCCTCTACCACAACATACAATAAAACGGGAACAATATTCCATTGCTGCTCAATTTCACTATTCTCATCTCAATGTACAAGCAGACTGCGTAATGGATGGCGTAAAGGAGTTTTCGATCGATGATTTTGTTTTTATAGTCTCTGGTCTCTAATTTGTATTTGCCATATGCCGATCAGCTGTTGCAGACCAGTCCGTTTTTTATTATCATCAAGGTATAGTTGATGAAATACCAGCTGCGTGTTTTTAAGGGGTGAAATTACACACCATCTGATGTTTCCATTATTTTTTGTATGATGTGCTTGTGCTGTAAATAGTAAATACCTACGTATACGAAATTGGACTAATTATTATCAGTCCAATAATATTTGGAAAAACCTAATGTCTATTTAGCCCTCTGCTAGTTTAAGTACTTAGGTAGGTCTAGGTACTGCTCACTCACCGGATGCGAACGGAGTGTTTTAACAGTTTAAGTCTTTGTCTGTCCGATCTAACTTTAATGGGGTTCTAACTTTTAGTTTTACCTTTATACCTACTTATATTTAAAACTTTCCTAGATTTACCTCTTACAAACCTAATCCACGCTAACCTTGCCAAAAGCAATTTCCTGTTTTAGCGAACACAGCCAAGGTCGACCCTTGGTCTAACACTAGTACAATGTGTCCCTCATCATTTTATTCATGAAACTAGTAATAATATTCTGGAATCTTGTCCAGAGGCGTGGTTTAGAAGCTACGAATATGCGCAGCGACGCCGCCGGGCAACGGCGTCGCATCGATATGCCCAAAGAGGACAGAGAGTGAATGCGTCACGCTCGCACAACGTGAAATAGTTACGCCGTGTTCACCACGCGAGGTACACGCTTGATCGACGTAAATAACGCGAATGTAACCTTTTCAATAATAAATCCTACTGCGTTATAAATAAAATAATGTTTACCTAAGTTATTTGTGATTCAATAACGTGATTTGGGGGCCTAAAATGGGCGCTTTAGCAGAATTGTAATAGGATAATAAATAACGAATCACGTTAAAATTCTTAAAATGGTCACAGACGCAGCGTCAGGGTAGGCCCCGAAATTCAATTTTTCTTACGTTTTTTGCAATTTGCATGGCAGTATCCAGTTGTATGTAGTGATGGGTCGAAAGAATATTCTTCACGGAGAATGTTCTCCGATCGAAAATATTCTGCAATATTCTGCAATATTCTTTTCGACGGAGAATTTACGAGAATTTATAATTGGATTAAAATTGCTCAATTTTAATACCATATATTTTGATTTCAAGGTTTTAAGTCAACTTCTTTTGTTGTTATTTTATACTTTACTGGAAAAAAAGGTTATTCCATGAGGTTTGAGAGTAGAAATTGCTAATATTACTTTATTTAAGCAATATTAGTTGCAGCTATCGTTGCGCGCTTGTCTTTCCTGCTCGGAAGTGACAAAATTATGCTGATTATAACAGATAATGCTACCAACATGGTAAAATGTGGTAAGATGCTGGAAAGAAAATATCACCATGTGAAGTGGGCAGGCTGCTTAGCTCACACATTGCATCTAATAATTGGCGATATATTAAAAAACCAACAGGTTACTAAACTGTTTTCTGATATCACTGATGTTATCAAGTGTATTCAGCGTTCTCATATTCTCTCAAAAGATTTTAAATCAATTTCACGGGAAAAGACAGTTACGAAATCATTACAGTTACCAGTGAAAACGAGATGGGGAAGTCACCTGAACTGCGTCCAAAGTCTGTTGGAATGCAAATCTGTTCTTCAAAATATGGCGTTAAACTCACCAGGTGTACAGAAATTTATTGGCGATATATTAAAAAACCAACAGGTTACTAAACTGTTTTCTGATATCACTGATGTTATCAAGTGTATTCAGCGTTCTCATATTCTCTCAAAAGATTTTAAATCAATTTCACGGGAAAAGACAGTTACGAAATCATTACAGTTACCAGTGAAAACGAGATGGGGAAGTCACCTGAACTGCGTCCAAAGTCTGTTGGAATGCAAATCTGTTCTTCAAAATATGGCGTTAAACTCACCAGGTGTACAGAAATTTATTGGCGATATATTAAAAAACCAACAGGTTACTAAACTGTTTTCTGATATCACTGATGTTATCAAGTGTATTCAGCGTTCTCATATTCTCTCAAAAGATTTTAAATCAATTTCACGGGAAAAGACAGTTACGAAATCATTACAGTTACCAGTGAAAACGAGATGGGGAAGTCACCTGAACTGCGTCCAAAGTCTGTTGGAATGCAAATCTGTTCTTCAAAATATGGCGTTAAACTCACCAGGTGTACAGAAATTTAAAAATTTACTTTTAAATGAAGACGAGTGGACGAAATTTGAAAAAATAAAGGTTTTACTAAAACCAATCGTAGGTTGGATAACAAAGTTAGAAGGAGATTACTGCTCTATCCATTTGATACATACGGCATTCGGCGAATTAAAAGAACTGCTAGAGAAGTCTACTGTAGCTGAAATTTTAGGCGAAGAAGCACACGTTCATGTACAACAGAAATTCAGCGATAGAAAAGCTACAGCGCTTAAGCCAATGCACTATGCTGCGGTATTATTAAACCCCCAAAATCGTGGTACAACAATGACATCAAGTGAAAACATAGATGGATGGGAGTTTGTTCTTAGCTTGGCTGAAAGACACAGTATTTCAGTTCAACAACTGTTCGAAGAAGTGTCTGACTATAAATGTGGCACTGGTTTATGGAGCAAAGATTTTATTTGGGAAACAGCTAAAAAAGTCAAGCCAGTTGCGTGGTGGCAAACATTATATTCAAAAACTGAATTAGGAGCAATTGCCCTAAAAATTTTGACTGCTCCAGCAACTTCTGCTTCTGTGGAACGCTCTTTTTCCACATTTTCAAATATACATACCAAAAAACGTAATAAATTCAACACTGAAAGACCAGGCAAAATTTGTCTGATTGCTCACAATTGGAAAATTATGAATAAACCGAAACCTTTAAGTAAAGAGTCTGACGAACCAAGTCCAAGTACCTCTGCCACAAGCGAAAGAGAAGAGCCTATAATTAATTTAGACAACGAATCTGAAGAGAGCACGTCTGAAGAAGAGGCAGAGGATGAACCGGTAATCTTGGCAGAAACAGACCACATCAACTTAGATGCCATGGAACAATCGTTATCAATGGACGAATAGCGTTACTGCATTAGCAATTTGTTTGATTTCAAGAATGATTAATATTGTGATTGTAACTTTGTTTTTAATTATTTACACCATACACCGTTTTTAAAATGTTATTTTTATTCAAATTTTATTAAAGCTGATTTGTTGTATAACTCATAAAGTTTGTTTTTAATATATAAATCCTAATTTAAGATTAATACCTTACGAACTTTATGAGAATTTATGGAAACTTTCTCGGAAATATTCTTGGAAATGTTCTTGCTCAGGAGAATTTACTGAGAATTTAAGTTGTGGAGCAGATTTTTTTAACTTAAACCTCGTAAAACTTTCAAATGCACTCAAAACTATAACTCTCAAAATATATCGATACAATAAAGTCATCCAATTTTTAAATTCTTATAAATTCCCTTCCAATAGAATATTCTCGAGAACTTAACAGCAAAGTTCTCGCAAGGAGAATATTCTCGGGAATTTACCATCACTAGTTGTATGTTGATGAAAAATGAGTCGCGCCTGTAACACGTATGTAGTTACAGAATTATAATCATTAAAATCATGAATACAATCCTCTTAAGTTCATGTAACCATTGAACGACCTTTTCATGAAATAGTTACAGAGTTAAATGAATTTAGAGGGTTGTATTAATTATAATTGACATACGTGTTACTTGCGCGACTCATTTTTCATGAACATACAAACTGACACAGACCTGCAAATTACAAAAAACAAAAGAAAATATGAATTTCGCGGGTTACCCTGGCGCTTTCCACCTTAATATTATGAATTGTCACTTTGTGACCATTTTACTTATTGTAATAATTCTGTAATACATATTATTAACCTATTACGATTCTGTTAAAGCGGCCATTTTAGACCCCTGGTCTACTAATTAAACTCATTTCTATGTATAATTTCCAACAGCCGCCATTTTGTTTGCAGTGTTGACTGAAAATGCCTTGTTGTGCTGTGCAAATCTGTGGAAATAGGAGCGTCAAGGCAAACTTTAGGACTTGTGGTGTGACTTATCATATGTAAGTGTCGTCGTAGCACTCGTGTCCTCATTCAATAACGTAAAAATATCAGTGGTAGTTGTAAGGGTCGGGTTCTCCATGTAGAAAAATCCTCGCGCACTTTTTTGATGTCAATGAATAAAGCACGGTATCAGTGTTGCCTTTAAGAATGAAATGGGCCCTCGCGCATTCTCGAGCACGTTCGAGGAGAAGACGCTTATGTCTGCGTCGATGTTTTCCCTGCTGTTACTTACCCTTCCCTGCAATACGAAAATCACCCTTACTGCTACGACTGAAAGGTGCTTTCAGTGACTACCACTGATGTACGAGTACCCATCTACTCCCTAGTTTGTGATGAAAAAATAAACCATTGGCGGTTAAAAATCTTGATTACAGTTTTCCAAAAGACAACCCAACATTGAAAGAGAAATGGATCGAAGCTTGCGGCCGGAAAGACGACTGGTTACCTACCCGGCACGCCGCCATCTGCAGCTCACATTTTGAAGAGAAGTGCTACCAGCCCTACACTAAGACCCGCAGGTTGATCCCGGAATCAGTGCCTACCCTCAATCTGCGACTAGTTTTTGAAACTGTAAGCTTTTCTCAACATCTCTAACATAAAAACATAACTTCACGCCTGTAATCTTTATATGTATTTCTGAAAGGTTAAGCAGAGGTCTAGCTAGGTATGTAATAAATCAATCCCGCTATGTCGATTCCCGTTACTTCGACTCGTGATTTTTCTTGGTTTTGATGCATTGTCTTTTGTTTCATCTCGACATGACTGTCACAGAGTACAGTCGCATTAAAAATGAAATACGGCTGATGTGTGTGTGTGTGGCTGTAATGTGTTAATTAATAAAGTAATTTCGCACATCCGGTGTTATCGTATTTTTAACAAAAGTGTCCAACAAAAGTACTAGGCTAGCATAAATTCAAGGTGTTGTGTATTTTATATTCTGGGCATCTGAGTAGGTAGGTAGGTACTCACTGTATAATAAATAAATAACTTAAGATTGAAATTATTATATCTTCAATTCATGCTAGCCTAGTACTTTTGTTGGACTTAACTTAACGTTGGTGGGTTATCAACTTATCAATGTATTATTAAAATAGGATAACACCGGATGAACATTGGCAAACGTGTCATGAACTCATGAACAGTTGAATACACTCAGCGGCGCAGAATGTGGCCCAAACATAAACAAACCGATATCAGGCGATTTTGGTATCGCGTACGAGAATTGTGAGTGGCAGTTTGTGGTGCATTTGTTTTGGTAAAAGTGGAAGCGCCACGGTAGCCAGCTATATTAAAATTTTCCTACGTTTTTTTTAAATTGGCAGGTCAGTGTCAGGTTGTATGTTGATGAAAAATGAGTCGCGCAAGTTTGTTACAGAGTTATAATCATTAAAATCATTAAAACAACCCTCTAAGTTCATGTAGGTAACCCATTATTTCATGAAAAAGTCATTCAATGGGGTTAATTGAACCTCCTCCAGGCACGAAAACGAGCGTTGTTATCCATCTAAAAATATTCTCAATATTGATAACCCTGAATTATTGTAAAAGGTAAAACATTTCGTTTTAATCCACCCATACGTGTACCTCATTCCTCTTCAAATTATAGGCAGAACAGTTATACCTATTGTGCGTGCAAGCAGAAATTTCAATGACATAATTATAAGCAGACTTATGCAAGGAATTTGATTTTGATCCATTCACAGTTAGTGTGAATTCGGCCAGAAGCCAACTTTTTCAAGTAGCGGTAGGTTGTATTATGTTTTTATTATTTTAACATTTTCACTATTATTTTAGTTTAGTCATATACCTACCTACCTAATTGCAAACCAAGTATTTATGTTCTTCTTACTTTGATTTAAGCGGTGTGTTTTCTGTGTTTATAAGACCATAATTTTTTATTTTTTACTATAAGTACGTGAGTATTTGTAATAGGCTTTCTTCTGGTGACTATGTTTCCCTTTTTGTTTGTTTTTATTGGCTGTAAGTCCTCCATGTACTAAAATAAAATAAACAAATAAAAATATCTTGCAGTAGGTAATATGCAACCGTTACAGCGAAACAGCGTTGGCGAATTTGGCGATTCTTTAACATTTGATTTTGTAGCATTCACCTTTATTTTCGATACAATAAGGTTTAAATAAAATGTCTGTGAAAGAACTGTAAGTAGCTTTACTATTAGTATCTCTAAAAACAAATCATTTTTTTTTCTTTTCCAGCCAACAAAAACCTCAAAACATAAAATCAAAACGAAGAAAACTATCATAAATCCAGGTCAAAAAATGGCGACTCTAGAACGATATAAAGTACAAATAGAGAAGTATAAAAAAATGCTGCACCACCATAGGCTGCACATAAGAAGACTTCAGAAGATGGTCCAGCGATATCGCAATAAAGCCGATGGAATGAAGAATGTGTTGACAGCATTGAAAAATGAAAATGCTATCAGTGAAGATCACCTTTGGTTGTTGGAAAGTGATGGTGAAGCGTTCTTGATAAATGAGACGTAAATACAATGTAAGAATATTTCAAATTACTTTTTAATCAGCCTCTAAAGTTCCAACTGGACTGGGACCTGGGACGCTGGCCGCCACAATATGAGAGGGAGCGGGCCATTACACGTCACAATGACTCAGACTTTGTTTTACTACGAATAAAAAATATAATATTGTAAATCTAGCATGTTTAATTTGTGAAGAAGCAGTGCCTGTATACAGGATGTAAATTTCCAGCGGGGCATAGTTCCCCTTACTACCCCGCTGAAAGTTTCCACCCTGTTCAATAATTGAAAAATAAACTTTGAATAACAATATAATTTGAGTGTGTAGGTAATTCTTCAACGCCATTTATTTGACTAGATCGTGATGTACAAGCAAGCCAGAACTAGGCAGGTTAGTACTAAGTATCTTAAAAGATGAAGGTTTTTTTGCACAATATAGCTACAAGTTGTTTGCAAAACTTTATAATATCCATGGATGAGAGACAGAATATTTCTCATAGCTATCGCCACGCTAATATCGCTACGCTACGTATCGCTCGTACGTAGCGTCGCTTTGCGTCGTCGAGTCAGCTCAACAAACTAGTTCCCGCGACGCGACGGCTGCCCCGAGCGCAGCGCCGCGACCAGCGCCGCTAGCTGCTAGTAGCAACAGTGTCACCGGCTTGAAAAGACGCGTATCGTGCCTTATCAGTTCAAAACTCTTTACGTAAAAGTATCGATGTTTTTGACTAAATTACACCTCACACGTAATCCGTGATAGTGAAAACTGTGTTCAAGTGCGACAAAACAAGTGTTTCAACCATTAAAAGTGTGAATTGTTCAGTTTTAACGTGATTTTAAAACAAAAATCGCGGGTAAAACTTTGTTTAACGGAACTGAATCGTGTCGGATTTTTCTGCTGATAGTATTGGGTTATTCGGTGAGTAGCGTTTTGTTATGGTGTTTAATGTTTCATGGTGAAATAGCGGTAAAACTACGATTGTAATTTGTAACTGAGCAAAAATAGTTCGTTGATTTTTAAAGTTTTAGCTGTGATTGGGCGCAGACAAGAGCCGAGAGAGAAACAAAATATCGTTGTTTGTCTCTGGCAGTTTATTTGAAATTGGAATTTGGTGACTAACCTTGTGAAATTGATAGGATTTTGTTTCCCAGAACCCAATGTATTTAGTAAGTACCTAGGTAGGATCATAACTACGCTGTGTTTAATTCTATGATAGTTTAAAAGTCAACCGAAGATGCAAGAGAGTTACCTACGTATTAATTAACGTGCAAAACCAACCCAATTGATAACTGGTCAGAGGCACCTTCTATATATTTTTAATCACATCGCATTAGTTACCGACCTAGGCAGGTGAAATTCCATACTTCATCGATATCAGTATTCAGTATCTAGCGTACACTCATTTATCTGGCAGATGTTTAGACTAGCATAGGTAGGTAAGTTTGTACCTAGGTTCGTACCTAGATAATAACCGCACTCATTTTTGCTACATAGGACAGATTTATTAATTATATATAAAGTAATTTATTGAATGCATCATGGTTGTTTGGAGGGCTCGTTCATCAGTTAATCACCTACCATTAGTTCTCCAAACCGAAGATTCGAATTTCTTCAAAAAAATTCTTATTTCACAGTAAAAACGGCACCGACTCTGAAGTAGGTAACTAGCCACAAACAACCATAGACAACAATTCAACCTAAATATTTACATGCAACGAGGTCTAGGACTAAGCAGTTCCATTATTCATTTCAATAAATGAAGCAGGATCTTTCTAAGCTAAGTGGCGAAGGTCAGAAGGCTGTGGAAAGTTCCAAGGTGAACTTGATGTGCGGCTCGCGGGTTGAGGGAGTGCGAGGCGTGCGCCCTTACACGATCAGAATATGTAAAAGCCGGTTTTGTGACCATTGACGTCATAGATATTTCAAATTCCGTGTTGGCAGGATGCCTCTTAACCTCATATAGGTATTTTATTCTCAAACCTGTATGGAGTAATTACGAACTCTAACACCGCATCCCAGCGGGCTAGCGGATTCTGACCTTTGACAGTCTGACAGGTCCTGTACCTACCTCCTGAAAAAAACTGAGTCAGTTAGTTACCGCTACTTGTCCGTAGCGGGGAGACCAAACTAAGGTTTGGTGCCAAAATAACCATAAAAAATAATGTTGTTCTGATTTTTTAAATGAAACGAAAAGAAGATTCTAAGCTACGCATAAGTAGGTACCTACCTAGTAGGCTTAGTTCCTATCCAAAAAACATCTGAATCATCAATCAAATAGTTCTACTGACGAAAATTGACGTCTGCCTACATAAACATTGAAAGTAATTAAAATATATTGTTTCTTACGATGTTCTACATCCGATACAACAATAGTAAATAGTTAGATACCTACCTCTACGTACGTTGCCATTTAGGAGCCTAGAGATGGGACCTCGCGAAAGTAGGTAGGTACGCCAATGATTCATCTCATGGTTTCTGACCATTGATAGGAGAGTATGAGTACCGATTTGGAATAGATTCTTTAAAGGGCAACCAACGTCAATGTTATGTCCCATCTACTCGTCTTGTTGGTCTATTAAAGTAATTACCTAACTATTAATTGAATGACGCAGGTTACATCGGTAATGGGCGATTCATTTTCAAAGGTATTCGATTAGGTTCCCATGTTTTGTTTAATATTGAAGAGAGATAATACCTATATCTAGATCTGGTATCTGAATTCTAATTTCCCGCCGCAGTTTTACACTAAAATTGCACACGCACGCGATGTAGGTACCTACATACCTACCTACATTTGGACAAAACTAACCTAACCTTTGACGCTAGGCTAACCATTTCGATCTTTTACCTCCCTACATTAAATTGAAAACTAAATAATTATAAAATCTTCTTTTTATAATTTTATTTTAGTTCTATTTGTAGGCTGTATATACCTAATGTAAATAATGATAAGAAAGAAATAATCATACCGAATTACTTTTAATATTTTAATTTTAATCTCGATTAAAGTAATTGAAAATCAAAACTAAATTCTTACAAAAAAACTAGTTTATTAATATCTTGAGTTAATTTAAAAATAAATTTATTATCCTGCTTCATGGCTCTTTATTGTAGGGATTATCATACCTGCTAAACTTCTATTCCGATCAAAAATATTATATTAAAAAAAATACCACTCAGATGAAGAATAAGAGAACAACAACCGTTTTTTTTTTATTTACCTCGACTCGCGGGCTCGCGGCTCGACTATTATCCGTAATCGGTAAAGTCACATCTCTAACCATACCTGTTTCCGGAGGTCACCGGCCGTGCCCGCACCATATAGCGCGCAGATAAAAAACGTTAAAACTAAGTAAATTAAGATAACAATGTTTAGCGACCCCGTTATTTTTCTAAACTAAGATTATTTTGTATGGTGTTGTAATTTTTATGGAACATAATTATCTAGTTTACATACGCTATGGTAATCGGTTGTCATGGTAGGTATTGGGCATTTGGTGAGGGGGACTGAGGAAAATGTCGTGAGGAAAGTTTGAGTGTGAATGTGGTTGGCTATAAGTGTAGGGAAATAGCAAAGAAACAATGGATGGGCTGCGTGAAAGATGATAAGGCCAGAAAGGGTATGACTCATGAGATGACGACTAAGAGATGTATGGAAAAAGTAGACATGGTGCGCTGACCCCGAATAAATTCGGATATGGGCAAGAGAATGCTGATGCATACCAACAACTGACTGGGCACCCCTCGCACTCGTGCGTCCAGTCCAGCGACAAAAATCTCAGAGAACTACACACTCGTTCCTTAAAAACTCTTTTCTAGTTGCTAGCTCCCCTTTCCGCTAATGCGCGATGAGACAGGTACCATATGGTGTTGTAATTTTAAAACAAAGCATGTTAGGCAACTGAAGAGATAAGAAACTGGGTAATGAGTCTTATTATCTCATCATAATTATTGTTGGTAAACATTCTCGGAAGGAGACAATAGACCACCAGAATAAGCGGTTCTAAAGTTTTCATAATCACCGGGCTAATCAACTAAGGTTGGTGATCTTACGGTAATGAAGAAGTAATCTCCTGATACCATAGCTGATTGAGTCCTTGAATCCAGTCCTGTACTAAGTAATATTCTGTAGTAGTATGTAAGGATCGTGGCAGGTGATTCTGTACTTTCTGCCTACCCCAAGGGGATAAAGGCTTGAGTTTAAGGTATGTAATGGTCCGAACCACAGTCAACCATACGAAGATGCTACAGTAACAATCAATGGTTTTCTGCCAATTAATTTTTCATCAAAACTAGACAGGGTGCTTACTGCCTCCGCTAATGTGATAGTCCCAGTGTTTCTGTTCCACATTATAGCTACAATTACTAAACCTTCGTCTATGCTCTGTTTCGTAGCAGAGTTAGTAGCCACTAGCTAGCCCACTAGGCAGCAGGAATGTTTGTCGGAAATCTGCGATCGCTATGAAAACCTGTTGGTTGTGGACTTGTGGTAAAGGTTTCACTTAGTACTGAATGCGGATTTAGTATTCTTCATTTTCTATGTTTGATTTAATAAGTTTTATTATATTGCCACCGAATTTCTTACCAAAATCATTTTTGCTAAAAAAACTACTACTGTACAGGTGTCTTCCAAAAACACAATTTGGCCTTAATTAAATGTTTTGTTATACATTATACTGTTATTTAATTTCCGAACAAAATTGAAAATTAAACCTTTTATTTTTTCAATTTTTTTTTCGGATGAAATTAATTTGTAAATGCATTTATTTTCGCAAGTTTTCGATTTTAGTTTTGCTATGTTAATTTTGGCAATTAAATTTAAATTGAAAACTAAATCTTTCTAAAGCAGCCAGCACTACATATAAACACGACAAAATCAAATAAAGCACTGAAAAAAAACCTCCGAAAATCCGTCCTAGAAATAACTAATACATTCTCTTTTAGTGATAGTAACCTATCGTCAATTCACACGCTTTACTTTGTATGCAAACGCAGACGTGCGAATAGGACCGAGGTTGCTGACCGCTCTCCTTCACATTCAAAGCGTAACCTGAAATTATTGAAAGGACTGCCTGCAGACTGCAGATTGTGAATGTTTAGAATTCCTGCCTGTACCGCTATGTAATAGATATATAACTTGAAAAATGTAGAATGGCAGTAGGAGGGCTACCGTCGAGGTTTACCGTCACTTCACATGTCACATACACATACAATTTTACTCAAAGACTACCTGCACTATGCCAAAATAAAATAGAAAAAAATGTTTAAATGTTTACCCGTGCACATAGCTCTGTGGTTCTGGTAAACAATGGTACAGTCGTACACTCGGTGAGATTTATTTATTTACGAGTAATGACGAGTAATAGAGAAAGAAGAAGACATGCTGCGCCGACACCAAATAGATTGAGAGATGGGATAAGGACAGGAGAATGAAATAATAATTCGGTGATCTAATGGAGAGAACAACAAAATATGTTTTATTGCCATTGAAAATTCCTATTGACTTAATTTATAATTCGCAACTGTTATCAGTTATCACAGTGATATGAGCATGTATTTTTAACTAGGAAATGACGCAAATCAACGACATGCTATATCAGGGCCCAAGTGATCTTATCGTAAGTGTCGATAAATATTCAGCCACGACAAATCATATCGTGTGAAGAATATTTTAATCAAATAAATAGATGAAAAAATCTAATAATATTGGTAAAACCCAAACAATCGGTTTAAGTCCACAGTAGGCTGAAATTGAACCACAAAACCAGCAGGGTAATTCTGAAACACTCACAATCGCAAAGCTTTTCATCTTTACGCTGCTGCAGGCGAATTTTTGGAACCTATGGAGCAGTGGATTATAAATTTCCATCAACATCCTTCGGATTGAGATCGAAAATGTGCTACGCAATCGAAATGCATTTTCTCTGCATCTAACATGAAAAGAAGGGCTGGTATTCAATCCAATTCGAATAGTCTAGAAGACAACTACAACATGATGAAGAAAACGCTTAGATTTTGACGAAGGAATCAAAATTGCATAATCAACATTGGGAGACTGGTCTCCTCCCTTTATCCGTTTCCCAGAACTTAATTCATTACACAGTGTACAACTTACGGAGCAACGGCATGCTTACTGGCTAAAAATAGTCACAATGCAAAAACCTGGTTTACTTAAAGGTCGCAGAGGCCAGACGGCAGCCATTTGTATGACATTATTGTGATGGATGATGTAGGACTTGGGGCGGCTGGTTCTTTGTAGTATAATACCTTAATGGATAATACATTTACCTGTCTAAATAAGCCGAGCCTATGGAAATAGACTGCATAAAACCCAAAATAGCTTCTAATCGCTGTATCCAAATTCTTGATGTTTTTTGCGCCCATATCGTCTTTGGATACACCTTGTTGAGTCCAAAGCCTCTTTTAATAGATTCCGAACTACTTAATAGTCTTTTGTTAGCCGGGTCTTCACAAAAAACATCACAATAATCCTCCTGTTAGAGGTAGTCTTTTAAGGACTGCCTGTTCGACAGGTAATCGAAATGGGTAATGTCAAGCTGCACCTAGCTTTGGGCGTAGGCAGACATGGGCGCCTTCTTTGGCATCCTCGTCTTGGCAAAAATGATCTTTATGATAATGGGACTTGTGCTACTAATATGACTGTCCATATCAGGTATTTAATGTGTGTACTGTGTAGTTGAACATATACCGCTTTCAGGGGAGGTAATGGTTTTTTGATCTTTAGGCTAACGGGGATTTGACATGACTTGAACCCATTACAAATTATACATTAGAAACTTTTTGAATGTGGCAGTTTCAATTGTTGTGATCTGAAATGGATGTTCAAATCTTATTTAAAGTAAATCGGATCAAACTTTTTTGCAATACTTACTGCAGATTATATTCTTTTATTTAGCACCTTTTTACTGCTTACAGTTTCCTCAAGTACTTGTACTCAGTTTTGTTGGCTGAACCCAATCCGTCTGGATGTCATTTCCTGAATCGATCAAAAACTTGTTTCAGTACTCGATATCAACAATTTACAAGGTGTAACGGAAGGTCGTAACGGCAAAAAATGTACCGAGAGAAAATATTTAGTACTAACATATTTGATTAGCAAATTCCAAATTATGATCTCCATTTTCCACAGATAGATGAACGAAATAATTTTTTCGATACCGTCCAGCAAAAAAGCGACGGATTTTACTCCACACAATAAAAGATGGCACAAATTCAAATCTACAAGATTTCGAGCTATCAGTTGTCATAAAAGATTCTCACTTCTCCAAAGTGTAGGTACAGGTGATAATAAATTGATAATATAATGTTCCGGAGTTAAGTAAGAGCCGCTCACTCACAAGGTCGCCGCGCAATGCATCTGGCTGGCTACATTTATCGGCGAAAAAACCGGTCAGCTACCGACTCTTTACAGTATCCTTTTACGTACTGCGAGACTGTAACCTAGGTTTAATGGCAGGCAGCTGAGGTGTATTATAGTTCCAAGGAAAAAAGGACCTCCTCGCAGATGCCGAAGACGATTAATCCGGGAATGTCGTAGAAGCTGCATCTTGCTTTTAAATTAAACTATATGATTTTTAGCTCAAGGTTTGCCAGTGAGCCTTCGAATTTGAAGCGTAGTGTCACAACCAAAGTCGCGAACGTTACCCAGAAAGCCGCTAAGCTTTAATGTCTACCGCATTTCAAATGAGAAACGAGTTCAAAAAGGACCACCGCATGGAGCCTATTGAACCATAGACATCGTCATGGGAAATCTATGAGAAGAAGAGAGAAGCAAGTCCTCCTACCAAAGGAACCGGCCCACATTAGCAGAAAAGAGAATGATTTGGAAAAGGGAAGGGGAAAATGAGCTAGTTTGTAGTTTTATTTAGACAGATTGGAAAAATATCTAGACTTATCTGATGATAATTATTCAATGCGAACTAAGCCAATCATTGCAACATTCAGCAACTGCATCTTATACTTTCTTTTGAAATGATGTGCAATTCGATGTCTGGTGCTAAATGTCGATGCTCCGTATGTTATGTCAGTCTAATGAAACTGTAGGTCAGTCGGTCAAAGAAGGTTAGATGAGAACGGTTTAGAACGCCTGTTAATTAACTAAATTAACCTGTCTATGTGTCTGAGCCATCGCGTATGCAGGTGATTGCACCAGCTTTGCCTTGCAAAACATAGCAAGAAGGTTTTAGTAGTTAAGGTTACTGTCCCGTTAGTAAAGGCACACTGTGTTGTGAAGCTATCTATCTAAGCCACAAAATGGTGAGCACACATCATCTACCTAGCCTTTGGCCAACTACATTGGGGTCGGCTCGGCTGTCATCCATCGATACGCTTTAGTAAGACTGATTGTCAGACTATCAAGCTTCTGACTGTCCGTAACGACTGTCAAAATTCTACAAAGCCAGCCGGTGATCTACAATGAGCATACACTTCAAACAAAAATGTTTGAACTTTCCCTTTTCTGTTTTCATAAGACCAAATATTTGGAAGCGGGACTTACAGCGGAATCATATTTATTTTTCCTTAACAATTTTTTTTTTCGGATGTGAAATCCTCAAATGACCCCTCCCGCTCTAGGCGGAAGAGAGTGTCAGAGTTGTACTGACTAAAACCCACCCATGTTCCATCTTAGCCCTTTGTGTTCCAGGGCCGCGGTACCCCTTTCGAACAGTCCCGCAGCCCTTAACTAAATACTTGACAATCAATTCGCCTACAAGAAGCAAATTGTAAAAAAACCTATGATCTTTGTTAAACACTGCGTAGGCCGTAGGTTCATATGCAAAGAATTAGCTTCCTCATGATTCTAACAAAGGACCAGCATAGGCGGTTGTGTAGGTTTAATAGTCCAGTCTTTTGGTAATACCAAGGAGGTCAGACTTCGTAACAATTGGCACGATAAGTGATTAACAAACCTAAAAATGGTATTAAGGAAGGAAACTCACACCATGGCAACATTGTTATCTTAGGTATATATTTCTTAAAACACTTGAAATTTAACAGTAGAACCAATTGAAATACAATCTACGGAAATTACTAATCCGGCCGAAGTTTTTGAAAGGGATATTACAAAAGTTCTCAATCTGGAATTTGTAAGCCAAGGTCCTGAGAGCTGTTAGGGTTATTTGAAATCTAGTGCTTCTATGGAAATTGCAGATTGGAGGGGAAGCTCTATTATAAGCAGAAACACTGAATTATATTATATTGCTGATCTAGAATTACCTAGATCAATAGGAATTTTAGACTGATATAACCTGGGCTACTTCTAGGCAAGATTGCGCCATAGGTAACCACATGGGGTGTGAGATTGATTAAATCGTACGTTGTCATTACAAATTGTAACAAACTTACCAATTTCCAAAATAAATTCTGAAAACTGTCCACACACACCATGTAGCAACAACTTACAGTATGTAATAGCCGTTACATAAACATTACGGCTCTGTTTCATGTGTCAACTTACTTTCGTTTCACTTTCGACATCACTTAGATACCTGCCTACCTACTTAATTATGTAAAGATTGATTGCTTTGTTTGTGGGCAAAGCGCCTAAATTTGTAACTCAATCACTTGCTTTAGTGACCTATAGAACTTTAAGGTCAAGTTATGTAAGGTGAAGTTGACTGATTGACTGGTTGGTGTTTTGATAGGTCGCGCATGATTAAAGGGACTTGTATGGAAGTCATCTGGTATTCTCTGTTGTAGCCCTTTCATTGTTATTTACTAGGTAGATCTGTGTGCTCTAGAAAGACATACTTAGACTTACACTGACCTTATTGGACAGTTACTTCAGAAAGGTCAGGACTGTACTCGTAACCGGCGTGCGTGTATGAGCAGATATACATATGAAGGTGGACGAGGCGAAAGACGTATTTAGGATCTTCTTAGCTGGTGGCGTTCTGTTTCTGCCTACCCCCATGGGAAAAAGGTGTGAGTTTATGTATGTATGTACATATGTGGCAATAAACAATGTTCAGTGAGGTACCCCGTAGGTACTTACATTTTGAAAATACTGGGATTGGTTTCAAAATTGGTCGCTTCGGCATGACCTATTAAAGAATAGCTCAAAGATATTAACCAGTTAGCAAAATAGTAGCGGAGCTGACTGACCAAGGTGCACTGAATCACGCCGGGGAGGCATTCCAATGCAACCAACGTTTGAAATTTCATGCATCCAAATTCAGATCATGTAGGACTTACGTCTTCTTAAAAGTAGCTCGACTTACGCAATAAGTGGTCTAGTGAACTGGAACACTTTCGGTATGCACTACATGCCATCGTACTCGACACATATTGGTTAAAAATACAGTTTCCAAAAAATCATCTGCTGTATTCTTGTCATTTTCGGAGAATTATAGTTACGTAAATAAAAGGCATAACGTGCTGTGTAGTTCGTGTGAAATGCGATTAAAATTCGCACACCGTCACATGTTTTATGTTTAAACCATTTTCATATTTGTATGCAAGTAGGGTCGTTAGTTACCACACAGTGCACCAAAACGAAAGGCTTGCCGGTTCGATTCCCGCGCCGGCACGCCGAGGGGATCTACTTTCGCCATCTGTCACATCTGCATACAATGAGCGACTATATTTTCGGTGGGGCCATGAAAATCGCGATTCGAACAGCCTGTGTTCTATACTGTTTCGACAGACTCGAAATAACCTTACGAATCAATTAGTTTAGGTGGTTATTGTTAAATTGTTTTAGTGTTTTCCTAATAGTACAATTTCCTACTTACTGTAATAGCACTTACGAAGGTAGCTGTTTGTTAAGTGTTTGTTTCTATTGCTTAATGATAATTATTCGAGAAGGTACCATACGGTGCAAGTTCGTGCAAGTAGACGATAATTTTATTGATACTTTGACTTATAATCGTCATATTTTTTAGCAAATGACCTCAGCAATCTTATTTTTTTATTAGTCACTTGTATGTTATGCTAGACATACTTTTTTGTCTACATGAAATGTTTCTAGTAAAGCGAAAAAGCACTTTAGAGAACCTAAAATTGAAAAAATGGTCAGCGGTCTTAGAACAGCGTTTTCGAAACGCTCCCATCTTGGTCGCCTCTTTTTTCGGCGCCCCAATCTCATAACGTTTCACATAGCAGAGAAACTGTGCCACCGGTAGATGTAACCACTAACAACCATTCACACAGCAGGTTGTGAATGGAGATCACTTGATTGATTAATTGTGACCAATTGGAGCCATCTGATAGCCGAGACGGACGGCTTACGATCGATTTGTATGTCTTTTAGATTGCCCCGTTGACCAAGTTGGTCAGGGTATGATTTCCCATAGTCCGAATGACCCGAATGCGATTCAAATGTGAATTAAGAGAAGATTAAAGAGTGCCTAGGTCACTCATCCATGGAACTGACTCATACACGGTGTTAGGGTACCATCATCAGTATCAATTCATCACACACACACCGAAGAAAATGTTCACTGCTAGCGAGGCCTAACAAATAGCTACTGAATCCACAGTTAAAGTTTGTGACACCATGTAGTATCTAGATTTTTCAAGCTCTGGACTAAATTTTTACCACTTTAGAATCAACCAGAATCAATCTCATCAACCATTGACTTAAGCTCTGGACTTGTAATTAAACGAACAGCTGTTTATTTAATGAAATAAATTGTAAACTACACAACATGACAAAATCCCAATCATTGTGTGGGATGTGAATGGCAATTAGTACCTTCGGAGTGCGGTGATAAAATGTTCGCCCATCACTCACGTATAGTTCATAGGTAGTATAAAATGCGGGGCAATTACAAAGTGATATAATCCCTTCTGGGTTATCAGGTTATCACGGAAACACGTTGGCGGGAGATATGCGTTACAAACACGTAGATATAGATCCTGTCTGTTGTTATTCTACATTTATATCCTAACCTAGTGTTATCATACAGCCCAGAAACGTCTAATGGGATACTAAAGATTCCAAACTACCAAGATACTAGTCAAAAGCGAAATTGCCAACATTACTACGGTAGAAAGACGCTGATGCTGGATGCATTGGTTGACCCAATCTTTGCTGGAAACACCTGTAAGGACATGCCTTTGCTGATCTCTATTAAGACAGTCGTCGGTCCAATAACATGTCACGATTCGCAAGCAAAGCATTAATATTCTAGTAACTAAGTAATTTAAGTTAGCAATATGATTTGTATGTTATTAATAAAAGGAACTTTGGAATGAACAGTTGTTTCCATCAGCCACCTATCCTTATGGATACGTTGCACACCACTCCACTGCTAACGCTGTCGTTGTGGTAGAGATCCGGTCGAAGCTAAGTTTAAGGTTTTAAGGTTAAAAGAATCATCGAAACCATGAAGAAACGATGAATCTTCATGTGTTCACATAAAGAATCTCCTGTTCTCTCAGACCTGAAGAATTGTTATGTCCTCAACTGACTAGAAATGAACAAAAAGAAAGCGTCACAGCATTATGTTTTGATCAGAACTACGTTTCAGAAACTTCATTTATCATTCAATAAGTAGTATTGATTGACACTTGTCCAGTTCCTACTTTCATTATTATCAATATCTATCGTTATCATTTTATCGTCCTGCACGTCGATAGTACTCGACCTTTAGATTTTAGTACTTGATAATATTAGACTTCGATGACCACGTGGTCAATTAACGATAAAAAGAGTAATCATAATCACGCTAGAACTTTCCCACTGCTGGACGCGCAGGCCTCCTCTCTATGACAGGAATTGGTCCATATTTCACCACGCGAGCCTAACCCAAGATTGAAGAACTTCTTTTATGTTTTGTTTTTGACGGTATTTATAAATAGTTCTAATGGTTGTATAGATTAGATTGCTAATTGCACCAGTCGTGAAGATGATTTTAATAAATGGTTGGCAATTACGTATGTCTGGCAGACAAACTTGTGTCGTTAAACAATAATTTAAGAGTCATTAACTACACTAGGAAGTGTTCTAAAGTTCCAATTCAGGAAAAGGAAGAAAGCCTGAAAAGCTGTCTATAGCTGTATTGAAATGGCTCTTCGAAAGTTAACGAACTATTCACAAAACGACCACGATCTTTAAAACACAATAAAATGTTTTGAAATGATTCTGCCATAACTTTTTATTACATTAAATCCTCTTGATTGTGCCGAGGTTTACGTAGGAACATAATAATTTAAATTACGATGTAGTCAAATTATACATTTAACAACCTGTAACTACGTAGCTATTCACCTACCTAGTACCATTAAGCATTAATCTTAACAAGTTGATGTCATCCTAATAAATTATATGGAAAATTCTACACTGCAATCGATCATTCTCTACTTTATTTACCTTCCTACCTTTACTCAAACAAATATCCATTATCCATCCAAGTTACAAAATATTTACACACAGCTCTCAGGTCACCGCCCTCTAGGGCTTCCTGTTTGGCTTCTAAGCTCCGTAGCAAGCTTATCAACTGGGAGCTAGGAATAGGAACAAAACGTTAAACACGGTTGCGTCACGACCGCCCCCGAATGCGTGCGCCTGAGCCGAAGTGACGCGGTGACGAGGGTAGGGTTGGCACTAAAGCAGTAGTTTTTTTTTTGAATTCGTACATTCAGACAGTGCACAGCCTTATTGACGTAATAAATAATAAATTTGATTACATATGCACCGTTAAAATTGCACAATATGATTGTATCAATGGCTCGGAAACTAGGATGTATGATATGTGATATTATCTTGCTTATTCTCTGATTACCTATTAAAATCTTAAATTAATTCACCATCTCACAAGGGGTTTAAATAGGGGATGAAACTTAGTAAAGTCAGAAGCGTAATAATTGGCTTTTATGACTCATGAGTAAAAGTTTGTTTTAATCATCTTTTTTTGGAAAAGAGGAGTTACGCATGGGAATCCCATCGTGGACACGGCTTGCTGAAGACAAATAAAATTGTGATTTCTTGTTTCGTGTGTAGTCATGAAGTGATAAACTGATAACATTATCGAAGTCTGACGTATTGTTTTTGAAGATTCGGATTACATTAGCGGGTCAAATTGTTTAATGTTTATTATAGACACGTTATGAGAAGATAAGAAAACAATATCGTTAACTTTAAATTACTGATAATCTTATGAATAATTCCCCGAAAAACCCATAATTTGGCTTAACAAAAGATTGATAAACTACAATAGTCACTGATATTAAATTATAGTTTTTAATTTTAAATATTGATTTTGTGTGTTATCGTGCGATTATATGTATATCTTTATTTACACATTCCACAGTTTTGCCCATTAGTCATTCAGTTCCTGTTTCATAATGTTAATAGTACTTAATCCAGAGTTTTTTTTTTGTAAGTACTCTCTTTCTGCCACAATGCAACCCAAGTATTCGGTACGAATCTTCAAGTTTTTAACAAAAACAGTAATTGAGGAAGTAAAATACAGCCGAAGAATATTAGAATTTCATTTTCAGTAGTTTTGATCGCAAAAGCAAAGACGTCTGATACATGTGAGTTGCAAAATCGTCTCTTATCAAAACATTGACATTGAACACGATTTGTTTTATCAATAATATATAATGTATGATTTGTTGCGCTTATTATGTCATACATGTTATTTAAAATGTATGTATTTATTTGACTATTGTGGCAATAACTATGCGTGGACATCATCAAACAACAATGCGTGGAATATGTAAAGTATGATTTGGCGAGAAAGGGGGTGACTAATGAGTTGATGCCAAATAGAGAAGAATGGAAACAAGGCGCAGCATGTCTTCTTCTTCCATACTTCTCTATCTCATGTCATGAGTCAGTAGTACAACGCTGCCGATGTTTATGATGAATATTAAGTAGCCAAGGCAATCTTATCAACAAGCTTCTCATGGCCATGCCGTTAGAATCTACAAGATTAAATTATGTATTAGAATGCAATTTGATTCTGTCACACGTCTTATGGCCCGTTAGCAATAATGTGTCTTTTTATTAAATTAACTGTAAAGTTCCGTTATTTGTGTAGTTTAAATTCTCATATCATGTAACATGGTGCTTGCGAATTATCGAGAGTTGAAACTCTGGCTACTTAATTAATCTAGCCATTAATTATATCATTTCTCTTGGCGTATTGTGGGATTTCTGTGAGCTATTAAATTAGAATTGGATATTTGTTTATTTTTTGTTTCATATGAAATAAATAATACAAAAATACTCCTATAGCATTCTACGCAGCCTATCGTAGACCACTGCTGAGCATAGGCCTCTACCAAAGACATGGCCTCTCCCAAGTTGCGCCGTACTTGTTTTTCTCAGCCTACCGCATCCAGTCTGGTCTCAGTTAGGGGGCTTCTCACACTACGCGTACCAATATACGTTCTCCACTCCTGCTACTTTGATGCAATAATAACCCTTATGCCATCCGGTGGCTTCATACCAATACATAGGATAGAAATATCTTCTAAGCCATTTCTTGCCTTGTGACAACCCTACTGCCTGCACAGGTAGACGTAGGCGTGCGTTGGCGCAGTGCATTGAGCCAGGAATTAGAAAAAAGCAAACAATGATGGCGCCATGTTTTTGTTTCGCGCCAAATTCGTAAGCATACAAAAAGCTATATTGATTGCAACATTTAACTCACGTAATTAAGGGTTCTGAGATGATGTGATGGGTAATTTAATAATTTTATGACATGTTAATAAATTACCAGGTCACTGCAAATCCACCTGATATTTCTTTGGCGTCTTGGCGATCTGGATTCAGGGAATCGCAGGATCGCTCGTTGTGGTGAAGCTTAGGATATCTTTCAGATTTGATTGTTTTGTAGTTGTAGTCTAGTATCTCAAAATTTATGTACCTAGGTAAAACACCTGAAAAACGAATAAAAAGCTCTTACTTTATGGCGAGTACCGTACCGTACGTAAATCATCATTCTCCTGCCCTTATCCCAATTTATTTGGGGTCGGCGCAGCATGTCTTCTTCTTTCATACTTCTCTATTACTCGCCATCGCAGCAGTTACCTCCTTTCTTGCTACATCATCTTTCACTCAGTCCATCCATCTCTTCTTTGGTCTTCATACATACTCAACACAGTACACTCCCAACAGCTTGCCAAAAACGTTCTCAAACGATTCCCACAAAAACCTGATTTGGGCTTTTGACATTCATTTAGGTTTCTATAATTTACTTAATTCATAGAAAAACCTGACAGACCAGTTAGCTGTTTACGTTTTTATTCAACAGTAAATTCACGGTCACGATCCAAGTTTACGTGTCTAGTATTGTGTAATATTGACACTGGTTAGTGTTAGACAGACGTGCTTCGCTCATTAAAGTAAAAAAAAAAACCAAGACATCACTATTAGTCCAGCAGCTTCATGAACATTATTTTCAGTGTCACTCTTGCATAGCATAGGTAACACAGGTACTCTTCATTAGATCAACAGTAACACCAAGACGTTGCTGGCTTTCCTTGAGGATCTGGTGTGAATCGTATAATACGTGCTTAGACGTGGAGTTGCAGACAGCAGCCCGACATACAAACCTTCACGTAAAATAAGTAGCTAGATGACTGAATACATGTGGTTGTGAAATGGCTTGATCTTTTATATCACTACTATACAAAAGTCAACAAGAAATAAAAATAGCACAATCTCTGTCGACAAATTGCTCTCCCATGAAGATAAGATATGAATGATGTAACCAACTAACTCGGTGTAATAAACTTTAAACACCTTCCTTTATCACTAGGAAGTTCACTTCCAACTCCTATTTTTCAATTGCTGAAGGAAGCAACAGATACATAGATCTTTAACATCCTTCAAGCGACGAATTTGGCCAATTACCGCCGGCTAATCATGCTCCTCATTGTCAAGGTTACGCACTAACCAAAATGAACCTAGAATCAAGTCAATTGAACATAATTGTGTCATCTGTACGTCCGAAGGCTATGATCTGATAGACCATCACCATAACCACCTGCATTCCGAAAGACAAGAGAGGTAGTTCAGATACCCTTATCTTGCCAGTTATGTGTTAGTCCCATGCACGGGACGAGCCTACTGCTTTGTATTTTTGTTCCTTTCCTTAGTTCCTTTCTTCTGTGCCAATTCATCATCTGCCTAGCCTTTACCCAACTGTGTTAGGGTCAGCTTCTATTCTAACAGGATGCAGCTGAATACCAATATTTTACATAAAGCGACTGCCCATTTATCTGACCTCCACAACCCAGTTAGTACTGTGTAATACGATATCGCTTGTCAAGACTGGTTGTCAGAATTTCGGGCCACTGACTACCTGTTACGACTGTCAAAAATCTACAAATGACACTCGGTACCAACGGCATAATGTGCTTTCCGAGGCAGGGAGGAAACTCGGTATGCAATGGGTGGTCACCCATCCACGGACCAACCTAGACAAGCGCGGCTTAACCTGAAGATCGACTCGCAAGTACTGTGCCAATTGAACGACTTTTTTTTCTTTATTTTGTCTTTCTATTGCCGTCAACCGGGCGTAAGTTCACCCCAATAACATTTGCTAGACTTAAAGATCTCACCCAGAACAGGACCCCATGCTTAGCAGCCGCGCTTGCGACTGGGTGACTGTCTAGTCTGCCGTCATGAATGGCTGAAAATATCAAAACTTTTCACATTAATTTCACAAAACATCGCACATTTTATTTCTCGTACAAAAACGAGGTTGATTTCATCTCGGCACAATGCTCCAATTACTAAGTAATAAGAGCACCTACCGCAGAAATGGTCATTTTAATTTAATAGTGCTATCAAAAACAGTATTGTTTTGACCAATTTTCATTAAAGAATCTAGGTTGACTGTGATTGCGAATGTAAAAGTGGATAAAAAACGTTTCGTTGATTTGGGTCGAGCGTGGTTTTTTCGAACTTTCTTGTATATTATTGAACTTTATTCATATTTTCCATGATGATGATGAAGTTATCCGTTGGATCAGCCTTAATCCAAATTATTTTAGAATAATAAATAGTACCTACTAAGGATTAAAATCTGGTATTTAAATTGAATGATTAATTTTATGATAATTCTATTTCAGTATTTTCTAATGGTCTACTTTTTGTTGCTATTGAGAATCATTTACTCAACGAAAACTTTATAATTAAAGGCATCGTGCGAAACGCGATACTAAGCTAGAACATGCTCTAATTTATAAACTAACAATTCTGAATGTTCAGCTAGGTTCACTATCCATTTGCATAAAATGTTAAGACCTAATATAACTTAGCATAATTTTGTTTGGCATAATTATATTTTCGCATAATATAATTACGCATAACAGCTTACGCATAATTTTTTAAGCATAATTTCTGTAACCATAATAATGATGAAGCATAATATTCTAAAGCATAAATTTATTAAGCATAAAGTTCTAAAGCATAACTTTTTTATACGCCCTAGCTTTTTTGCCCGAAGAGGATAATTATACCAATTTATTTCGACGATTGGAAAAAAGCCATATCTCCTGAATCAGGTAATAAATAACATATTAATATAATAATTATACCGTATTGAACAATTTTGTGGGTTTTTTTTTCGCTGTAGGAAGCATGAAGCAAGCAAGCATACAGCATGCAAGCAAGCATACAGCATGCAAGCAAGCATGCAAGCAAGCATGCAAGCAAGCATGCAAGCAAGCATGCAAGCAAGCATGCAAGCAAGCATGCAGCATGCAGCATTCAAGCGAGCATGCAACATGCAGCAGGCAGGGTTTCTGTCACGGCTCCGGCGCTGCGGGCCTCCGGCGGCCCCACGCGTGCTAATCGTCGCAGACGGCTTTCGCTCCTCAGCCCGCGGGCCGCCTCTCCCCTACGCGCCTACGCGATTTTAAATTACACTCTAGGGGTAGGACAAACAAGACTACGTGGAGTCGGTTTTGCAGCAATTCGGTTCTGTCACTAACTTTTGTTGCACAGCATATTAAATTTTTAACCAACAATATTTTGTGTGCCTAAATATTATTATGCTAATAGTCATTAGGCCTACTAACGTTATGCGAATCAAATTTATGCCAAAACAAGTTAGTCTTTAAGATGATTATGCCAACATAAAATGTATGCCTAAAAAAATTATGCCGAAGTATTATTATGCCAAAACAAATTGTGCCAAAATCGTTATGCCGAAGTAGGTATATTAGGACAAAGAACATTATGCGAAAAGAAGGGATCCCGTTCAGCTAATACTCACGTTTTAGTCTAGTTCAGACTTATTAAAATGATGAATGTAGGTCTCATTAGCCTGTAGATTAGACACGAATCATGTAGTTCAATTTGTTACTTCTTATAATTGAAATCTCGTTAAATGTGATTTAACTTGCCGGTAATCTTCTTACCAGGTGTTTTTTATTATCACCGTTTTATTACTATTTAGATACCTAATCTTAATTAAAATTAACAATTGTTGTAAAAATATAAGCATTAAGTTACACCTACTTATATGGTAACAATTTTAAGTCATTTTCTCCTGGGAATTACAATTTTGTGTTTAAAAAACACAAACATTAAACTTGTGACATAAATACTTCACATTTCTCCAACACACCCACTTGAATAACTGCATGAGTAATACGAAAAACCATAAATCCCAGGGTCATTAAATTACTTAAAAAGCAAACAATAAAAGCACAATCACATCAATTGAATTGCCCAATTACAGTCGGTCAACAACCTAAGTTAGGCAACCAACGTTTTTTGCAACCCACTCTTACCAACTTATCTGACATTTCGAAATTATTTATAAATCCTTATCAGTGTGGGTGTGGTAGCTAATTGAATTACTGAACTTGACGATTGTGTTGTATTTTCAACGAATTATTTGTTTAGAAGTGTGAAGTAGCCGAGAAGCTGTTGATATTTTACCGCTTGGCCATGAAATACACGTTCAAGCAACAAGTGTTGCGACAGCAATTGTTGAAAAAGTAAACGATAGAAATTATTGCTTAGACTGTGCTGTGACGTCTCGCAAAACCCCGACAAGGGACGGAAAGCAAACCATGAACACCGAAGCTCGCTAGCGCTGCTATATTCACTCTCGCACATGCCCTGCCTCAGAATGCCTCGGCGAGAGTGCACCGCCACCATAATGGTGGCCGTCCTGCGTCGGTTTTCTGCAAGACGTCTGGGGAGATACAGAGAGAGAGAGCGCACAGAGTACTTTTAGTCGAGAGTGTGCAGCCAGAGCATGCCGCGATTATCGATGGGCCGAAAACAAAGGACGCACGCGATCGCATCACCCGAAGCCATGATCGAGGCCTTAGCAGTTGTCGACATTACCGACCACTGTTTTTATGACACAACACTGCCATCTACGTACTTGGATTCAACAAGGCTTTACAATGTGAAGCGTGTTTGAATAACCATCTATTTATGTAGCCTTGACATACAACATGTATGATGTGTTCATGTGTAGACATTATTGACACTCTTTCGTGTGGTCTAGTTTTTGTCTAATTTGCGGTCATAGCGAAACTGCCCTCATTTCGGTGTATATTAATAAAACAAGGATAATCTGGTGCGCGGTGAAAATCGGAACACACGTCGCCATCTCATAATAAAATAAAAAATCAACCACCACCATTACCATCGCCACCATATAATTTTATCTTATAATTTCGCATATATTTACCAACAACGTCCCCCTAACAATATTGAAAATGCTAAAAGATCACATAACTGTATCCGTAAATTAATTTACGGAATCTTACCTCAATCTTTCAAGTCTGAAAAAAATATTTATTGTTACGTTTATTTACATCTGTTTTCATGACATCTCCAATCTAATCTGTGATCTCCTTGTTCCAGCATGATCGTTATGTCGTGGTGAACACGGCGTGATGATGAGGCTCGACGCGCCCGAGAAGCAGCACAGATACCACAATCTGTTGCACGACGACCATGCCAGTGAGTACCGACAACTTTTGTTTTTAGTTTTATTCATGCACGTACATACGTATGCATATTTTAACACGGAACTGTGCACGGAACACTGGTGATGTAGTCCGTCTGCTATCTCTGGTTTTATGGACTGAAAGTGAAATTGTGGAATATAAATGCAATTAGTCAAAATACAGTAGATCATATTATAATTAATTAAACTCATCCCGTAGACAGGCTAAAACCAGGGCCAGTCATATTCTTCTAAACAGGATGGCATTTTGTAAAAATGAGAATATAGTGGGCTAGATTCGCTATGCTCCAAAATACAAATGCATTTTCTGAAAGTCCAAATCTCGCGGGAGGAACTAGTCAGCCTAGTCAAAGGAAGCAACTGACATCACTTATGTCAAAGTTGATCAATAAACATATTTAACTATCTATCCAATAACTGATGATGAATAACAAACTTCCTGATCATCATCATCTTCCTGCCCTTGTCCCATGTTACTTGGGGTCGGCGCAACACGTTTTTTTCTTCCATCCTTCTCTGTCAACCGTCACGCTATCATTTACTCCTTTTTCTTTCATATAATTCCTCACGCAATCCATCCGTCGTTTCCTTGGTCTTCCTCTCCCTCTCGATCCATTAACATTTATATTCATCACTCTTTTAGTTACATGCGATTCGTCCCTCGTCACAGGCCCAACAAACTTCTTACTGAGACTTACAATGAGTAATGCTTTTGCAAATCATAATCCCAATAAGTGCACCTGTCAAAGACGCAACAGTGCAACAATGGACGTTTACCAACTAACGAGATGATGACGATAATCACCCCAAGTCATCATTACCACGTTAAACACACAAACAATCCTCAAGTTTATTCAACAAAAACTGTTGGCATTATAAATTACATAGCGTTGACAATCTCATAACCTTTTATTGGTATTAACCACTAGCAAGTCTAGTAACCCGTTATTACGTTTATCAGGCAAAACGCAAAAGTCTCGTATTTGTCATTCATGAAGACATAAAAATCATATATAATTGTTCTAGTTTCCCATGGTTCTTTTTGTAATTAGCTTTGCATGCAACTTTGTACTATCGGTAACAAAAGTAGTTTGGGTATTTCAGAGGTTTATTAGTTCCACTCCCTCGACTTTATTAGGTTAGCCTCGACTTGAACATAACTAGCGAAATGTGGGTGTTCTCCTTTTTTTTCCTTGTGGATATCCTCGATGGATGTCCTCCGTCATGGGACCGGCGGAAGGGTCTGTCAGACTCCTACTGACTCAAACCACGCGATGTTCATCATCATAATCAGAAGAAGAATGTTACCTTGCGAATGTCTTCTTAAGTTTAGAGTGTGCGTTGTCTAGCATACAATACTAAGTTACATTTTAGAGCATTCTCCGTCTATATAAAGCAGAGCACCAGGCTCACCAGATTGTTTAAGTGCGAAGACATAGAGTAGAGTAGTTTTTTCATCAGGGTAAACAACAATTGTACGAACGGGCGGAACCGCCGAGTATAAAGAAAATATGAAAGTAATTGCAGTAACAGTAGCACCTATTCGGCTTTAAGCCACATTTACGTGAGCTTGATACGTAGCCATTAATTTTTTTTTCTTACCACACCCTAATTATGGCTCATTACTACCACTTTATTTATGTGTTAAGTTATTTTTATTAAAAGTAAATACGAAACTGCCGTAATTAAACCGTGTATAAGTAATTACAGTAGATTGTATTTGTCACTTAAAGCGATTTGAATCGTATTTACATAAATTTTTATTTCTTTTCATTTGCGGCCTTGCTCTTTGGAAAAGGTTCACTTACCTCTAATTTACAATTTTCTGCAGTTTTCTTTCCTCAACATTGAACCTATTACTGTTATTCTTGTTGTTTAAACTTCACTGTTATGTTACATGTATTCTACGATACTCAATGTATAACTGTGCATGTGTGCCAACGGGAGGGCTGCTAGATAAAGGTTGAAACTCATCTATCAGCACGGAATCGCATTTTTCCATTTGATTTTAAGATAGCACTCCCGCTCTGTTTCTCGCTCTAGCAAAAGACGGTTGCGAGCGACGGAAAAGCATGGAAAAATGCGATTCCGAGCTGCTAGATGTGGCGCAACCCTAAGTGATATTCTATCAGCGACAACGACGACCAACCAGTCAAAAATGAACAGACGACGACCAACCAAACTAAGGAATACTAGTATAAGCGGATCTCTCAATGTACGGGAAATGTATACAAAGCGAGGCCACGATATACTGGTAATTTATTGCTTGAAATGTCGTCGTGTGTACCTGGTTGACATGAGTTACGGAAGAGCTTACACCAATACTATTGGAAGCTATTATAGAAACACAAAACGCTTCGAAAACTGTGGACACTTGTCCAGGTCTCAGTTTTACATCATTAATTAAATTCTAGATCTTTCTTCTCATCGAAAAAATCGGAAGACTTAGTAATTATGAAAGCTTGTGTCATCGTCTGTACACAAACTTAATACAACGTCATAGGGCGAGGGAACCTGAAGCAAAATGCGTGTTCGTGGGAATATCGTCATACAATCTGATGCTGCTTATGCGAAATTTGAATATGGGAAGAAGTGTGAAACCTTTTATAGGTAGATTAAAGTTATAATGCGAATATGTATAGCGAAGGTGGGACTTGTTGGAAAATATTGTGGTCTTTTTCTTTTTGAGTCCATGGGAGAGTGCGAGACCACATCATCTGCCGAGCCTTTTCCCAACTATGTTAGGGTCGGCTTTAGTCTAAACGGATGCAGCTGAATACATCGAGCGACTGCCTATTTGACCTCCATAGCTCAGCTAGTATACGATACCCCATGACAATACGATACCCCTTGGTAAAACTGGTTTTTAGACATTCCGGCCACTGGCTACCTTTAACGACTGCCAAAGATCTACAAATGACAGCTGCGACCAACGGCTTAACGTGCTTTCCGAGGCACGAGGCACAGGTTTAACCTTAAGATTGATCCGAGCGGCTGTTTATATTTGTCCAAGAGCTCCTTAGTACGTGACCGACCACATGGACAACATTATAAGCGGCTCATTAGGTCCGCCAAGGCGCAGGTGTATGGACAACACAAGTGATTCCGAGAAGTAAACAATAAAAATAACAGTAGGGTCTTGTTTTTAGATTCTACTTTTCTAGAGAATGGCTTTCATCTCGCTGCCATCAGTCTCTCTATACTGGTTGGGTCACAATCTCTCTTCTAGATGTCCTATTCCTTTCTTTCTCCAGCTTCCAACATACGAGTATGTCTAATAGAGTCAACTGTCCTGGTGGGGGTTAAGACTTAGGAGTGATTTCAGTGTGGGAAAGAGACAGAGCTATACAGGTCGTCTAGCGCCATCTCTTTCTCACACTGGAATTACTCCTGCTTTAAGACGTACTGGTAGACCGCCTGTCCGCCTAGCCTTTTGCTTTGTGGTATTTTTTCACCAGCACCTAGTATTCGTTCTTCCTCTGAATCACTTCCAATATAAAGAAGTCACGTCCAGATTATATTTAGACACTACTTGTAGGTAACGTGACTTCCGTAATGACTCCATTAGTCGCCGTTCAATACAACGTAAATATGCACGAGTGGAGAATTTTCGCTAAGTTTTCCTCCAACAATGAATACAATATGTTTATAAATACTTGTATGATACATGTGTAGTTGTATACTCGTGAGAAAACTCATTAGCATTTGTTTAGTCCGCTCCACGCCCAGGAGGATGCACGAAGCCTCTTTTCTTACAATATAATAGCATACCACCATGCTTGTACTTTCTAAAAGAGTAGACAGAACTAGGAAGTCAAGATAGATCTGTATTGCTTCTGGGGAAGTGTTGAGGCTATCCACGAACCTGCACTGGGATCGCCCGGTCCACAATTCTATCAAGTTATTTTAGAAATCTTTTCCAGCCCTTTGCCATTAAAAACTATATATACCCCTTGATGTTTCATAGATTTCAGGCCGTTTTTAACCGATTCTAAAAAAGAGGAGGCTCGGCTGTTTTTACCCGACTCTACTGCCAAGGAAGGGTTTACGTTTTTTTGTAATGTTTGTGACCTCATAACTCCATGATTACTGGTCCGTTTGACATGATTTTTTTAATAACATCACGTCAGTCACAATGCTTGGGTAGTTTATGAGTTATCTATTTTTTCTTCTATTTTGGAAGTCGGTTATTTTGTTTTCAAAAAGTTTTTCTCTAATACCTTGTTGCTATGGTTGTAATTTCAACTCCCTGTGCTGAACCGAGGGTTGAAAATGAAACACTGCACTTTTATTTTGCTGTCGCCTTCTGCTAGTGAACACGGGCATCGGTTTTGAACTCGTTGCCTACAGAAAACTGGGGTCGTATTCATACTTAATAGAGAAGCAAAAAGCATGATTAACGCAAACCATTAGGTCAGACAATAACCCCGCATGTGCGCCGCACCTGACTTCCGGTGGCGGTTTCCTGCGTTTTGTTGCGCAGGAAGCGAACCTGTGACGTTCCGCGTGGTTGCCTACAACCACTCGGCTAATGAAACCAGGCGAGCGTATTTTTGTTTCTCTTATTTCGAGGGGGAGCGTTTCCTGATATATTTTGGTGTTTCGATATTTAATGCAAAATCCACCAACGCGGTAGAAGAGTGACTTATCCGCGATAGGATTAGGATAGTTACAAACACCCCAAAAAACTGTGGTACATTAAGATTGAACCTCATCTAGCAACCCGGAATCGCACTTTTCCATGCTCCTTTTCCTCGGTCTGGTAGCAGGATCCTCCCTTCCCTATTGAGGATGAGTATTTACATCCTAGTTCTTCTGTAGTGTGACGTCAGTCTGTAGTATACAAGAATGATCCCAATTATTAATCAAAGCTATCTTTTTTACAGTGAAATTGATCCAGACTAACTATCAATAATTCAAAATCAGTCAATACTAGAAGATATGTTGTTTCTGCATGATAACATTTGATCTTTGACTTGAACCTTAACTTTACATCGCAATACGGAAGACTTCAAAGTTAACTACAAAACAAATCTAGTCTAGATATAATATAAAGTAGTAAACTGACTGACTGACTGGGTGATATATCAACACACAGCCCAAACCGCTGGTCCTAGATACATGAAACTTGGAGGGTGTGTTCTTTGTGAAGAGCGAGTATCCACTAAGAAAGGATTTTTGGAAATTCCACTCCTAAAGGGGATGGAAGTTTATGAAAGTCCGTCAGTTTTGAAGTTAGGATCTTCAAATTTTGTGTTTAGGCTGACGATTAAAAATTAATTTATACGTGTCTCAGCGTTTTTGATAATTCTACCCCCGAAGGGTTAAAGATAAATAACTATGTTTGTTACCGTAACCTGGATTAACCCATAGGTAACTTTTTATTTTATCCCAGTAGTACGTTCCTGTCGGATATTTTTCGACATCCACGCGGGCGAAGCCGCGGGCAAAAGCTAGTCAGTGTTATACTGGTTACTTTCACACAAGCCTTCCAAACTGATCTGAAGTATCCCCATTAAGATAACTACAAACCATAAAGTAAAGGCAAAGGCCCAAAAAGGTCACAAAACTCACAATGCATTCATTTCGGTCCAGTCAAGCCGGTTATTGACCGACTGGGCATTTGAATGCAACCGTCTAATCCAATGCCCATTGACCTTTACGCACTGCATCCAATCGTTGGTTAGCACAGGTTGTTGCCCTACATCCTTTATAGTCCAGATTTTCAGAATCGACCACAATTTCAACAATTTAAAAGCACCAACAATTGAATTAACGAATCATTGTGATTGTGCAACTGGTTGTCATCGGATATTGTTGTTGTCGTGTGTAATTATGAGTGTCGACCCTGGCCCGGTAGCCATGTTGCCAATATGGCCGCCTACGTGACGCGTGCGCCTTTGCTCTGCACATAGATTTTAGATCAGATATGGCAATTCATTGTTCTGTCTTTTTAAGTCTGATTTAAGTTACCTCTCAAGTGAATTGGCATTGCACTTAAATTATGTCAAGTTTAAATTTTGGATTTGCCGGTAAAGTCAACTGCACATTCGGTAACAATTTGACGTCGAGCGACTTTATGTCGTAGCGCAAATGTTGTCAATGATGTGTCGTCGACTGTACTAAAAGAATCTAATCTGTAAGCCAATACTTGAAATGAGTACACGTATGATCCTTAGTAAATCTTGTGTAAACCCTTACAAATTCTGCAAACATTTCTACAAAGCGTTATCGCTGAGTGGTTCAAAAGACAGTAGTCCTCACTTGTAATAAACCTGAGAAATATTAGAATGTCTAACCTAGGAAAGCAAAGTTCATACTTCCATCCGGAAAGAGGCGCCTACAATGCTATAATGCCTATAATGTAATGATTTCCTCAAGTCCCCAGTTTATGGAGCTTATGCAAGACACAATCAACAGAAAACGACTCTGAATGAATGTCAAGAAGTAACCATGGTAACATCTAAAAGGTTTCTCGATGACGTAACAGTAACTGCAACTTCTGCTAAACTGTTTCTTTTACCGCACTTTGAACTTTGTGTAATCGTGGTTCGAGGTGCTATTTTCCGAGACAATGAATACCGTTAGTCTTGGAAAGGAGTAGGAAATACTATTTATTACATTACTAGGTTTTGTAAGAGACGACTTGGGAGATAGCAATGCATATTCTGAATGTCAGGAAATGGAAGTTGCAACTGCACATGTATGGGGTACGATGGATATTTTGGCAGAAAGCCCACCAATGGCAATGGCAATGCTCCGGATTGATCATGATAAATTCACAACCCTACAATTCATTAATATACAAAAGAGAAAAAGAGTTACAAAAGTAGTGTTGATTCGATCCCACAAATTATTGTTCTCGAGCCTAGAGGGCTCAGGCAGCTTAAATTGACGAATCTTTATATAAAACATTCAAGAGAAATGACGGAAATTATGCTGTCGATGGCAAAGAAGACTAGACGTCTTTGCCGTTTACCGACAGTTCCCAAGAACACGCAAGAGGTGTTTATTGAAGCGCTCCAAAGCGTGCGTGCGTGACTGATCGTGTAATTATTTATTCATCACTGATCTATGGTCCCAGACGCCGGCGTTAACCCACCACAGCATTGTTTACTATGCTAATTTAATTATTGCCTACACTTTATTGTCTACTTTTACTTTAATTGCACCACCAAATTCTTTGCCTAGCACTCCCATTTGAATCTTAATCCAGTTTTCATAGAGTTCAATAATGAGAATCACTAGTAAGGTGGGGTAGATCATTGAGTTTACGAGACATTGAATGAAAATAATTATATTTTAATATTAGAGGTTATAGCAACTAGGTACATCTAAACATCATTCTACTCCTAGAATCAATGATATTGTTCGGGAGTAACAACCAATTGTGCCAATTAGAAGAATCTAGGTTGGTTAATTGTAAGTTATCATTATTGGTGTTGACTTAATCATTATTTAAACTACACGAGTGAGGCGAACTCAAAGCATACATGATGTACTAATAAAGGCAACGTTGAAATCTTTGAGAAAGGCAAAGATTGACACTCAAAAGACTTATGGATTAGGGGCTTTGCAATACTCATTTATTACAGACCTACTGTTCTACTAGTTGTAATCGGATTAATCATTGATCCATATCGCCCACAAACACGCGATAACATTGCAACGAAAGCAAACAGCAGCAAATAAGTCTTTAATATGGGAATTCCATACAAAGAGAGTAGACAAAGATTTTATTAGCGATAAGGATATTGGAGAAGTCAAAAATGGGACTAACATAAGCTACCGATAAGTTTTTGTAAATCCTGTTGGAAGACGTTTTAGAAATATGAAGATTCTACGAACTGCTACTCATTGCTCTGGTGTTAAAGCCCAACTTTGGAGCGGCCTCCACTACGATAGACGGAGTGGATTAGAGTGAAAAAGCGATTAGCAAATAAATCACTGCGTAAAACAAACTTTTCAGTTACGTCAGACATTGGTCAAGGCCGAGTGGATCTGATTATACTTCAATTAACGCTATACGATAAGTTTGCTGACTGCAATCGCTGCAAAAAGCGGGTAATCGTGCCTAATTGCTTTGCAGCGAAAAAAGTGCTTAACATTTGGGTTTATTGATTTCTGTGCTCACAATTATGTTGAACATGGAATTAATGGACTAAAATAATATTTTTTTTTATTCATGACTCAGGAAAATAATCACCACCCATTTGCGTAACACACTATACGAAGAATATATTGAAGTGAATATCCAATCTGCTTCATATTTAAAAAAAAAATGTCTGCTCGAAAACCCAAATCACGCAATAAATATTGTTGTATTGCCAAAATAAATAGCATTGGGATTAAAAGGTACATATGCAATTACCTTGCAGTTTCCTACAATTATCGCCAACATAATCGGAGTGCCATTTATCGGCAATCAAAACTTACCTGAAGTATCTTTAGAAGCAATAATGTAACGTATCCCCAGCACCAATATGCAGTGTATACAATGTAAATCATTCACGGATGTCCTAAGACTGCGCAACACGAACGCGTTATGTTGCTTACATTATGCGGTTTCCTTCCTAAGAACAAGTCTCGTAGTGGTCTAGGCCTCTAGGAACAGACTGTGTGGAATGCCGGACGCTGTTCTCAAAACCTTGATTACTTTTATAAATAAAACAAATGGAAGCGAAGAATTTGTTGTTGTTTAATAAAGTTTGATTCATCTAGAAATAAAGAGACCACCAAAGACAACAATTACATTATACAATTTTACAGGCTTCCAGAAATCGATGGTCAGGAATGCTGTGGAAATTCATGATTCCGCTAACACGGCACGATTCATTTTTGCATTGAAATACTTACATGTGCTGCAGATATTTGTTTTGAATGTCCATGTTCGTGATCTGACTTTGTAAGGGCAGCTACAGGGAATCTTTAACCAGGAGATATTGCCTATGTAAAGCTTATTCCAACGCGAGCCTTAAATCACTCCATCCGAACTCATAATGTTGTTACATTATGCATGCAGAAAATACCTTTTAAGGTAATTCGATGCTTAAGGTAGTAAACAGACAAATGCATGGTTTATTTGCATGTGAATATGGTAAAAAGTGTTTTAAAATACTGTCATGCATGTCTGTGGTGATCGATTAGTTCAAGCATGGAATTTTCATCATGGTAGTCATACAAACCAGTCTCAAATATGGCATAATTGTATTAATGATTGATTACTCCATTAGCGCTTATGGGAGATATTTCCAAAACTGTCGCTATTAGGAACGGAGTGGAAGTAATTCATGAATTTATTGTTGTATTGCCTAGAGGGCTAACACGAAGAGACATTCGATTAGGTAAAACGATAATATGAAAGTCAAAAATGTACGAGTAATGGATTGACATACGCCAGCGAAAATTTATGTCTAGCCTATTGGAATATTATTTGTTGTAGAAATACAAAACGATCTAAAACTGATTGCTATTAGTCTGCCTAGACCCTCTGGTGGACAAATCTGATACGTATAATTCTACTTCTGTGGTAACACATGGTGTGCTCTAATCTAATCCGAGATCTCACGCAGTAGCTATAAAACTCCAAAGAATAAAGTCTCATATGGGTGCCTCAACAAGCCTTCATCAACAAACAGTAATTTCTCTGTATCATTCTCAGAATCCTTGATAATTATCTAGAAAGTGGTACAGAAGATAACGTTTATTAACATAATAAATATTCGCCTACATAGATAGTGCATATAAGAGTTCATTGTCGTATAACGATTCCGAGATAACATAAAGATGGTACATAATGTAATGAATATTATCGAATGTAATGGACTGTGACAATGGATTGACGTTTGTATGACTTGTATGGTGGTCATAAAAAGCATTGAGGAGTTGTTTGGGACGTTAAATTTTGATTGGCAGAGTTCTGTTGACTTGGGACAAAACATGGGTGCAATGAACGACAGTAAATCCTCGGATAATACATAAACAAGTTTACAAGAAAGGGTTTTTTAAATCGATGTCCATAATGCCTAAATGATACTTGAAGTAAAACAAAATACAAACGATAAGATGATTTCCATTTTAAGTGACGCAGACTTAGTGACCATGGATAAAAAGAATCCTGGTATTACGTTTGAAAGTAACCAAAATGAGGCAAGAAGTGGTAAAGATTATCATTAAAAAAGTGATGACCGTATTCCGAAACACAGAGCTATTACTGTGTACTTTTCAATATTTGTCAATATACACAGCTTGATTTTTGTGTGTAATGTCCTCAGCAAGAATATAATTAAAATTCTTCTGTTGCTTATGGAATTCCCCACTAATTATGCGTAACCTTAGAAGCGTTTGCTTGTAAGAAAAACTTGATGTTTACATTGAATATTTAGCAAAGCATCCTGCGGTAGCTAAATTAATAACTGCTGTAAGTAATTTGAATTTTACTGCACATTCAATATGAGACGTCCAAAAGCGCTTTGATATTCCAAACATCTGAGGGCTTAAAGGGATGATAATAGCTTTGAAATAGTTTCATATTTATACAATGAATGCTCAATCCAATACAGTTTTTGATTTTTCATCAAAGTTATCGCTGATGAAATGTCTAGGCCCTTCTGGACAGAGGAAGCACTCAATCGCTAAGTATACTAACAGAAAGGAATGTAGGCCCAAACAAACCCACCAATAGGTTGGTGGTGACTCCTGGGCTGAAATTACGATAATGATTTATTCTAAACTACGAATGAAATACGACTAAGCTACAAAAACACTGTCTTAAAAAGATTCATCATTCTCTCGACAGGATAACAAGTGATATTGACAAGGCAGACAATAAAATCATTACTATAGGAGCAGCTAATCAATGTGACATCGAAGGTCAAACTAGACTTGTACATGTGCCATCCTTTGAATTGAATGGTACGAATGATGTCAACGTTACATCATCACTAACCTTGTTGACCGATGAAAATACTGGTTTAGGGTATTATTTACTTGCTTACTTGATCAATGGTAAACTATTCAATAATGAAATAGCGAGTTCTATTAAATAAGACTTCTAAGCATATTAAAAACTGGAAAACTACCTTTACCAGGCCATTTGGTGGACTTCTTCAGGATGATAGATTCCTAAAAGACAATAAATCAGCGTAGAACAAATCCAAAGGGCTTCATATTTTATAGCGTTTTTAATTATCTCGACCGAATATATTTATTTTCTTTATAATAAAAAGGACCTGTCCTCTGGGATTGTCCTTTTATATATTGCTGGAACAAAGCAGTTTTAGTTTAACCCTTGAGCATCCTCGGATGTTTGGTTTAGCTTTCGTATTCAAATTCGTCTGACCTATTCCAAGCCTTTTGCAATCTTTTCGATTTGATCTGTACCCTTTTACCTCTGAATTTTGGCTTTATATTGATACGATAACTTTATTCAATTCGATTTAATGACTGCTATTATATTATTTCTTTGAACCACATTCTTATAATTCCAAGGAATTTTCCATTTCATAAATCTTTTTACCTGTCTCTACATTGTTCTCCGCTTCGGTTGTAAGTTCTAAGTAAATCAACTGTATTATGTACACAACTGCCTTACATTTCCTTGGTTACTGTTTGTAAATCATCAAACAAAATATTTCAAATATTTACTACTCTACAACAGCTACACGCACGCGCGATATGCCTCCTAACGATTATCCACCTCTTCACTTGGTAATAAGACTTAAATTCAAAAACTCGCACTACTTTTCGATGGTCCATTGTGATAGCACACGCATGCGCGTCGACCTACCCCACTTGCAACGACAGGGTTCCTAGTATTTCCATTTCCACCACTTTCTACTTTTCCTCTATGAGAATAAGGTTCTATTTCAGATCTGGTTTCATTTAGAACCATTTCATCTTGTGTTTAATCAGCTGTGTGTCCCCAATTGATAATTCAGTTAGTGCTGAGGCTGCCGGCTCAAAACCTGGGCCACGTTTTGTTACAAAAATACCAAAAAAATTAAAAGTGAAGTGTGAAATTGGTGCTATTGTCTGTGATTGAGAGTTTTAAAAATAGAACTGCAAATTATTGAGGTTATGATAAAGACTGAGGTTATCTTTCGTTGCCCGAGCAACGTAATTTGGGAGTGTGCAATTTTTTGTCTGCATTTGTTTTGCTAAACGATACAGCATGCTTTTAAAAGTGAAGTAGTTCAAAGTAGAAGCCATTTTTGCGTGTGCCAATCACTAATCGAATTTGTGTGCGCTCCGTGACCGGTCAATATGGATAAGATAATAGGGGAACGACTTTTATTTAAGTCGAAATGATCGAAGCGGAAATGAGGCCAATTTTGTTATATTATATGTGTTCAGGAAATGTTTGATAATTCCGCACATTTTTCTACGCTGGAATCAAAATTTATTTATATATAAAATTAAACATTGTCTTACATTTCCTTAATTATCTTTTGTTTTTATCCAGTTCTTCCAAAACAGTCTGTACAATTTTTAGCTCCACTTTTTCTCGAGTAATTATTATCAGATATCTACTAAACGACTGGTCATTTCGGTTCACAATCCTCGTCTCATTATAATACCGTGGCCTCGATTTACCTGCTGTGAGGCTTGGCTTGGTTTTGGCCATATTCACTAACGTCAACCTTAATTATGCCATGGACCTTGGGTTTGCAGATTTATGGGTTTTCCTCATACACATCGTTTTGGCCAAGGTTTCTTCTGTTTCTGGAAACAATTACTTTTCTATTGGTTTTGGTGTAAACCTATTCTCGTTGATAATCTGCCTTTGACGATTTTCTGGCTATTATCTATGTTTCAATGTGCTGAAAAGTTTACAGATGTTATGAACAAGAAGTAGAAAGATGTGATGAAAAAGAAAATACTTATAGTAAACACCTTGGGGTAAAACCCGTGACGATTGGTGCCAATTCAAATGACGGTAATAAGGAAACGACTAGGGGAGTTCTTGGAAAGTTAACGCATGCACTGCCAGGGAACTTTTAACAACTGATGACTAAAGTAGTGTAAGACAGACAGCGGAGTCTTAGTAATAGGTTCCCGTTTTACCCTTTGGGTACGGAACCCTAAAAATCCAAAGATTTGTCTATGTTGGTTATAAAATAAGTAATCCAGACAATCTTGTTGAAGATAAAGATACAAAGCAATTTATTTAGCAGCAGTTGAAACAAGCAGTGGAATCTCAAGTTATTGTAAACTATTCAGTCTACTGCGCGGTTGTTTTACAAACTTGCTAACATTTAAATCAAATATTGTGACTACCTGACCTGCGTGGCGTCATAACTATGTAAACATGATAGCCGACTTGTTAGGTTAGAATAATGTCTGTACGTGACTGTAGTTCACGTTTTTAACGAATGAAGTAAGATGACAATATCCTGTTGCTTATGTTTTTTTGCTTTAGTTCATGTCTTTGGGTTAAGTGTCATTACTTCCTCAGGCTTAGCCCGAATATGATAACGGTCACTTTTAAAATGTACCGAAAAGGCAAGACCATACATGCAATATTAACTGATTATTTCATAACTTCAGAATGTGTTAAGGAAAACTAAACTTCTTGATGCAAGTCTTGAGCATTACCTTTTGTTGTGTAAGCAACGATGTAAAGTTTTTCAAGTTTTTTTTATTTCTAGTACCTCGACTAGGACTGTCTTACTTCATCCATGTGTGTGGTCACGTGCACCTTTGTCTACAATTCTCAAAATAGACGATTAAATTCTTAGTTTATTGATTATTTGATCTCCATTATTGAGTATTGGTCATTTAAATCATGTTTGCTCAATAAATCATGTATGCACTCAAAATTATAGATGATATAAACTTTAATAACATCATTTACCTTTTGACCACATTTCTATTTTAAATCACCGATTCGTGTTTACATGATCGCAGACGTGTTGAATATGAATGCAAAGCAAAAAAACATCTCTATTTTTCTCGTGATGCAGACATTTTGTAAATTATACTTACATGTATGTTTCATATAACTATACAATTTTGTGTTTCCAATCGTGACTGCAATTAAAGTTAGGATGTAGCAGTTAACATATAAGTACTTCCTGCGGATAGCACGATTAGAGATTATAATATTGAAATTTATATAGAATCTCTTTTGAAACTATTTCCAATGAGCGATGTTGCCCCCGATACGGCGATATTGATCGAGTCATCCGTATTCCCTAGTATTCCGTAACTTATTAATCCCAAAGCATTTCAAAGTGGAGCAGACAGACAGGCTTCCAACAGTTTATGGAACAGCTTTTGAAACACGAAAGGGGAGACGTGTCCTATTTCTCGTCCCTGGCAACGTTCATGGTTTTATAATGCAAGCATTTGTATTGCTCCTTTAATACGTATACATAGCCTTCTGATAATAATATCAGAGTCGAAAACCATTGACTGTCTAGTCTAGCTAGCCACATCTATTTCAGAAGTGTGTGGTATGATGATTCAGATTGATGATCTAACATTATGTTTGTACATCCTAAACATGATCTTCCTCCACCATTCTTATAAAACCACGGTCATCTATGTGTACAAAGTCAATCGTTAGCAAAAACTTCTGTTTACAATTTACTGTTTACATCCTCACTAGTTTATCTAAGACTAGTTTCCGCCCACGGTTTCGCTTGTTTATGTTCAGAAGTGATCTATCCCACGGGAACATGTTAAATATAGCCTATAACGCTCCTGCATAAATTTTTCAGCATTTTCGGAATTGGATCAGTAGTTCTGAAGATTACTCAAATTTTACCTCTCTATAATATTAGTGTACACCTATATCAAAGTCAACATTTTCTGAAGTGTCACGTTCGGTTGGAGTCCCGCTGTCCGTATCTCATTGACAAACATCGTTTTCAATACCAGCGGAGCGAGACGTTGCGTCGTCGTGTTGTCGACTGTGTACTATGTGTACCCCATTTATCATCTGCTGGTTAGCTGTCATGTATTACGAGTTATTCGTTTGGCTTGGAAGATTTATTGTTGTTGGTCGTTGAGAAAGGTGAAGTTGGGTTTTGAAATGCCATTTTGAGATTATTTTATCATCATTTGGAATCATGTTCGTTGAAGGGGTAACTAAGGTCTTAATTATGTCACGCTGCCGCTGCACAGACACGAAAGGGAGAGCGTGGTTGTTTATCAAAGTGATTATAAACTGGATCGAATTTGATTAAACTGAAGGTAAATAACAGTCATGATATACTCATGTCATTTAGTCGTATTCGCTTTTAATTCTTACAATGAACTCATAATAAGCCCAATCTATTTCTCCAAAACATACTCAAACGTTATAAAGTCGTCAGAAACGCGACAGGCTGACAGAATTACAGCGATTTACATCATTTCGTTCCGTATTAAAATTCATGGCGTGTTTAGCATGCATGTAGCGGTCGCACGCGCAGCATTACAATGAGATATCTGATGTTAGGAAGTGTTCTCACCGGTAAAACGTCCTGGGTAGATGGGGCAATCGCTATCAGAACGTTTCGTATCGCTGCAACGACTTTCGACAGAATTGACATCAGTGTTCAGTAGCTAATATCCATCAAATATATTTTTGACTGTTTCTTCATCATTATTACCGATCGTCACTTTGTATAGGCTTTCTGGACGCTCCTTATCGAGCCCCTCGATTTAGAAGCAAACAATTTTCGCTTCCATCACGACTTGGAACCGACATTAGGAGCTGATTCAGGACTTCTAGTTGCCACAACGTCTAGCTAGAGTTTTGGGGACAGGTCCTTCGACAAGCTTTGCTGATTCTGTCAGCTATGCGGTTGCTTCAATGTTTTCGAAGGCCTAAAATAGAGAGTACGAGAAGTCTAATTGCGTAGCTTATCCGTTCACCGGTGTGTCGTAACCCTTAGAAATGGAAACGATGGCTAGTTGCCGTCATATCCGGTTGTTCGCCGTCAACCATGGGATTACTGGTCTATCATGCCGTGATTTGATTGGCAATGCTGCTCCTACTTTGACGGATTTATCATCAGCCTAAGTGCGTGCTTAGTCTTTTTCATTCTAAGTCGAGGAACAAATGGTACTTTAGTATGATTAAAAGCGTTGTGTAGTCGTAAAATATTAGATTTACAAGCCAATCGGTGGAGTTTATTTGCCGATTGCGATAGTAATGGCGCATTCGATGCTGCTTTTTGAACATAAACTTAGTTTCAATACTACCTGTTGTCATTCGATTCTCACGGGGCTCCTGGGGTATAATAATTTGTTCGTTTTACTGTTTAATATGAGTCAGCCTAGGCTCGGAATCGTAACTGTTCCTTTCCTGAATTAATTTGTTCATCATCGTTATCAGTTTTATGTCTTCCAGCAAAAGTAGTATCATGCATGACCTATCATTTCTCTCTATGTTTCCTACAAGCAACCCATATTGCTCTGGTCTTCCAATGCTCCTTGTACTGACTAAGCCCTCATCAATATTTTTACCTCATACAACCTATCTCCCTTGGAGTCTTTTATAACAAATTCTCTAGAAATCATGTTTTGCCTTGGTACCTATTTCCTTGTTTTATCGATTGAAGACAATCACAATATAACGTTGTTTTCTCACTGAACTCAGACGTAGTAAACATCAATGTTTCCGGCCACAGTTCGCAGGCGCCACGAGATTCGTGCCAAGCTATAACCAGAATGTTAGTTCTAGACTCAGCGTCGCCGACAAACGAGATAACATTTATATCTATTAGATAAATATTAAATACTAAATACACAACGGGAATATTCCCGTTACCTTTGACGTAAATGGTCATTTTACATTCAAATGCTGTAACACTTTTTGAATAACAATAAATGTTTGTATGAATGTTGAAAATTAAATGGAATTTTAAAATGCCCGTGACCTCAGCTGCGTAAATATGTGAGAAGATAAATGTAATTTTTTTTAAATTACGCTTGATATTGAATAATTGATGATTTTATTACAGATTTATTCATAGGTATCTGTGAATGTCTAGTTGTCTACTGCTTTACATGAGCTACACGAAACTTTATCTAGTTAGGTACGTTTGATTCATCATTGAATAAATGACAAGGCTGTGTAGTTCAATATTCTAGAAGAATATTGATTGCTGCTAGATTTTAGTCATAATTTGATGAAGGACACAATGCTGATGCTTCATTGGTTCATCATCGATCATTATCATCTTCATCATTGGCCGCCTCGTTCTTCTCTTTTGTGACATGCTTCTCTGGTTTGTGCGTGTTTCATCCAGGTCTTGCCCGCAATCTTCTCTAGGTCGCCCAACCTCTCCAATTTGGTCTACCAACACTCCTTCCATCTCTTGGTAAAGATTCCTCTTGATTGGGGTTGGTTCGCTTGATAAACTTTAGCAACTCACTCTCCCGCGGGAACTATTGAAATAGACTTTTCGCAGGCATGGTTGCTTTACCTATATAATTTAAAACAAATTACAACGTTTTCCGAGACTGTAAGGAAGGCTATAAACATGTAAAGTAACTTTATGACCAAATATTAAAGGAACTTGGATTACGCTATTAACGTGTATAAACTAGTATAGTTTATGAAGCCACTGAAACTATTTTCCACTTCCTAGATACATGCATAAATATTTACTACCCTAGTAGTAACAGTACCGTAGTGCACAGTGTAGTAGTGCGTATTTGATTTATTTATTGGATGAACTGTGTGAAGGATGATATGGCTAGAAAAATAAATTGGGATAAGAATGATGATGATGATAATATTACCTGCAGCTGGACCATACCAAGGAAACTTGTAAGTTATGGTAGGCATAGTACAATAATATACACCATTATTTTTAGGTCGTTCTGGAACCGATTACCATTAACTCGATCATCGAACTCGAAACGATTGGGACTATTTTTTTCAAAAAGTAACAATAAAAAAAAACACGAAAGAATAAATTTAATGTTTTTTTTTAAATAATGAGAATCGATCGATGAATGAATTTTTCAATGGGTATCGTTCGCATGTGTTGCCGATTGTGGATACGTTTTACACACACTTAAGCATTTGAGTTCTCATTATTTAAAAAAAAAAAACATTAAATTTATTCTATCCTGTTTTTTTTATTGTTATTTTTTGACAAAAATAGTCCCAATCGTTTCGAGTTCGATGATCAAGTTCATGGTATTCGGTTCCAGAACGACCTAAAAATAATGGTGAATACGCGGATCACAATGATGTACCGAATACGTGGTAACCGTCTGTGCGTCGCTGTCCCTGCCACCCTGTATTTACTTTTCGTGAGCGATTATCCCACTAGAAGGAAGCAATAGTCTTACTACAAAACAAATACAAGAATATATATATAATATATATATATCTTGGGACAACCAACACACCGCCATCTGATCCCAAACTAGGCAGAGCCTGTACTATGGCAACCAGACAACTGATAAACATACTTATATATTTCTAAATACATACATATTATAGATAAATACACATCCAGATACAGAACTAATAATCGTACTCATCGCACAAAGATTTGTCCTGTGTGGGAATCGAACCCACGACCTCCGTCCTAGCAGTCAGAATTGTTGAGCAGAATGATTAGTTACATAAAACACTATGATTATTTCAGTCTTTAAAACCTAATACCAACCTTATTGTTTAAACAATCCACTCGTAAGCGCCATTAGAAATGATACAGTATTAATTCTAATCATTCTAACGTTCCACTTATCTGTAATAGAGCAATTTAAATCTATGTCCGACCAGCGACCTTATTTCGAAGCAGTTAAGATCGTAATGAGCCATCAAAACATTGCGTTTACTTTTAGTTTTTGTTCGGATCTTCTCACGTAACTTTCTCGGTCGTGAGAAATATCAACACTTTGTTGTTGTGCGAATATCTTAAGTGTTGTGGTACACGAGACTGGTAACTGAAGTCGTTATCGGTTTTCAGAGGATTTTTTAAATACTTTAACTTGTGATGCTTGTCGTGGGCATGGTGCTACGCGAAAGGGTAAAGTAAGAAATGAGTACATAAGAGGAAGCCTGAAAGCCGCGCCGGTGACTGAAAAGTTGTGTGGTAGTTGTTTGTTTTGGCATGTGATGCGGAGAAATGAGGAATACGTTGTCAGGAAAAGTTTTGAGGATGAATGTGAACAATGAGGATGAATGTGAAAATGATGGCTACAAGAGTCGAGGAGGACCAAAAAAACGATGGATGTACTGTGTGAAGAATGATATGGCTAGAAAAGAGGTGGCTGACGAGATCACGAGTAATAGAGAAGTATGGAAGAAGAAGACATGCTGCGCCGACCGCAAATACATTGGGATAAGGGCAAGAGAATGACGATGAACTTGTGATGTAAGTAATGAGTGGTAAGTTTTTTGAACCAATTTCAGATTCCTTTATTTTAAAAGCAACAAAAGAAACATTTTTGTTTGGCAATCCTAATCACATTGGTTAGGAAACGGGAATAGGCCTGCAAGCTATTTGAGGGTCAAGTGTGACAATCTCGTATAAAGCGGTTAAATGTTTTTGCTGCTTTCATAAGCTCATGTATCGTGGCACTAACTCGCTGCATCCCATGGTGATTGTCGTCCAATAAACGGCGACTTCCTACTTTCGTGATCTACCGTCCTCTTACATAAAGTGAGTGCTGAGTGCGTTGCCCTCCAACTAATGGCAAGCAAAAGTAATGGTTCACTATCCATTTGCATAAAATGTTAAGACCTAATATAACTTAGCATAATTTTGTTTGGCATAATTATATTTTCGCATAATATAATTACGCATAACAGCTTACGCATAATTTTTTAAGCATAATTTCTCTAACCATAATAATGATGAAGCATAATATTCTAAAGCATAAATTTATTAAGCATAAAGTTCTAAAGCATAACTTTTTTATACGCCCTAGCTTTTTTGCCCGAAGAGGATAATTATACCAATTTATTTCGACGATTGGAAAAAAGCCATATCTCCTGAATCAGGTAATCAGAATCAGAATCATTTATTTGTAAAACATAGGTATAACATTCGAGATCTTATAAATAGTTAAGGTTCTTGCTATGTTTTGTCGTTACTGACATACAAATTGGAAAAGAAAAAATCAATTAAAATTACAAACAAATTAAAAAAAGATTACAAATAGAACATGTCAATTAAAATAAAATAAAATAAATCACACATAAGAAACGTCAACAAAAATTAAAATCTTACAAATAATAAAATGTCAATAAAAGTAAAAATCATAAAATAAAAACAAATATAAAATGTCAAAAGTCATAAAATCACATAATTATCGGATTAAAAAATAAATAACATATTAATATAATATACCGTATTGAACAATTTTGTGGGTTTTTTTTTCGCTGTAGGAAGCATGAAGCAAGCAAGCATACAGCATGCAAGCAAGCATACAGCATGCAAGCAAGCATACAGCATGCAAGCAAGCATACAGCATGCAAGCACGCATGCAAGCAAGCATGCAAGCAAGCATGCAAGCAAGCATGCAAGCAAGCATGCAAGCAAGCATGCAAACAAGCATGCAAGCAAGCATACAAGCAAGCATGCAGCATGCAGCATTCAAGCGAACATGCAACATGCAGCAGGCAGGGTTTCTGTGACGGCTCCGGCGCTGCGGGCCTCCGGCGGCTCCACGCGTGCTAATCGTCGCAGACGGCTTTCGCTCACCACCGCAGCTTCGGCTTGTTGGCCGGCTTCGCCGGCCAGCCTCAGCCGCGGCGGCTCGCTCGCAGCCACCTGCTCCTCAGCCCGCAGGCCGCCTCGCCCCTACGCGCCTGCGCGATTTTTAATTACACTCTAGGGGTAGGACAAACAAGACTACGTGGAGTCGGTTTTGCAGCAATTCGGTTCTGTCACTAACTTTTGTTGCACAGCATATTACATTTTTAACCAACAATATTTTGTATGCCTAAATATTATTATGCTAATAGTCATTAGGCCTACTAACGTTATGCGAATCAAATTTATGCCAAAACAAATTAGTCTTTAAGATGATTATGCCAACATAAAATGTATGCCTAAAAAAATTATGCCGAAGTATTATTATGCCAAAACAAATTGTGCCAAAATCGTTATGCCGAAGTATATTAGGACAAAGAACATTATGCGAAAAGAAGGGATCCCAAAGTAATCTGCATCTTTCTATGTAGTTGTAGGTACACACCTTATGAAAACGCTTATCACTTTTTGACTTTGTCACATATGGTCACAACTCTTGGTGGAATACGTCAGACTTTTGACGAAGTCATTTGCATGTTACAGTAAGCCGCACGTCAGCGGTAACTGGTAACAAAACCATTATAAGCTGGCCGCTCATTCTATTGAAACTCCGTACAACGATGGGCCAGCTCGAGGTAAAAGTGTTACCCACAAAATTGCGGTCTAGTGTACATTCATTATAACAAGGTTCGAAGTATAGTTCAGGTTTTCATAAGTCGACCGTATTACGAAATTAGATAGTTTTATTTTATTATTGCGGAATCGTGGGAATTGATAGCGATCGAGTATTTCGAAAGGCAGAAATCAGAATTGGTGTTAGTTATATTGTGCTGTTCCAAAATAACAGTAGGTATTATTTGATGGGCATGTAATTTTGAATTGTCTTTTTCGGATTGTCGAGTATTCTAGTAAGATATTTTAAATAATCTTGATATTTCCGTCTATTCTTTATCACGTTCCGGCTGCTCAGAGCTTCGTAAAGATTAAGAAAGAAAGAAATGGTTTAAAATCTCATCTAACCATTGATGACCGGTATAACGGGCCACCATAAAGATTGTAAACAAAAAGGTCAGCGCAGCGTCGAGATGAGCTCAGGTACAGTTACCAATAGAATGCACATGTTTATGCAAACGGCCACACCTGTACATTCACCGTTACCCGAATTCCTCAATATATGGGAAAGTGTTTTGGACGTGACTGTACATTGTTACACGCATTTTTGCAATTATTTGATGACACTCACTTGAGATGAGAATCCAAACATTGAAAGTGTGGGAGCATTTTTACCAAATAACACTGCGAACGTTTAGGATGATAATTTTGATACCTACCTTTAAAACAATCTGTAAACATATTTGTGAAATCATTATGCCATTTGTGTCGTCGCACAGTTGTCTAAATATCATCTATCATTGACCAATAAAACAATCTAATCTATTTTACTTTTCAAATGAAACTATACTTCCTTAAATTGCAACAGAAATATTGCATTCAGAAAGTTACAAAATAAAACGGCTTCAGCAAAACAAATGCAGAAATGAGGGTAGATAAATGACAATCGTTTTCAAAGGGTGTCATATTTCTACAGCGACTTACATTACAACAGGACTGACATTATATTTTTTTCTATAGCTTATGTCAATCTCATACATTCTCGACCTTATGGAGGATGCACAAAGTTTCTTACGTTTTTTTTGCAATTTGCAGGCCAGTGCCAGGCTTTATGTTGAACAAAATATGATTCGCGACCGTAACACGTATGTATTTACGTAATTGTAATCATTAAAATCATCAAAACAACCAACCATCTACATTCATTTACTCCCATTAAATGACTTTTTCATGAAATAGGATTCAACATTAAGCCTGAGACTGACCTGCAAATTGCGAAAAACGAATATTTGAATTTCGCGGGTTACCCTGGCGCTTTCAGCTTATGTCAATCAAAATTCGACATTTAAATCTCTTTCAAAAACAGAAGTCCGTTAGGCGTAAGGAAACGAAGTACCAAAGTATGAACTGAACGAACTGTATAGTACCTAATATGTGCCAAATGGTCCACTAAGTGCCACTGAAGATGGACAGCCATGGGGACCGTGACTCCAGGAGTTCCAGGGCTAGTGACTCCCCTGGGGACACCATGAACGATGTCTATGCAGCCTGGCGTGAGTGGATTGGAATAAACCTAGTTTTGGCACCTTTGTAGATTTAGCTTTAGCACTGTTTTCGGAGCTGTGTCTTTATTTCATGTCTTTTGTATCTTGAGTTATGCCTTTTGTTTTCTCGGTTTCAAGCTAGTAGGTAAGTAATAAACTAATAAGTGACTGTCTGGCACTTTTATCCAAAACATACTTATTAACACTTACAAGTTTTTGGGAGACTTTTAAAAACTTATGAAAGCATGAATATTTAAATAAACTTTTGGTACCATTCATCATTTATTTTTATTTGTGAGCACTATTGAAATGATTCTGAAGAAATCTTATAAAGTGATCCCGAACAATAAATGCAAAAAACAAAACAATATTATCAGGTCTGCAATAGACCTGACTTAGTCCTATTTTCGACCTAGACCTTTGCTACAAATTATGTAAAATCCTACAATACCACTAACAATACTATCAAACACATTGAAAACAAAGCAGCTACAAATAGGAATAAAGTAAACACAACTAGTCCTTCAACAACTCGATAGCTCTCTTCCGTGACTTTATAGAAAATCATATTTACCAATTAACCTTTCCACCTAAAACATAAAGTCCAAATTCCCTTACACCTGATTAAGCATTTTTTTTTTCTTGCACACTCGTTTATACTATTGTTTGGGACACAATGGTGTGTCAACTAAGGAGCTGAGGTTGCAAACCAATTTTATTCTGCTGTACTGTATTCGGTCGCTTATTGCCACATAATGTGGTGACTGGTCAGCGTTGCCAAACAATCAGGAGTAATGATAAAGTCATCAAGGCTTGTCTCCTTGTATTTGCGTAAGCTGCTTTTTGCTGCAACCTCACTACATAGTATAAAACAAAGTCGCTTTCTCTGTCCCTATATCCCTATGTATGCTTAAATCTTTAAAACTACGCAACGGATTTTGATGCGGTTTTTTTTAATAGATAGAGTGATTCAAGAGGAAGGTTTATATGTATAATACATGCACCCGCGCGAAGCCGGGGCGGGTCGCTAGTTTAATATAATTTTATGTTTATCGGTCACCTTGTTACCTTCAATTTTCATATTTTATGCTGCTCTTTACCTGTTACAAAATTAATCTGGTATCTTTGTATAATTTCCTTTCATTTCTCTGGATAAGATTCATCAATTGATTCTTCACAAACATCTTATTCAATACTTCCTATTGACGTAAGATCATTTGTAACATTATTAGCCTTAGTATCGTCGCAATCATCATTAAGAAACTCCTCAAATTCATCACGAATATCATGACTTCATGAGTTACGGTAATGTGTGAAAGCAAAATTAATTGCTTATGGCATTCGATTAATGAATTTACCACCGATGCTATAAAGACACGTAAGAAATAATTAATTTCCGTGATTCGTCAATTCATATAATGTTTATTGCCACTAATTATCAGACCACATTCGGTGATAGTTGAAAGACATAAAAGTACATATAACACTAAATCCATTTAGTGATTTGTAATGGAAACGGGCTTTACTTGGCTCTTTAGTCAACGGTCCCACTCATACTAAAACCTTACAGCAGTTTAAGATGGAACTCTGTCTGAGGGATGGCAACGCTCCCATGGCCTTCCATTCTCACTCTCGACGCACCCTAAGACTGGCACCGTCATCTTCTGGCGATCAGCCTGAGGCCACAGTTCCTCCAAAAATCATCAGTAAAATCCTGTTACCATTAACCAACTCATCTTAAGTTATCTTTCTCAATTCCAGATGAAATGCTAGAAGGCGAGGGCGCGGGTCTTGCGGCCCGCGTGGCTGAGCTCGAGGTGCGGTGTGCCCGCCAGGCTGAGGAGCTGCTGTGTCTCCGGTCCACCCTCGCGGATGCCTTGCGGAGACTCAACGCGCTGGAGGGCAGAGCACCCACTGCTCCTGCCACGGGACAGAGAAATGGTGCTTATACTGGTGATTATTACTTTTATTGGAACTTGTAAATCTTGGAACTCCTAGTTCTATTTGGGTATCTAATGGAGGACTCAACCTGATGAAAGAATCTCTGTCAGTGTAAGAAACGGTGTTTGTAGTACAGCATTAGAAGAATATGGAAAAAGGGAACAGGTGTTGCTAGGCACTGACTGTATGCAGTTAACCCTTCTAGTAATATTGTCAATCGTGTAAGAGGTGTCCATCATTGATGCAATAACGAAAAAGATGATAACAAATAACGTCGTAAATGTAAAAACGGTTATCGCCAATAAAAGACAATAATAAAATCCCGTATACGTAAAAATAACTGTTTGAAATAAAGTTATTAGTAATAAAAACCGTTTTATATTTGAAATAAATAACGCCTTTTTAGCTGAAATAACGGATACAATCCCACTGAAAAATAAAAGAAAAGACAAATATCATTTAGCAATTTATTATTCTTTGTTTTAGAAACTTATGTACAGTAAATAAATAATATTGACAAATAGCTAAATACAGACAGCATTTTGTTATGGACTGTTATAAAACAATTTTTAAAAGTTTGTACAGCTAATCCGACATTATAGTGACAGAAGTAGCACTTACTTTAAAACCGCCTTTACTGCTAGGTATAAAAAGGGGCTATCATATTTTACCATTGTTATGCAGTTGACTGTGCGATACGACACTGTACAAATATGTTCTAGTACCGCCAGTCTGTGGAATTCACTGTCGGTTTTTTTGTTTCTCATTCATTATAATCTGGATCTCTTCAAAGTTCCAGTCAATCGGTTTCTTCTAGGCAAGCATGCTCCACCCTAGGCCGCGTCATCGCTTCACATCAGGCGAGTTGCGGCCAAAAGCAAGCCTATTAGTTATTACGTATTAGTATATTGTCCCAAAGGTGCTAACCGTTTTCATACTTCGACTGTACCTCACGGTTATAAAATAAATCTTAAATGTTTCGGTTATTTAAAGTTCCGCAATTTATTACAGCATACAACTTACAAGTCAATATAATACGAAACCATATCCTTTCACTGTCCGCTATAGTTTTTGTATTAAATGTAATAAATTAAAGTTACATGAATAGGCACGGCTGGTGGCCCAGTTTAGTTAAGCCTTTCATATATCATTCGGTTGGCACGTTACGGTGAAGTTATGTATTAAAAGGTTCTTAATGTTGTAATCAATTTGGCTTAACAAAATTTCAGAGGTGCCTTAACACCCACATTATTCCAGTTATGTTAATTCCCTGGGGATTTCATGAAATATGGGGTAAGCCTAAGTTTAATGACTACTGAGAAATTCCTGATGGGAAAACAAGAGAAAAGTGCTTTTCTCGGCCTCGATCTCGCCCGGTGGAAAGCGATGATGCAACTAACATGCCCAGAAGACGCTTCTTCACTGTGGTCAAAAGCCGGACTTCTTTTTTTTTTTTTTTTTGGAGGGTGGGAAATCATCAAATGCCTCCTCCCGCTCTGAGCGAAGCGGAAGGGAGTGTCAGACTCTTACTGACTAAAAACCACCCATGTTCCTTCATTGGCCCTTTATGTTCCAGGGCCGCGGTATCTCTTTCGAACAGTCCCGCAGCCCAAGTCGGACTTCTACACTAAAAACCCAAGAGGCCGTCTTGTCTTTAATATCCGTTAAAATGTTGCCTAAGCCAGTCTTTCAAGCTAGTCGTCAAAGTATCATGAGAACAAGCTCTTAACTGCACTGTCCCACGGATGCTATCAATCTCAACGATTTGTACATCCAACAAATTAGTTACCGATGGAAAATATTAAATTATGATGAAGTTAATTTCCTCTATGATGAGCGTGCGAAGATTTCTTTGAACAGTAACATAGCGTTCTTTCATAAGGACGGTAACAGTGAGACGGGAAGGTAAATCGTGCGAGCAATAAAATAGAAAACAAATTCTAATAGTTAGTACCAACTTTCGGATAAGTTCAGGTTACGTTATTTGGCACTTTCTATATCACAATACAGTGAAACTAGCCATTATTTTAAAAATTAACCTGCATTCCAATTGCGTAATTTTTTTTTTAATTATGGAAATTGTCCGCTGTAGATATAATCTGGCCAAATGGGATATCCTCGATACATTACAAACGAAATGCCATTGCATTTCGTTTGTAATGTATCGAGGATATCCTGAATGTATCTTGTGAATCCCTTTTGCAAGATATGCCCCACCTACTGCTCATCCTGCGCAACCAACAGCACCTTTCAAGATTTAATCGAAGCAAATGTTAGAGCTGTGCAGGTGGCTACATACTGGTCTAACACCATCTTTCGAGTTTCGAGACGTAAAGAAGAAAAAATATGGAAATTCGTAATCCATTGCTTTGTATATTCATCTCCAAATGCTTTAGCTTTGTGTTTGAAAAAATCGTCTCCGTTCTCGACACTTAAATAACTCTATGAATGTTGTTGAATATTGGCAATACGAATGGAATTGAGATAGTAAATTTGTTAATAATGCAATTATCCCGCAGCTCAAATCAAAAGCTGATTATATTTTCCTCTATACATGTATTATTTTTAACCTTAATAACCTTTTGTCTTTTGTTTCCAGGGTCTACGGGTACTCCGACGAGGGAGCTCCGACTGAGGCAGCCGTCCTACCGGGAGACTGCCAAGAGGACCTCCAGCTACGGCTCCAGCACATCCTCATTACCACAAAGGTGAATACTTTTCATGAATGTAAATACATATCTTAAAATTGTATGTGCTTTGATAGAATTAGGACTTAGCATCATCTATCAGCACGGAATCACATCTTTCTATGCTCCTAGTACTATCCTTTTCCGTAGCTCAGAACCGCCGTTTGCTAGAGAGAGAAACAGTGCGGGAGTGCTATGGCACACGGCAGCATTGACGGTGCGGTTCGGCAGCAGACTCTGTTTCTCGTTTAGATGACGTGGTAATCAGCTGATTTGCCAGTAGGGTGTGTTATGACTGGCTTCTGAAGTCGCATTCGGGGCAAGTTCCTAATCCAGATAAGGTACAAACTATGGATTCCATGTCTACTCATTTCGAACCAGATAAGTTCAGGTTTTTATCGATATTTTCCTTCACTGTAAGTCCGTCCATGATGTCTGTAGTTGTTACATATTTATTAAAGAAAGTACCTATACCTAATTAAGAAATTTAAAAAAACACATGAGTAAAATCCAGTCTAGCCAAGGAGTATCGGCAGCCGGATTTGGTTAGACTGGAAATTGACTTCATAGTTGGGCAGATGATGATGGTACCTGTTACTTGCTAGGCTTGGAACTCTCCCTGTTGGCTCCGAGTCCCTGTCTGTCGGCTATAAACATTGGTCTGTAAAGTAACGCATTATTGTGTTGGTCCTTCCAGACGCGGTCCCCAGCACCAGTCCACGGGCTCGCTGCAGTCGGACTCGCCCGCGTCGTCGTCGTCGCTGTCGCCGGCGCCGTCGCCGTCGCCGCGCGCCACGCCGGCGCCGCACCACGTGCCGCTCGCGCCGCCGCACTCCGCCTACAGGTATGGGAGGAACTAACATACTCCTGTTGAGCACCGACCGAACTAGATTGAAATCTACAGAGCGAACAAGCTCAAGATTAGCTCAGTCGCGCTTCATCCGACAATGAACCCTATTTGCATAAAGATAATGCGAAATTCGAAGCGACTGTAATCAAGGGTGTCATACGAATAAGAACATACATGTCTATGGATTTAAGCCAAAGGGCCAAGGGGGACGGTTGCGGACAGTCGAATTTTAGTTAAATCAGATCCATAATATATCAGACCAACCACCTCATGATACAGTATTACTACTGTAATACTGCTAAAAGAGATGGCGGTAGATCCCCATATCATATCTATTTTTATCAACGGTCAAATGTCTCTTCACCTTGGCAGGATACGGTAATCTTTAGCTGACAGTTTTCGGCTAGTTGATCAGTTTCACTAAAATATGACTTATGGCCTTTTTCATTAGAAACATAATACATGTGGCAATTTTATTAGTTTAGTCGGTGTGCAACAGTAGTAGCAGCAGTTAGCTGATAGTAGAATATAAAGTACTTAGTTTGGTGAGGTAAACTGGAAGGGCCTTGGTCATATAGTCGCGTCCCAAGTGCCAAAATTTGCATACAAAGTGATCAGTCACTGGAAGTTTAAGTGGTGTAGGTATTGCACCAATATTTGTGATTATATTGATTGTCGAGCCTTTATAATGGATCTCGTGCACTAGGCGGCCACAACCACGACTAGTCGCATGTATCTTGTACAAAACTGGTCGGACGCCCGGTTGTGCGACCAAAGTCTCTTCTTGGTGGAAGCTACGGCCAAAAGTCCTGGTCGTGGCCGCGTATTGCGCGAGGTCCCTTAGACTGTCAAGTAGATTAGTAGAATATGTTATTTTAAGTAGAAATTGAAATGGTGGTGGACAGAGAAGAAAGTAAGCAGTTATGATATAGCTTCTTTTGCTGCATTGTGTGTTAGCATCTGCATAAATGCATGCTGCTACCCCTGGCAGCGCTAAAATGCAAGATCAATACCTTCCTATTTTGCTGCCAAAAATAACGATTTAAGGATATTTTAAGAGCATTTGTCGCACGATCATTCTGTCATGCAATATTAACAACATATTATGATCATAAATGCCCGAACGCGTATTATAATTACTCTCAAAGTTAAAGAAACCGCGAACAGATTACGAAGGTGACATTGTGGTTATGTTGTGCCTATGTCTAGCAGTGAAAATCTTTCCGCTGATTGCCGATGCGGAAGACAATGTAATAGCAATGAAAATTCCATATCTGTTAAGAGCCAAAGTTGCCGCTTGCTTAGCCCAGTAGCTTCATAGTCTAAGCGTCAGTATCGTAGTGATATCGTCTACATCTAGATCACGAAACAACTCTACATCCAGCAATCAGAGCGTCTCGCCCGGGGTCAACAACCTCACCAAGCGGTGGAACTCCACGGGAGACTTCAACGCAGGAGGACTGCTGCCTAATAGCAGGTATGTGCAGGATGCTTACTGCCGAGGAGTTGGCGGTGTTTGGAAAATGTAGGAAAGAGTGAATAAGTTTAGAAGCGACATCTGTCGGAGGTAATAAGAACTGTCTGGCTATACAGCATTGACAGATGGCGCCAATGCGGTCTAGGAGTTCTAGATCGCGCAAGCAAAGTTCGCCAAATATACAATTTAAGTTTTGGCCTCAACCTACCCTTGCCTGCAGGCACTGCAATAATCCAAGCAGAGAGAACTTATCGTTTTGTCGAAAACTGTCGGTGCCAAATACAGAAGTTCTTAAAATTGAATTTTTAATCGCAGTATTGGACCCATCACTATTAAAACGTAGATGTCTGCCGCATGTACCCCACTACGCTATAAGCCAAAATACAAAAAAAAAGGATTATCTCATTGTTCTTGAAATATCAGCACCGCTAACTCCGAGGCTTAAATACACAAAAACAAAAGCTTTTATCATTCTAGTAATTCTTTACTTTACACACAAGCGCTATAGGCTATAGCAATATGCTCTTGGCCGCAATTCATGTTTATTTCCTCGCTATTTCATATCCCTCAATATTTTCCTGTAATGTCTAATTGTTATTTGTGCTCTCTTTAGATTTACAACAACAAAATCGTTGTTAAACTTATATTCTAAGCAGCCGTCACAAACTGGACCGATTCTGAAACACGGGTAAGTTCGTACAAATGTTTGTACAAATGTTGGTGTTGGATGGTGAAGGGAAAATATAGTTTTAGGAACTAATGTGAATGCGTTTGGAATTGAATTTAAGTACTTATTTGTACATATTACTTTATTTATTTAAAGGTTCTAGGTGAGGTGGTGGGACTAAATATAAATTTAATTGCCATTAACAGTAACTAGTAGAAGTACTAATCATTAAACTATGATGTCTTCTTCCACGGACTTCTTTTGGGCGTTATCCTGCAAAAGTAGTACAGTAATAAGCAACACAAACTATTGAAATTGGGAGTCCTTAGGACCAGCGTACAGGCCAAAATGCCACTCGACTTAGCACGAGTTGTGCCGAGCTAACTGGAGCGGGTGCATTCGCCGTTTGGTATCTATCATCGCTGATAAGCAATAATGCATCCTGTATTCTAATTGGCAACGTCGCACATAGCTTTCATACATTTCACCGTTTTGTTAAATAAATTAAAAATACTGAATCAAATTATAAAATGTCTCTATGTTGCATTAAAATATTGATTATGAGTTGCAACAATAAGACTAGATCAGGTGTTGAAACAGTTTTAAGCATTTAAAAGGTTCCAAAGTGCTTTTTTCCGCATGAAACTAAATATTCAGGGCTACGACATTGCTTATTCATATGCAACACAGAAAGATATCTCATTTCAGATATATTTATCAAAACAGTATTTGAAAGCTATGTATCAGTAGCGAAGGGTCAATTTTTGTAACAGGTAAGCCAAAGTACATAATTATCTTTAATGTGATTATATTATTTGTCTATAGAATACTGACTGTGACATTTTTCAAAGGGAAGCCGGTAGGAATCTATGGAACCTTCGCCACTGCTATACGACGTTGTCCTCGTTGCAATCTCTTATTAGATACCGGATGGCATTTGCCAATCAGCACGAGCCGAATGTAAGCCGAACAATTGTGTAGCTACCCAAAGAGTCACCAAGATAATATCTTCATCGTCACGTTGAACGAAACAATAATACAGTTCTGGACAGTAAACTACATACAATCAAATAAACATAAAAAGAAACCACAAATCATTAGCCTGGTAAAAAAAACCTACAATTACAGGTAATTTAGAGTTGACGCTCGAGTCGAGACGAGTAGTCTTGAAGATGTTCCTCAAGACGAGATAACTGATCGTACGTGACCTTCACAACAATTGGCTTTAACGATATACGACGTACATAAATACCTATAGGGGCATTGACAAGATGTGTGTTGAATAAAATTGTCAGGTTTTGTGTACAATATTAGAAATACATAGAAAGACAAATGATTTTTGTAGTATGTCAAAGACCATATTAGAAAATAATGAATTTGTTGAAGTATTTCTCTACAAATATTATAAGAGAAAAATAAATGAATTGTTTTAGTATTTCTGTGCAAATATAAAAAAAAAATCAAATGTATGATTTTTTGGTATCTTTCTCTACAAATATTTGAAAACTAATTTTTTTGGAGACTTTCTATGGAAAAATAAGAAAAACAAAAGAAGTATTTGCTCGGTTATACTCTAATAATATAAAAAAATCGAAGAATTTTTTGGGAGTCATTTTGTTTTCTTTGTAAATAAACATTATGTACCTAGATACGCTTTATGTCTGGTCTTAGAACAGCTAAAGGTGCAGAATATGTACTATTACTTTTTTTTTTTTTTTTAGAAGCGTATAATAATCATAACAGACTTTATTGTAGATTAACCTAATTCAAAAGTTCTTATAATAATGAATAGGCTTTTTTTAGTCTAGTATGCACCGTTAGTTTAGTGGCCGCAAGCGCAACTTTTGAGCAAGTGGTCCTGGGTTTAATTATCACGTCGGGCTAAGTGTTATTGGGTTTTCACATCAGGAATTTCTCAATATGTCACGGAGCCTAGAGCTGAGCCCAGTGGTTGGCAATAAGCTCGCCCCGTATTACGCGGGACTTAAAAACAACTGGGGAAACGTGGGTGTACCTACTATTAGGTACGCCTCTGCCTAACCCGTCGAGTATTACAGGTGTAATGTTATGTTATGCATCAGAACCGTTCTGGTTCAATGTAATTAATCACTGAAGAATACTGTAAATAAACCACTTCATCGTTTAGCTTGGCATCAATTATAATCGTATGATTACCTACATACTGCACATATTTATTTTTACATCCACTAATGTATTGCAATTACTGAGTACATACTCGCAGGAGAAAGTTATCTAGTACTAATATTTGCGCAAACTGAACAATACACATATTTAATTTAATGATTCAACCGTGTAAGGAGTGTAAATACCCGCTACTCTCTAGAAAAATAAACTCAATAAAAATAAAATATTAAAATCATCATTAATAAACAGCTCTTCATTACATATTACAAATTATGTAATTTTTGAGTCTGTGTACCCTGCATTGTTGTTCTAAACTGCGCAACAGATTTTGATGCAAATTTCACCATCATTTGTGATGTGGTCGAAATCGCGGCTGCTGAGCGATTCCAGATTCGATTCCCGGATCTGGTGTTATTGTGTTGTTTCATCAGGAATTTCTCAGTAGCAGCCACTTAGTCTGAATTCGTGCCCGGTTGATGGCAATAGGCTCGCCCCCTATGACATGGGACTTAAACATAACTGGCGAAATGTGTTATTAGGTAGGTACACATCTACCTAACCCCTCGCGGATTATAGGCGTGATGTTATGGTTGGTTTATATAATAATAATAATAATAATTAATTGCCAAGAGCCTCGACCAACATCTCAGGAGGCTCTCGTTAGGCAGCTGGATCAACGGCTTGATTCAGAAAGCGGTACTTCTGGACACGGCTCGTATTGTTAGGAGGTTCCTCTCTCTGGAGCCCTGACTGCCGGTAGCTTGGACCCTGTTCCCGATACCGGTGGGTTACAATTTTTTATATTTTTAAATGTTTCTTTATGTATTTTTTTAAATTAATATTTAAAAATGTATCAAGTTTGAAAAAATATGAATGAAGGGTAAATTTTTTTTTTTTTATATGTTGTGTTGTATTGTATAACGGGCTGGTGTCCGCAACTCCACGTCCAATGCGCGTATTTTTATATGTTAAACTTTTATTTAATTAGGTAATGTAGTAATCTCAATGTTTTCTCAAATTGTAAAAACCGTGCGAAACAGGGGTGGATCGCTATTTTTCTTACAAATAAACATTTTTGATTTGATTTAAAAATAAACTGTTGTTAAATCTCCACATATTTGCGTACATTGGCAGTCGTTTAGGTTCGCATGGCAATTTGTCTGCACAGTCGGTTGAGGACAAAAAGCGTGTATTGTGTAACTTTGCCCACGCTAGCGCATCTGATTACAATGTAATGGACGTAGCGCGTCACACCGCATTACTAGTGTGGGGACTTGGTATGGCTTCGGCTACACGTTCGGCTGTATCTTATAAAAGATGTAGCGAGATATTGACGCTTGACTATGTTAGTCTAGAGTTCTATACAGTATAAGTCGCTCTGAACTTTACTAAGCCAGTTTCGGGATTCAAGTCTCAAAAATATGATAACTCGCCAATTTTGAATTATTGATTGATCAGGCCTACGATTCAATTAGTTTCTAGTAACCTATTTGGCTGAAGTCTAGATGAGCTTCAGCTCCACCACTGAGGACGAGCTGATTTCGGCTTAAAAACCTGGTCGAAATAGGACATCACTAGTCGTTTAACTAGAAGAATGTATTGAACTTATAGAATAATAGCGGCACTTATTTGTCACGCGTGGGTGGCTCAAATATATCATTTTGTCGCAGGAAGCCGTCAGGTCGTGAGAAATTGATTCACATTTATCTTAAAAATAATCCTAGCCACCGTGTCATTTGACTTACTTATCTCAAGTTTTGGATTTAGCGCTTCTGTACTGCTGAACTGTTCTGCTACAATAGTGGCTGCACACTCTCTCCGAGACACTCCGAGGCACGGAGATTGCGAGCATGTATAAATAGTAACACTCGTCTAGCCTCGGTGTCCAATCTGGTCAATATGTACGGCAAGTCTATCCCTTGGGCACCACCTGTCCTTCGCGGCAGAAGCTCGTTGCGCCTCTACATCGCAGTGATCCGTCCCATTATGATATACAAGCGTATGTCATAATGGGACGTGTCGTAATCGCCCATTCCAAACCCCGCTTCGTCTAAGTATAGGTTGCAGACCCGATTCGTCCGTAAAATTACGGGCATCGATGGTGGCTCCTTATATGTTCGTAATGACAGTATACATTTAGACCTCAGAATGCCTACCTTCCTTCAGTTCATGAAACGCCTTTCCAAGCGTTTCTTCGACTCTGCCATAAGGCATCGAAACCCTCTGCCGGCCGGCCGCTCGATACGTACCATCGCGCATTAGCAAGATTTGCCGACCACTGCATACCCTCGTCACTCGCGACGATCAACCTCCTCCAAGATAGCAGTAGGGAACAAGTACAATTCGCTAATAAAGACATAAACCGCCGTCATTGCGGCCTCGCCGTCGAGGCTCGTCGCGTACCTTTTCACGCCCGGGAGCGCCCCCTTACTCGAGCCAGCCCGTGATGATCTAAAGTTTTAAATCAGTCCCAAAATAATGACATTGATCAGATCCAGCCAGTCCCTTTGCAGCCCTCTCTCAGCGATGCTTTAAGCTGAGGCTCGTACTCCGCAGGGGTTACCCTTACCGTGAAGTCGCTTAGTTTATAAGTTTTTGCCCCTGGCTGGAGGCCTTACACTCGAGGCACCCACGGACCTGCGAGATGCCCGGTCCCGGTCCCATATTGGGTTATTGCGAGAGGTCTCGGGAGAGACTGAGATAGCTCTCGGTCGAGAGTGTACAGCCACTATTTGACTTTAGGTGGGATGAAGACACGAATTAGCACCGAGGACATTATTAAGTGCTGTTTTCATTTCAAAAATATAATGCACAAGGATTGGTTATTTTCCTTATTTTTTAAGGAAATTTTGGAGGAGAAATATACTTTGGTCTTCTTCTTTATTGTGTGGTTAGTGCCTAACCTGGTGTCAGAGATTTTATGTCGCCCATGGGCCTCTGACTTGGCTTTAAATATCTCTCAGACATGCTGGTTTCCATACTTTGGTTGACTATAACAATCTTGTGAAGTCCTACAAAAATTAAGAAAAACGGTGACATACTTACCTAGGTATTTCTAATCTGTGATCATCTCTGACCTTGATTTGACCGCCGTAACAACGTGCATTATCTAGTCAACAATAACACAGGTAAAATGGTAATTTCCTTAAATACTAGGTATACGTCATCAAGCATTGAAATCATGAGAATGACTCACTAGAACCGAGACAACGATGCAATGCCTAAATCATTCCGAAGAATACTCATTACTTGAACTATATTGCCGTTTTTACCTCAACAAATCATTCTAGCAGTTTATCAAAAGCAGCAATGGAATACGAACTATTCGAATAGCACGTAGTCTAAAGTTGAAATTAAATTCATGCTCCGTTTAATCCTCACCGCAGTCACCGCACGCAGTCTGGCAAAGATATTCTCGGCAGCCGGCTGCATGATTCGCGCCCGCACCTCGAATACCGGTTTTAAAAAGTTCGCGTCCGTATACTCGGTGCCTTTGCCTTATTTAGAAGAATAAAAAAAGAGTATTTGGTAACCTTTTGGCGCCATGGAAGGAGGGTAATAAAAAACTATTCCATTTATTAATATCTACGTTTGTATTCTGTTATTGCTAGTAGATTCACCTTCTGTAATACACAACAATTAAAACAGTCGTGAAAAAATAAATTACAATAAATTGGAATACATTATCTACACATTAGATCGCCGGCACAATTAATAGATTGACACAACAATTTATTAAAGTTATTTGTAAATATTGTAGCTACACAGTTGTTCACAAACTATAGAAATAACGTATATTCAATGCCTATTGTACAAACATACTTAGATGTTATCAGTAATGATATTTTGTATAAAAGCATAACACATGTGTATTTTATTTTAGATTAATTTCTATCGCCTAGTCGGACATTGGTGGCTTACTGCGCGGTGGTTATTTTTTTTTATATTGGGCAGATGTTAAACGCATCTTGGCAGTAACAATGTCATTCACCTCGATGTAAGTCGCTTTGGGGTTTTTGCGAATTCAGGCTTTTGGATGTGTGCTGCCGTGTCTTGGTCTTTGCTTTTTTTTAATACTTGCAGTTTTAACTTTTACTTGGGTGGAGGTGTGTCTGCCAGTTTTATTCTTTTTTTTATCGTAGTTTTAATGGATAATTAATTTAATGCTCTTGAAATGTGTATATATGTATTTTTTCTGAATACTTACCTCTTATTATGCCATGTGCATACATAGGTAAAGCTATTGAGGTCATTATGTAATAAAGCCTAGTAGTAGTAATGTTATTAGGTAAAGTACTTATGACCTCATAGAATTATCAGGTTAGCGGGTAAAATGGGAGCACCTTGGGAGTAATTTAATAAAATTATTGAAAGTGTCCGTTCATCAAAAAAGTAATAAATTATGTACCTACCTAATTTATTTAATAAACTGATACAAGTGTCATAAGATTAAAACATTGAAATAAATTAATAGGTACCTATTTTATGGATTATTCCATTTTGCCCCACCAATTTCTACCAATAATCGTTTTTGGTGGAAAGTTATGCTAGGACTAGTGTCGGATTTTGGAATATTTATAAATTAAATTAACGCAATGAACTCATTGATATATTAAAAAACCCTGAACTGAAATAATTATATTGTGGAATATTCCTTTTTTTTGCTGACCAGACTTATAATAATTATTATAATTAACTCAGATTATAGTAAGCTGTGTGACGTCATCTAACTGTGCAACTAATTACGGGACTGGAGGTGCATCTTTACATACTAACTAGCATTACACTTAACATGCTGTCTGTACTATTGCTATTGATTCACTAACCACTGGGTACTATTGACTAACCAATTGACTGTTTGTTTACGTCTTAGTTTTAAGAACTTACGTTTCATTTGTTTGCGTGAATTGTACCTAATAATATAATATTCATATCTTTTCCTTAAAATTGACGCCATTTGAGTCTTACTGGTAAAAAATATTTATAAATTCCGAAAAGTGAGTAAAGTTGTATAATATCAGAATTGTTATCTTGCAAGAAGTGTTATCACATCTTTAAACAGGCAGACCGGCTTACTTACCTTGACACCTATCACCGGGTGTGGCCGGTTGGTTTCTTTTCAGAATTAAGTTCTTTAGAAGAAATGAAAAGTGTTTGAAACCGGTACAGACAAATTGTGGATACGGCCGGACACCGAACTGAAAGATACACTGAAACTGAAAGAGACGCTGTCTCTGTCCGTAACCGTTTGACTGAACCTAAAAAGATATCCTGAAAAAATCTAGTTAAATACTAAAATTCACAACATTTTGACCTACCCGTAAATTGTCCAACACATAAGGCTCTTTCCTTAGCCCAATAATCTTACCCTTATTTCTTTACAGCACCCACACATGCCAATACAATGAAGAAGACGGCACCATGCGGATGTACCTCCGAGGTAGACCGGTGGTGCTGTACAGTCCCAGCGAACACGAGGGTCTGGATCCCGCGAAGGTAGCTCCCCCGCCGCAAAATAAGCTGAAGCTGGAGTGGGCGTATGGGTACAGGTGAGGTTTTATTGTGAAGATTTTTAGTTTTAAGTAACATTACAAACCAAAGTTTCATTTCGGTTATCAAATAAAATCAGGGGGCCTACTAATGGTTGTCTAATATTTATTTGTCATATTCATTAGAAGCGGAAGCTTGCATTCATAGTTACTATCAGTGGGAGTACGTAGGTTCCTAAGGATACTGGACAAATAAATATGTATAGCAAAAATGCATAAAAAAATAAGCTTGACTGTGCAGGTTTGTAAGGAATAGCTGTTTTTTAGGGTTCCGTACCCAAAACGTAAAATGGGACCCTATTACTAAGACTTCGCTGTCTGTCTGTCTGTCTGTCTATCTGTCTCCAGGCTGTATCTCATAAACCGTGGTAGCTAGAAAGCTGAAATTTTCACAAATGATGTATTACTATTGCCGCTATAACAAGTAATAACAACAAATACTAAAAATTTAAAAAAAAATATATTAAGGGGGGCTCCCATACAACAGATATGATTTTTTTGCCGTGGTTATAGATAATGGTACAGAACCCTTCGTGCGCGAGTCCGACTCGCACTTGGCCGGTTTTTTTTAATTACCCATGAAGATTTTCTATGTGGCGGGGGGGAGGGAGTCAGAATGATGTACTGAATACGTGGTAACCATTTGTGCGTCGGTGTTCCTTCCACCTGTATACGGGAGACTTTCTGGCCAGACTGTAAAATTATTATTTTCCCAGTTCAGTAGTAGTATGTACTTGAATAATTTCCATAATGTAGCGTCCTTGTCTGCTGGCATTGTCACGTCAATCACATACGACACAGGTAGCTATGACCCTAGTAATTGTCGTGTATGTGTGACCTAGGTACGAACTATCTAGGCTTAATGTTAAAATAACAAAGTAGGTATACCACTTGTCAGTTGAACATTATTTATGAGAACTTGTTATTTCAGTCTATCGTGAATAGTTTTCTACTAAAAGTGTTTCATATTCTCAACTGTCAGATTTTGAAACAACCTTTACCTACATATTTTATCACCATTCTGTAACAGCATATTAAAACGCCCTCCAACATGTCACTCCCGTTATTATCTACATCATCTAAATAATACATAATCCAACGGAAAAAACATTCCTCGAACCGTAAAAGCTTTCCTGTTGAATAATAAACGAACCCACTTAGTATGAATCGCTATCGACCGCTCTAACCAAGGTCACAGATATGGTGATAACGACTCCATTCTCCATTATTTATTTATATTAATTAAGTTATATTTGTAAAGGACTGGAATAACACACCCTGTTGTCAAGGTAGATAGTCTAGACATATAAATTATACAAATATTGAGTCATCATTTCAAAATATGTGGATGTAAATAGTGTGTAATGTGTTGTCCCCTGAAATTGATAAGTTAGAAACATAGAAAATATAAATGGTATTGAAGGAAAACTTTGATGTTATTCAAACACTATCGATGACTATGTGACTGTTTGTGTTCGATAACATTGGAAGTAGTAACAGATTATTTCAGAATTTAGCTTTTACTAAATATGTCATAGAATATCTTATTCCACGACAGGGCAACATTGTGGTAGGTCCCATGTTAAAACAGTCGAGATTCGCTTCAGTGTTTACTGGCAACAATGATGTGTGGAGAGTGGATTTGTGCCCAAAACCCTGAACAGTCCGGGAATCGAAGCAAAGGACTCCAGCACACTGAAGTTGCGCCGGTGGCCACTAGATCGAAAAGCAAAACATCAAACTAAAAGGTTACACTCATTTCTCTATCTTGCTAAAAAAACTACAGAATCTTGTCTATACTCTAGCATCGGTGAAAACAAGATTACCATCTGAAATTATGAGAATCTAAGTACTTACGGTTGGTTAGCCAAGCTTCACGTACCAATTATGGAGATATGAGTCTTTGATTATAGAGGAAGAGGAAAGCGATCGATCTCATTAAACTCAATACTTAGATCTGATAAAACTACGTAAGTACAGTTGGAATAAAAACTGCTAGTTAGTTTATCCACGCTCATATTTACATGCAAAAGTAACTTTTTCCTTTTTACGCCTGAATGGCTGAACGGATTTGGATGATCTTTGGCACAGGGATAGATCATTACCATGATATGGACATAGGCATGACATACTTTTAATCCGTTAGTATGTTCCCAAGGCATAATTTCCGGGCTCCTTGAAAGCACAAAAGCTAGTTTATGAATACCTAATTATTTTGTACCCCATCAACATAATACCTGCGTTATGTAATTTATTCATGAAAAAGAAAATAAAGGGTTACTTTGGGGAATTAAACACGTCATTGTTGCTTTGTTGTCATTTTATGTAACGCAGAAACGCTGAAATTGTGTCATTAATTTTCTGTAGACATTTCATTATATTATTCAAGTTTGCCTTCACAATACATTACAATAATATACCTACAAAAGACGAAGGTATAAGATAACAGACATATAACTCGTTTCATATAGCTAGCAGATTCGGCAATGTTACCCAAAATGGGCAAACTTGCACTGCACGAATTATTATTGTAGGTACCAGATGGTGCGATAATCGTTCAAAATAAGTATCAAAGGTTACCTTTCGTATTTATTTCTGTTGCAGAACAAAAGATGTTGATCTGAAACATTTTATGATGCCTACTTATTGTTACAACTGCTGGAACTCATTACTTTTTATCAAATCTTATTTACCTGGTTACAACGTAAACCCGCATTCTTACCAAAGCGATCGGTCGCGCATATACTCGATTATCGCGTTCATATCCACGCTTTCTTCTTTGGCGATCGTGTTCACGGGACGATTGTTTTGGTTAGGATGCAGCCTTCATTTTTCTGCTACCATTACTAGCTCCCATTCTATTAACTCAATCGCCAGTAGCCGTAAGCTCTAAATTGAGTGAAATTCATGGGTCAATTTACCAATTGTAGTTACCCCATACAGCAGTCATTTGCGCCTACACGCGAACCAAACTCGGAAATACTCGGAATTATTGCAAAACATGACACCGTTTCCGTAATCATCCCTTTTAATGTTGGTAATTATGGGAATGTCGCACGATTTAACGTACTAACATTTATCCAATTTGTTTTAATAGGCAGGCTATTAAGGATTACTTAAAGTCCAAATAGAGTAGTTTTTTGTGATATGTTAACTGTGTCGCTGCAATTATATACCCGCATAACGAAACTGTGATAAATGGCGAGAAAATAAATCGGAAATAGAAACACTACTTTCTAAAATACATTATCGGTCTGATTTTCTAAACATGTAAACTATAAGGGCATTTAAAAATATCACATCAGTCAGTATTAACTGCCCCTCTATCCCTCTTCTTAACAAGGACGGTTCAATTCAAGTAAAGCAGGCTGCTGCCTGTATTAAGATGTGTAACCAACCACAAAGAACCACAAAAGACCATCATTATGGTTTATCGATCTATGAAGTTATGATTTGTTAAATAAATGAAAAGAATCCAATTTCGTGAGTGTAGCAACTTTGTAGCGATACTAACCGATCTTCGGGCAAACCCAACTTATTACCTGGCTTTGTCAGCAGAAAATTGCGCCTTTGTCTTAGCAATACTGCAATCTTAACCGCTGATCCAAGGTTGCTGACGCTTGGTCACCCAACCTTTTCGAAGAGTTGAGTAATGGCTTCTGTCACCATAGTGTGTTAGCTGACTATCTTATACTATATCTATATCAGTGTATCTGGTAGTCTTTTGTTTCGAGACCATACCACTGCTCTCAAAACGGTGTAGGGGAACGTGTTGAGGTAACTACCATGTCCTAGAACCTAAAATTTGAAGACGCGTCATCTACCTGCCGCATTGGGCCCGCGTGGTGGATTACGGCTCCCTCGAGTCTCTCATATAGACATGAAACGTGGATCCAAGAGTAGCTCGTTCCATCGTCGACCTCATCTCTGTCCTTAGGACTAGATTGAGGTCAAGAATAGGCCCATTTAAAATACATAAAAAAAGGAAATTTTATAAGCCGATTGTGTAAACCGCTTAATAATGTAACCACGATTTTTAATACAATTATTTAAATTGCCTCCCATTGCGGTAGATAGGTTAGATTTGTAGTCCGTAGATAGTAGTCTCCCAATTACTGTCTTCCGTTGCCCCATATAATTACATTTACAATATCGCTTTGATCCAAAAAGGGCCTTGAATTTTATAGGCGTAAATTGATTGCCTAGACGTCAACACTCCAGTAGCATTTACAATTTTAGATTATATTTCATAGAAACGCTAACAAGGCTTTATCGGTCTTTGAACTTTATAGTTAAACACTTTTTAGCTACCGTAAAGTCGTTGCACGAAAACTAAATGAGTAGTACATTGAACTAGTTATGAAACACGCAACTTATAAGTAGCACATTCTGGTTAAAACACACACGAATTTAAAACCTGTTCCAGTTTCGTTACAAGGCTCTACCGCAAACCACAATCGGCATGTGAGATTTAAAACAAAAACCTTGACAGTATCTAGATAACTTATAGCTGTTAACATGAGCCCTGCTTTAATATGTTCCTCAAGATTTCTGATGCAATAAAATGTCCCTTTTTTCTCAAGCAAAAGGCCCTTTTCGTTTACTACCCTTGTCGACTCAATCATTATCTTTAACATACAATGGTCCTCATTCCGTACTCAAAATACGCTTTTGAACGTGCAATTGCGGACCCCTCAAACTACTAGAATCTGTCAAATTTCTTTAATAGATTTTCAATAACTTTATCGTTAGGTTTATCGTTAGGTTCAAGGTTGAGGGGGAAAAATTCACAGTTTCGGGTGATGTGCTGGCCATCTGTACAATAATATACAAATGGCTCTCATAAACCCTGGACATACCTAACAGGAGGTGGTAAGAGGCCTATGGCCTGAACATGATCAAAACAAAACAATTCAAGTTCGCAAAGTCCCATTTCAAGTTTGCACTACAGAGCCCATCGTTTCAAGTTCTTACTGTATCTATGAAGAAATAAAAGAAGTAAGAAGACGCTACAGAAAGCATGTCAGCTTTACTAAACCTGTAGTGTTACTACAAACACGTCCCGTTCCGGCAGAGTGACCACAAGCCAGTTACATTCAAGGCCATGAACTCAACAATCACAGCTTGGCTTGAAACAAAAACTGACATTACAATGATGTTTATTGTTGTAATTATAAGTTACTGAGTCATTCGTTTTTTAGTATCTGATACATGATCTTTGTTTATGTTCTGAACATTTTTTTAAGACCATGGTTAGCACGGAAGGACTACTGCATAAATAGTATAGTATATTTATGTTTGTTGAGGTAATTACCTAATAAAGGCACTTCTGTATTCGTGCACTGCATACACTTCGTCATTGTCCCATGAGGGTGGGTTGGCACTACTCACTAGCCAGAACGCATACGCCAGCGATTCTTACTTATTGTACTCCTTTTAAAGCCAGCGGAAACCAGGGTAAATTCATACGTAGCTAGGCGTAACATGATACCAATATTCAATGCCGCGAAGGGAAATCTCTGATGAGACCTTAGGATCGATCACTAAACATTAGAATTTGTATCTTGTTATCACTAGCTAAGTATGAAGTTACGTTGGGTAAAGATAAAATGCCCTGCCATGCCGTCCCCGGTGTGCGTAGTCTTCACTTCTCTCTCACAGAGAGGAGATCTTTCTCCCAGGCCCAGCAGTGGGGATATTAAATGCTGAAAGATTAAGCTATGCTTCCTTTTAATACCTCCACGTACCAGAATCTGATCAAAGGAAACGAGCCTTTTTGGATCTGGGACCTAAATATTAAACGCCTCCAAAACATATTGTAGCTATGCTTTTATTGTATTATCAATCATTTTATTTACTAAGACAGTCACCGGTCGATAGTCCTTCGACAAAATGTCAATACCCATTATCTAGATAGCTAGATACTGAATCATTGATCAGTCTTACTTTCATCGGTGACCGGTGACTTGCACATACTCAATCGATTGCTTGTTGTGACTCATCAACCGTTACAGTTGACCACTCGAGCGAAACGACCTTGGGTTTGAGCTAACTGGGAATTTTAGAATGCGCTTTCCTATGACTAAGATTTGAGGCTGTGATGCAATTTAGCTTGTCTTAACATGTATTCTTTAAGAAACATTGACCTATCTGCCTCTTTATTGTTGTGAATGAGTCTTTATTAAATACAATATTTGAGGAGTGACCCGAAAATAGCTGGGAGCACTGAATGGGTCTAGTAATTAAGACAATTGAAACCGACAAAGTGACGGTTGTTTCATCTTATCTGTAGAGCAAACATGTGTAGCCACTAGGAACATACAAGGTGAAAAGGACACCGACACTAAAAAGGTTACCATGTATTCCGTACATCATTCTGAACCATTTAGATTTAGATGCAAAACTTCTATGTGGGGCATATAGAAATTTTTCATCGGTAAATTGAAAAAATACAGCTGTTCCATACATTTTGACCGTATAGGTATTGCAGTTTTGTAGGAAACTGCAGTGTTTTTTAACGTCGGTGTGCCTTCCATCCTGTATATCGGATCACAAGTATTTTTTGTGGAGGAAAAAATTGTAAAACCAAGTGTTTTACCTAGACAAAGTTTAAATGCTTCATGTGCTTAGTTTTCATGCAACAAAAAAGGCAATGCCTTTGCAATGACACATTGTAGAAAATAAAGATACTGCTTTACCAAGGGGTGTCGTGCTTCTTCAGTAATTGGATTGTGGTAATCAAATAAGCAGTTGCTCCAAGTCAAATACTGATACCCTGCGTCCGGTTAGACTGGAAGCAAATCCCAACATAGTTGATAAAAGGCTAGGCAGATGATGACATTTAATAAATAAATATTTGATAGACTTTGTTTCAAATATTGGTGGGTCAGGCATCACCTATACCGCCAACACTGACGTATCCTACTTCGCGATATCAGTCCTATCCGCGCGATTAACTTATATACAGAAACCCGATAACAACCGCCGAGCAGTAGCAAAACAGACGCAACTGAGGATGGCGTTCCACCCTGTTCCTCATACCTCTCTAAACTTTTACCTAAAACTTTCCCATTTGTTCCAGGGGTAAGGACTGTCGCAGCAACCTCTACCTCCTCCCCACCGGCGAGATAGTGTACTTCGTGGCAGCTGTAGTCGTGCTGTTCAACGTTGAGGAACAGTGCCAGCGGCACTACACGGGCCACACGGACGACGTCAAGTGCCTGGCCATCCACCCCAACAAGATGGTGATAGCGAGTGGCCAGTGCGCGGGTCATGACCGGCTTGACGCCAGGGTGAGTGATTATCGAACTCTCTTTCTGAACTTGTGAAGAGTGAAAGGTGAATTTTAAATGAAGTAACTGGTGCAGCTGCAGACTTGTTATTTTTTGGGTGAATTGACTCAGTAATATTGAATTCTGGTACTCAGCTGCATCCGATAACACTGGAAGGCAGACAAATTATGATAACCTATAATCTTTTTTGATTTGACACTATTCACTTTACTTACTCGAGGCAAGACCTGTAATTGTCTTCGTACACCAACAATTCGAGAATATTCGTTAACTTATCTCCATTTGCCCACAGCCTCACGTCCGTGTATGGAACTCAGTCTCCCTCGCGACCCTGGCAGTGATCGGCGCGGGTCACATGGAGCGCGCGGTCTCCTGCATTACCTTCTCCCGCGCTGATGGCGGCTCCCTACTGGCTGCTGTGGACGATGGACCAGACCATACCATCTCCGTCTGGGAATGGCAGCGGCCAGATAAGGGACATTGTCTGGCTGAGACTAAGGTAAGAATGAAAACCAAGAAAACAAAACAAAAAAGAGAAAAGAATTTTAAAAGAGCATTTAATATTTCGTTAAAGTACTTCTGAGGCTGCGTTGGGCCAGGACTGTGGGACTGTTCGAAAGAGATACCGCGGCCCTGGAACATAAAGGGCCAATGAAGGAACATGGGTGTTTTTTAGTCAGTAAGAGTCTGACACTCCCTTCCGCTCCGCCCAGAGCGGGAGGAGTCATTTGATGATTTCTCACCCCCAAAAAAAAAAAAAAAACTGCGTTGGGCACGTATTATTGCATACACTTTGATCGTTTACGACAATCAGCGGCGGACTGACTATGCGTATATCGAGAACTCGGCATCAGCAACCAGCTTGGTAGTAATTAAGGACCACCACTTGTTAAGTTGCTATCCATATCGATGAAGTTAGTTAATTACACAATTTCTGAAACTCATTTTACTTTAAACAAATTAATGTTTCAGTCAGCGGGTCTAAAATGGCCACTTTGACAGAATCATATTAGGATAATAATATGAATCACGTTACAATTCTTAAAATGGTCACAAATTGAAAATTTATAATATTAACTGCGTTTAATTCATATCACGCAATTCATCTGTCAGACACAGGGTTGACAGTTTTGTATGGAGATTCGTAAAATAGTCCACTTAATATGAATTCCTTTACTGTCAATAAGCAGATTCACAAGAAGATAGTCGAGAGCAAAATCTTACAATTCATTTTACAGATTTTGTAAAGAAATAATGAAATATTTTGGACTTTACGAAATTGACAAATGTGAAAAAATTGCTGGGACAAGAAAATAACATCTAATAAAAACAAGGGGTTACACCAAAAAAGGGTCTAATAATTTATTGAATTTACCCGCGAAGTAAGGGTACCTTATTAGCGTTTAAAAATACGCAATGGCGAATAAAAGATATTATTGATTTTAAAAGTTCCACATTTGTTTAAGTTTATTAGACATTTTCAACTTGATAAAATACTCTTTTCTGTAAACCATATCACCGATTTCTCAAATAATTAAAAAAACATTTTATTTGTCTACTCATTTCAATGTCAAATTATCAACTAGCATTATTCCAGGAAAAAAATTGCAGTTTCGTTTCTTATTATTGTTTTCAACTGAAATCGTTGTTTTAGACTTGGGCTTTCGATTAATTCAGTTACTGAACAGCAACATGGGTTTTATTAACGAAGTACAATTTGCCTATGCCATTCGGATTTTGTTTGGTGCTTGTTGATTCCATTTCCATGAGATTTTCTAATGAAGGATCATCCCAACCGAAATCAATGAGTCACAAGAAACCTGCGGACTGAGATCGGTGAGGATAAATCGTCAGTCGGAATAATTTTATCGTATTTAACTACATACGAGAGGGAAAAACAGACGTCATTTTGTACGTGAACATCCAACTAGCTAAGTGCCATAATCTTGAGTAACGGAATGGTGTAATATATATGTGTGTATGTAATATAATCAAAATGAATAAATAACCAATTATTAGTCTCTCCTTTTTTTGACTCTTCTTATTTTGTGCCTACCTAACTTGCATTTGTATGTAGGTACCACCTACATTAATAGAATGCGAGCCTATTGCCATAGACCGAGCACAATGCTTCAGGCTTCAGAATACTAGTATTTCCTAGTAGGTATAGGTCACCTACAGAATCAGTACAAAAAATTATTAATAATGTACCATCATCAAAGACTAAAAAAAAACATCTCCATCAGGGATCCGACAACTATTCGCATGTTGCCAGGCTAAAAAATTTAAATTTATCATTTCGAATTCCCTTTTTGAGAGCTTATTTGGAGTTTTTTAACTGTGCCATAATTGTCTTTTGATGAAATAATAATGTTTAAATCACTGAAATGCTTACAAAAAAATCATTGTATTAATAAAAACTGAAAAGAAAAAATAACCGGTAAAAATACGGTCTTTATTTTTTCACGTGGCAAGTTTTACAACAAATATGATTCTGATAATGAAATGAATTGAGTATGATTCAGCTAATATGTGTCACCATTTTACCAAAATAAGAAGAATTGCTAATGATCTGCTGGGAATTCGGAAAATGAATTACTTTTAGAGGAATTGCTGAAAGTGGCCTTTTTAGATCCCCAGGTCATTTATATGAATAATATTTGAGATAAATTGCATTAGTTGTGTGTGGATGATACAAAAATAGTCCGTTTACACATATCAAAACATACAAGATCACGCCTTTAATCCCCGAAGGGTATGGCAGGGGTATACTGTAGGTCTACCTCTGATTTCAAGCACCTTTTATTAACTCAAGTTATCCACCTTCCAGTGCTCAGTAGACACGGTGGTAGCAGCCGAGTTCCACCCGCTAGACCGCAACCAGATCGTGACGTGCGGTAAGAACCACATCGCGTTCTGGACGCTCGACCAGACCAACATGCTGTACAAGAGGATGGGCGTCTTCGAGACCAGGGACAAGCCTAAGTACGTCACCTGCCTTGGGTTTAATCATAATGGTGAGTTTGCTTTCGTTTCATCGATAATATTTTAGAAAATATAATTTCCATACGCGTCTTAAATAATTATTTTTTAGTATTTTCTTTTATTTCAGAAAATAATTCCCTGTCTCGTTTACTCAATTTACTTTACAACTTTCTCCTGAGTTTTTAATTCAATCCAATAATATAATCCTATCCAGGGCTCGGAACCGGTTTAACAGGGCGGTTAATTTCGATTAAATACCGGTAAATATATCGTTTCTTCATTTACCGGTTAAACATGATATGATGATAAAGGTTACCGGTTACATAAGCACAACGATTTTGACACCCAAATTAACCGGTAAATTCCGTAATTTGTAAATTATTTTCGTCTATTTTAACACTTCCATTGACATTAGGTACCCCAGAAAATATTATGAAAAAAAAAAAATGTTTGATCTGAGCCAATCTGAGGCAGTCAAATACAACCGGAGTTCGACTTGCTTAGTTGCGCCTAGACCCTATCTACTTGATTTTAACCGGTTAAACAAATCTAAAAAATTATATATACTAAATTCATAAAAAACTGGTTATCCGCATAAATCGCTAAAAACCGGTAAAGTGCAACCTTTAACCTAAATCGATTTCGGTTTGGGGTCAATGACCGTAACCGGTTAAGAATTTCAACCGGATTCCGAGCCCTGATCCTATCCTATGATGATATAAAACGTATGTACAGCCGGAAACACGTCCACTGTTACATAAAATGGGGAAAAGTGCTCCAGAGTTTCTATATCTGAAAAATTCAAAGGTCCCATCTTCTCCCTATCTTGGTTTTTATCACAATAGCTGTCGAAATGTCTGAATTGTCTACACACCTCTAAGTTTGATCGTTTCCGTCCCCCAGGCGACGTCCTGTCCGGCGACTCGAGCGGCAACATCATCGTGTGGGCGCGCGGCACCAACACGGTGGCCAAGCTGGTGCGCGGCGTGCACGACGGCTCCGTGTTCTCGCTGCTCGTGCTCAAGGAGGGGAACGTGCTCAGCGGAGGGGGGAAGGACGGCAGGATCGTCATGTTCGATCCCGACATGAACGCGGCTGGCGTTGAGAATGTCGTGAGTACCTATACATATCCAAAGGGTTTGGTTGGAGGCATTCACTAGCCAGGAAACAATTTTTTCTACGAGTAAAACACCATTGTTTTTTTCTAACTTTTTGGATGGTAGACTGCTAACAATTTGTGTAGAAATTCCGTAGCTTTCAATACAGCTCCAGTGGATGTGTTTTCAATTTGGTCTCACAATACAGTGAGTAAATATTGTGGTCGATAACCGTCAAAACAAAATTATATTGGGTTATACCTTAGCTATATGAACGGAACCTCTTGTATGCTAATACTAACTCTTGCGCAGATCGAGGGCCACTACGGCGGCGTGCGCGTGCTGGCGGAGGGGCGCGGCTCGCAGCTGTTCGTGGGCTCCACCAGGAACTGCATCCTGCACGGGGACCTGCAGCTCGGCTTCTCGCCCGCTGTACTTGGTAAATTACTTTTATTTTCAAATGTTACTTGCAGGTTATTAAGCACATATTTGTTTATCTTCTTATAACATTAGTCAGAAACTAAAGAATATTAATCTAGCTTTCTGTGGTAAAATGAAGTCGTATTGATTAATATAATTTCATTAGGAGTACGGATGACGACAGCCCATCTACCATAATGCCTAACCTAATGGGGAACACAGGTATGATGTGATCACTATCATCACCTGGGGCTCGTGATGTTTATATCAATACCATTTATTATTATTCGGTAGAAACAAGCAGTAGTTCGACAGCTTTAAACCACTCTCTCCTTCTGCATTCTGCAACTGCAGAATCTGGTAATTAATCAACTGAAATCACTGGTTTATCACAGAATGATTAGGAGTCAAATCAATTGTTAAAACTTTTAAATTCACACTATTTTCGATGACATTTCCACGAAATGTACATGAAAATAGTAGATCAGTGTGATATGTTAGCGACTGTGTGTATGACTAGGTCACGTGGACGAGCTGTGGGGCCTGGCGACGCACCCCACGCTGGCGCAGTTCGCGACGGCCGGCTGGGACAAGCTGCTGCAGCTGTGGGACGGGCTCAGTCACTGCACCGTGTGGAGCAAGGACATCGAGGTTAGCTTCATCATCGCCGCAAGAATGCCCTTTTTAAAAGCATAGCATACACGAAAGAGCTTCCATTCCAATGATAGAGTATGAGTCAGTGAAAGAGAGCGCGCTGTTATTCACCATGCAGACCTAGTGCGGGTTGAAGAATTTCTTGTGAGATTTTCGACTTAATAATATTAGAACGTGTCCAATCTGAATCGGTGCAGATTCGTTTCTGCTATAGCTCACTTATAGTCGGCATCTCCGTGGTATCCCTTTTATACCCATTATCAACGTAATAAGAGTCCCAAACGGCGCCATAAGATCCTGTCTTCCACATCGAGTTTGACCCAGCCACCTTTTTAAGGTCGTTGGTCCATCTAGTTGCAGGGCGTCCAACGCCATCGCTAACGTTCCTCTAACCATTATTTGTCACATAATCATAGGTGGAACGTGTGATTAATTGAATTTAACACATGTGATGGAGTTGTAGTATAACATAATATGGTGTTGTCCAGGAGCGCGCGCAGTGCGTGGCGTGGTCGCGCGACGGCGGCGTGCTGGCCGTGGGCTGCCTGAGCGGCAAGTGGCGCGTGTACGAGCCGCACTCGCGGGACCTGCTGGCCGAGCATCAGGATGGGTACGTACTCCTACAAGTACTATATAATATAAAAGAAAAAGATTATCGCCCAATAACCTTAATACCGATTCTGTCAAAAATATTAGTAAAATGCACGATAAAAGACAAGTTAATTTCTGTAACGAATTTACTTGACTTTGACTACAGGATTATTTTTTTATTTGTCTAAAGCTTTTGACCGAGTGTCACATGACTTATTATTCCAAAAGCTGGAGGTAAGCGGGATAAGGGGACATGCACTTCAATGGATCGTCTTATTTAAATAACCGACAGCACTGTGTTGTTATTACGAGTGAATTAGACAAAAACAAAGTCATGAGACCATACTTATCCGTGTATAAAAGCAACAATTATGGCGTCCTACAAGGAAGTGTCTTGGGCCCAATACTGTTCCTACTTTATATAAATTCAATTATAGATATAACAAATCATAAATGCATTCTATTCGCCGACGATATTTCTATCGTAGTTACGTCTGATAAAAAGACTAATCCAATTTACGGCCATGAAACAGAAATTAACAATACAATTGATAAATTAATTGAATGGCTTGACATGAATAACTTAAAAATTAATTTAGATAAATCTGTAAATAAACAGTTTAATAAATCTAGTAATAATAAATACAATTTGAAACTTGAAATACCAAAACTTAATGGAGTTACACAAACGAAATTTCTTGGAGTAATAATTGATCAGGATATAAATTTGAAAGCACAAGTAGATGATATATCTAAAAGAATAAATAAAGTCGTATACGCACTCAGAATGGTTAAAAATCTTACAAACATTAAAACTGCTATCACTACCTATCATGCTTATGTTGAATCAATAATACGCTATGGGTTTATAATGTGGGGTAATAGTACAGACAAAAATATTTGTTGCACAAAAAAGTGTATTCGTGCAATATATATGGGCTTCAACCTGATGACTCTTGCAGGCCAATATTTAAAGAACTTGGTTTATTACCGCTTCCCTCTCTCTATATCTTAGAAGTATGCATGTTTGTAAAGTATAAAGACTTATTTTAAAAGGCGGATGTGTATCTTCGAAACCGGAGAGATCCTCACAGGCATATATTAAAATGACTTGCCACGACGGGCTAAATATAGTAAAAAGCTGTTTAGCCATGTGTGTTCGTGTTTATAATAAAATTCCAAATGATTTAAAAACTTTAGATATTAGATTGTTTAAAACAAAACTACATTAAAATTTATGGTTAAACACTAATAATTTTTATAGCACAAAAGAATTTACTGACGGGAATCATTGTTTAACGTAACCTATGTAATGTCTTTAATATCTTTAAACACCATGTTTTACGCAAATAAATATTATTTCTATTTCATCTCGAAAACAAGTACTGTTCCCGAGGAAAACAACAATAACGTTCTTATGATAATAGATGGCGCCACGTGTCTTTCTAATCAAGATTGAATTATATTATAGAAACTTTAGTACTGTGTTAAAAGTTTAATTGTCAAATTCAAAATTACGCGAGTGAAGCCGCGGGCAAAATCTAGTAGGCACATAACAAAAACTTCAACGGAATAAACACCAGCTACATAGATGTTTTATTGTTGATTTCTGAACCATAACGTCATCTCCGTCAGCTGCGAGCCGATCCAGACGATCCAGTACTCGCCGGACAACAAGCTGGTGGCGCTGGGCTCGCGCGACAACTTCATCTACGTGTACCGCGTGGACGACGCCGGCGCCAGCTACAGCCGGCTCGGGAAGTGCTTGGTGAGGACACGCCCATATTCATCTTTTCTTTTCAAGACGATGATAGTACTATTCAGATCACTGGGGGCCAGATTATGGTTCTATACATGCGCCTTTTTGAGGAAAAGGGCAAATGTATAAACTTAAATGCAAGGTGGAAGGGGCACCGACGGACAAACGGTTACCACGTATTCAGTACATGATACCGAACACACGTGTAAATTTGAAAAAAAAACCCTGCCCTGACCTACACGGTCAAGATGCAGAACGGCTGTTTTTATTAATTACCGATGCAAAATTTCTATGTGGTTCAGAATGATGTTACTGAATACGTGGTAACCGTTTGTCCGTCGGGTCTCCCTTCCCCCCTGTATAACATTACGCCAGTAATCCCCGAAGCGTTAGGCAGAGGTGCACTTAAAGTACACCCAATTTTTAAGTTAAAATACAGTCTAGTTGTGTACGTTTGTGTATGAGTTTCACTACATTATGTAATGAGTATTACAAATAAGATGTTAATTAATATCGAACCAACATGTCATTAAAATATATTAAACGTGTGAGAATAATGCTGTCAATCCATCTTAACCATTATCTTATTGAAATTTAAAAGTTGAATTGGGTTGAGAATCTCAACCCAATTCAACTATTAAATTTCTAAACCAATAATTATTACTTTAACCATATCTCTAAATAATAACTTCTTTTAGAGTAGTGGAAGAAGAGTATCTTTAGAATGAAATCCTACAGTATTTTATTGTTACAAACTCCTGAAATTGTTAATTTGTTACCAACTTTTGTGATAATTACTAACCTGTACCAACAGTAATCTTTATTAAAATTTCACGCGACTTAGTGCACGGAGAAAAAACGTAGAAGGGTAACATTGACTACATTCATATTGCATGTTTAATATAACCGCCCTAGATCGCTTTCAGGAATGAGACCCTTGTAGACCCCTATTGTTTTAAGTACTGAAGAATTAAGATATCCTTATGCAAATACTGAAATTAACATATTATAACCTTTGTTTGAAAGATGTAATTGTCATCGTAACTATCACCCTGCATCCTAACGAAAGCGATCGTTTGGGCGAATTCGCGTTCATGTGTCATTCAACATCACGCCTGTAGTCACTGAAGGGTTTTTAGGCAGAGGTATACCTATACTACACCATCCTGCCATTTATATTGAAGTCCCATGTAATAAGGGCCGAGCCTATGGCGTACAGATCCAACCGGGCACGAATCAAGCTTCTGCTGAGAAATTCTTAATGAAACACACTTGACTAAAACTCAGTTGTTGAGTTGGTTAGGTCTTTCATTTGTTTAAAAAAATGTAAGGCGCCCTCTGTCGGCGACACCACGACGATCGCTTTTGTTAGAAGGCTTCTGCAAATACTAAAAAACTTAAATACCTAAATATAATGCTTGAAAAGTGTGATTGTAAGCCTACCTATTATTATATCTATTTACTATTTTCATCTCGAAAATACAAAACTATGCTTATTTTTAGATCCCAAAACCCTGCTAATCTATTTAAACACTGGCAATCCTTTATTTAAAAAAATACTAACACAAATGGTTGTACATATGTACAGTAGTGCAGGTAGTGCTATACATGTCTATATTATACTGATTTCTACATCTAATTAAGATATTTCCATAATATTCACAGGGTCACTCAAGCTATATCACGCATTTGGATTGGTCGGAGGACAGTCAGCACATAAGGAGCAACTCTGGAGATTATGAGCTACTTTACTGTAAGTATATGAATGGTTTTGTGGGCCAAGTTCCAACCCAGTTGGACTTAGTAGTTGAAGTAACTTCAGCAGCTTCAGATTGAAAAACCTTTGCCGAAAAGGTGTAACTTTCGCCATAATACCTACCCAGTTACTTGACCTTTAAAGAACTGGCCGGAACCGCTAGCAATCATGGAGATTCAGTTGGAAACCAAATGCATGTGCATTGCAATAATTTTTTTCTCGAATGATGTTGACTGGGCGCTGTTAGTTCCATTTATTTGCTTCGGCGAAGGAAAACATCGTGAGGAAACCAGCATGCCTGAAAGATATTTCTTGACGGCATGGAAAGCCAAGTCAGAGGCCCATGGGCGACATAAAAACTCTGACACCAGGTTAGACATTAACCACACAAATTCCAATTTTAGTCACTCGCCAAAAGATTTCCGTATCGTGATACCTGTGTTTGACAAATTAATTTCATGAAAAAAACCCTCTTCAGGGAACGCTACAACGTGTCGTCAGATCCCGGCGCCGACGTCGATGCGCGACGTGGTGTGGGCGTCCCAGACCTGCCCCATCACCTTCCAGACCATCGGCGTGTGGCCCGAGAACGCCGACGGAACCGACATCAACTCTTGCACCAGGTAACACCTCATTACTCTAACATCTTAGTGAGAGAAGTATCAGGTACTGCGACAAGTTGCGTTAAGCAATTTACATTGCAAGCATCTTCCCTTGCTGTGAGTTGTTCTGCAAGTGCCGTCCCGGTGACTCGTGGTGTCCTCACCCCGTAGTCGCTATCGCAAGCCGCCTGGAATGTAGTTCGTTGCCACGGCGTCAGATGATTTCCAAAAAAATAGTCGTTATATAAAATAGTCACGATAACTTGTTCCGGAAAGCCACTTGCGCCCTCTGATGGCGCGATGACGCGTTGCGGTTCTACAAACAATGTCTTGCATAATCGCGACGCTCGATAGTACTACGACCATAGAGAATATAACCATACTACGACACTGCCTCGTAAGTCGAAATCAGTACCTCCTTTCAAAACCAATTTTTATTTACTATAGGTAGTTTCTTTAAGAAGTTACCCTAGAAAATTAATATATAAATCACTCTATAGATAGGTACACAAGTGAAGTCTAAATCTAAAGTATCATTGTATGTTTGCAGGTCCAACGACAGTCGCCTAGTAGCTACGGGTGATGACTTCGGCAAAGTGAAGCTGTTCGCTTACCCTGTAACCCAACCCAAAGTAAGTCATACCTTTCAATAATGCCATCGCATCTGGGGAGGGCTCTATAAATGTAACAAATGCCTACGCAACGAGGAGGCTGCATCTATGCGACGAATGTTCAAACCATTTGCAGGTATTTGCGCAGCGTCTATGTGGCTTCAATGACAATACCTACCGAGGACATACATTATTTACCTTGGAGAAATGTACAGATGGGTGGAGTAAGTAAATAAAAGCTGATTATTAGCGTGGCTATATACAGGGAAAAATTGAAGAAGAAAACGTGTTGCCTCGACACCAAGTAACATAGGGCAAGATCCGTAGATGATGAGTACTATCCTTGTTGACGATACTACGTCGACTGCTCTGCTCAGGAGCGAAGAAATAAATACTCGTGAACTAAATAGACCTGGTGTAATACAGTAAAGTTTAATAAGCGTAGTGCCTTTGTCGTGGTAAGAATGTGAAGTGACGCTCGGCGGAGCGCGAGACCACGCTCACGCCCGCGCCGCCCGTGCGCCCCTCAGCCTCCAGCCAGCCGTAGGCATGCCATGCATAGACACTCCCAGTCCCAAGACAAACATTTAGAACATAAATCACCATATTCATCTCTGTTTCAGTCGCTGTGCCACCAGTACGGCGGGCACTCGTCCCACGTGACGTGCGTGCGCTTCCTGCCCGACGACTCGCGCCTCATCACCACGGGCGGACTCGACACCAGCGTCCTGCAGTGGGTCGTGGACTAAGTCACACGTTGGCTCCACGAGGCAGATGTTTCCGACGCGGGGTTCATACAAAGGGGATGGTCGAGTAACTGCACCTGGATAGAGCCTAGGAGAATCGAATTGAGCAGTCCGAAAGAGATTTATGACGAAGTGCCCAGTTTTTTTGGGGCATAAATTCAAAAGATTGACTCCCAGCTTGTTGAGTGGTAAATGAAAAAAAATACTATGCAGTAACCTTTCTTTGACACCTAAAAAGGTAATATCCTGTCATAGATTCTGTATTGTTCGTTACATCGCCCCTTTGTATAAAACCGGCTTGAAAATCATGAAAAAGTATATAAGACCAATTTTTGAGAATTTGAAACACAAATCAAGATATTCAATCACTTTTTGACTTATTAGTCGGACACACTACATTTATCGAATAAATCATTCATTGCTTTTGTTTTAATGAGCACGAAGTTAAGAATAAGTTAACCTTGACTTAATCTTATAATCGATTTTTTTGCAAAAATCACTAAAGTTTAACAAACTTGTGATCTGCGATGCCTATTTCAAAAGCCTATTTGATGATAATTGATGTTATTTCAGTTTGTATGCAGATTCTACTGTATTCTAATATTTATAATTCATTTTAAAAGATTGTACACTTACCTAGCGTGGCATAGATGCACGGTTGTGATCAAAACGAGCTAAGTAGAGAAAGGTTAGTTTATTTGTAAACATTTGTTTAAATAAGAACTTGGAATAATCTAATACAGGAACAGAGATATGCAAATGTTTACTTATAAACAAAATATTAAGAGAATCCGTCGATTTTTAACTAAGTGTAGAGCGTGTATGGCAACACTACTAACGTTTTTAACGAATTTTACACACTTGCAACACTGTGTAGTTAATTATTATGTGATTGAGCTTTTTGGCGCGTAATTATAATATTTTAGGCATAATATAATTATGTACACATATTTTAAGTCATGATAAGAAGTTTAATACAAATTAGATAATTTTTTATTTTAAGATCTGCGTTTTGTGAAATTGAACTGTCTGATCGATAGAGGAGTAAAATTTTGAGATCGACAGCCATTATAAGATTTATTAATTTTGTTTTATAGTTTGAATGACAACAAAGTTATTTCTGTATAGTTTTTAACGATACCAACATGCTATGTTGATGCAGCTTACAGTACAAAGAAAAGCTAACAATTATTATTATCTTGCGCCTTCTGATACAGTAAGCTTTAGATTTAATTTAAATCACAGAAAGTACTGGACAAATAATACTTTTCTGTACTGACAAGAGGTTTAACGGTTAAATAATTATATTCTTTGCTACTAACCATCTTGCATTCATTAAGTAGTCACTAATTTCCGTTTTCACTAACAACATCTAAATGAGCGCCTAAATATAAACACTCGTTTAGTTTTCAACACTGTGCTATGCGCACAGAGTTGCGACAGCTCAATAATATTTACGTGTTAGTGAAAACTGGCATAAAATCAAGATAAAAATGATCCCAACCATACATTCCACGAGCAAGCAAGCCTAAAATAGATTTTAATTTAAGTATTTCATTAGGAACGTTAAGGTTTAGTAGCCTAGTCACTACGTCATCCGCATCGGTGTTCTCACGAGTAAAGTAGCACTAATGTTATTATTGTATTTGTAAATATATTGTATTGTACGACGGCACCACCGTCTGTTCATTGTGCCTCCAATATAATTGAATATTTAAAATGAGTGCTGTTTTTTTCCTTATCCTTATTTTTTTATCCATCATCATCTGCCTAGCCTTTTCCGACCTATGTTGGAGTCTGCTTCCAGTTTAACGTACGTAGTCCAAACGAACTATTTGACCTCCACAACCCTCTTACTGGACTGACTGGAGAAGACTGCTTGTCAAACTATCGTGCTTCTACCTGTAACGACTGATGCAGACTTAGCTACAAACTATTGGTAGGGGAGCTCAGAAGGTTTTCAGCGAGGATAGCCTGCATGGAATCTTGACAGCCAAGGTGGGCATGAAACCAGATTTTTCAGATTATGTGAAAGGCGACAATATCTTGCGAGGTTTGTTTGTGGTGCAGGCCTCATAGGATCTGATGAAAACCAACGTTGCTGAATAGGACGTCGTTAGTTTTTGGCCCTATTTGAAAACCGAAAGTGGTCCCTGCCCTGAGGGCTCCTGTTACACTTTTAGTAACATAGTATAATTTTAGCGTTCAGTCATCACTCCTTTCTTAGAGCCTGTGCACACGGCACGTTGCGGCATGATTTCGCCGCATTTGTGGGCACACGGACGGTGCGGTATCGCGGCGTTGGCTTCAGAATACTGTCAGTACCTATTAGGCATGATAAGATATACCTTCGAATCTCTAATAATACCCGGCTTTGAATAACTCACGGCCATAAAAGATAGATGGTCTCGTTACGTAAACGTGGGTATGCGGTTGGTTATTTATACAAATAAATAAAATTGAAGTGTTTGTTTGTAATATCAAAATAACAGCTTTTTACTGAATGCATGTGAAAATAAATACGTCACTTATAACAAAAACACGTTTTTTTTTTCAATTCTTGTCTGGCTGTCTGTTTGTACCGGCTAATCTCCTAAATGGCTGGACCGATTTTGACGGGTCTTTTACTGGCAGGTAGCTGATGTTATAAGGTCTAAGTAAGCCTATTTTTATTTTAGAAAAATAATTAGGGTTCCGTGCAAAAAAATAAAACTCTTGAAATTGGTAACAAAATCCGATTCAAAAAGGGAAGTAATATTTTTTTATAATAATTATTTCATGCGAACGAAGGTCGTGTGCTACAGCTAGTCTGTTATAAATCCTTACAGTACCTATAAAAAAAAAACAAGCAAGCGTGTTCTTTGCCTTATGCCATGCCACATAAACGACGGAGCGGCGCGGCGGCGTCGCGTAGCGTACACCCCTCCCCGCCTGGTCTCGCGGGTAGCATGTCCGATATGCATGCGGCGTCGTGTGACATACGAGTACCATGCATATAAAAATCCATGTGCATAGGCTCTTACTCAAATCAAATTCAAATTTTCATGCTGAATATGCTAGCTGAAATGCTCCTGTACCATACTAATTATAAATGCAAAGTAACTTCATCTGTTTTTCTGTTAGTTACCTTTTCAAACGATTTAACCAATCGTTATGATATTGACAAATTGGTAGCTTAGGGCCTGAAACACAGGCTACTTTTCATCCAGGCCATTTGTATAAAAAAATATGAAATACTAGCTGTTTCCGTTCGCGTAAAATAATTATAAAAAGTGTTACCTACTTCCCTTTTTGAATCGAATTTTGTTACCAGTTTCAAGGGTTTTAATTTTTTTGCATTTTTTTTTCAAATCAAAAAGTAGCTGTGTTGTTAGACCTTATGACTTCAGCTATATGCCAGTATAAGTCTCGTCAAAATCGGTACAGCCTTTTCGGAGATTAACCGGAACAAACAGATAATACAGACAGACACAAATGATTTTTTTGTTATAATTAAAGTACCGTATATACTTTCAAATTATGCATTCAATAAAAAGCTGTTATTTTGAAATTACAAACAGACACTCATTTTATTTATTTGTATGTATGGATAAAACGGAGACGCAGGAAACAGCATTAAATTTACAATCTACCTAGGTACCCGCATTCTCCAGTTCTTCCGCGATAGTTGCGCTGTTCCGGCGTCGAAATATCAGTAGCATAAGGCTTATTTTGGTATCATTGTTCTATACAGGGTGTTTGGCGCATGGACCGACACAATTTTTCCAGGGATTTGGGAGGTCATTAGCTAGGTTCTACCCATACACCTTTTGTCCCAAATGTCACGGTTGGTTACATATGTTTTTTTTTGTTTAAATGAAAAAAATGCCCAAAATGTTTCCTTTAATTCGAAATAACTTTTTTGTTTGTGGGCGTAGTGGCACAAAACAAATTTTGTTGCATTCTCCAAAGTCTTTTAAATCTAAAAACATCTTTGTTTTTTACAACTGGTTTCAAGAAAATTCCTTACAAGCTTCCAAAGTAATTTTTTTAATTTAATGAATGAAATTTTACAACTTCTAAATTAATTATAAAAAAAAATAAAAGTCATTTTGAACTTAGCTTTATTTTAAAAAGTTCTTTAGTTGATACCCTTTCTAACGGTATGCTACATGTCATAGAAATTATTCATTATGTAGTCAAAATACTAGTTAGGAGAGTCAGGGTTAAGAAAAGACTTTTAAAGGTTATTTTGTTTTTAATAAACTAAAGTTATAAAAAGGAGGCAAAACACCGGGAGAGGTGGAAAGTAATGGGGGAGGCCTTTGCCCAGCAGTGGGACAGAATAGGCTAGTTAAAAAAAAAGTTATAAATCTTGTTCAAATTGACCACCTCCATTTCGTATGCATGCACGACATCTGTTTCTTATTTCAACTGTCGTTGTACGTAGTCGCATTTCTTCTTTCATAGTTTGGAACGCGTCGGTTATTCGTTCAATTAGAACTTCCCTAGTGGGCACTTCTGTCTGGTAAACCAATTCTTTTGCACGTCCCCAGACGTAAAAATCCAAAGGCGTCAGGTCTGGGGACCGTGCGGGCCACGGAATAGGGCCGCCTCTACCAATACCAGTTCTTCCGCGATAGTTGCGCTGTTCCGGCGTCGAAGTATCAGTAGCATAAGGCTTATTTTGGTATCATTGTTCTATACAGGGTGTTTGGCGCATGGACCGACACAATTTTTCCAGGGATTTGGGAGGTCATTAGCTAGGTTCTACCCATACATCCTTTGTCCCAAATGTCACGGTTGGTTACATATGTTTTTTTTTGTTTAAATGAAAAAAATGCCCAAAATGTTTCCTTTAATTCGAAATAACTTTTTTGTTTGTGGGCGTAGTGGCACAAAACAAATTTTGTTGCATTCTCCAAAGTCTTTTAAATCTAAAAAAAACCTTTGTTTTATACAACTGGTTTCAAGAAAATTCCTTACAAGCTTCCAAAGTAATTTTTTTAATTTAATGAATGAAATTTTACAACTTCTAAATTAATTATAAAAAAAAATAAAAGTCATTTTGAACTTAGCTTTATTTTAAAAAGTTCTTTAGTTGATACCCTTTCTAACGGTATGCTACATGTCATAGAAATTATTCATTATGTAGTCAAAATACTAGTTAGGAGAGTCAGGGTTAAGAAAAGACTTTTTAAGGTTATTTTGTTTTTAGTAAACTAAAGCTATAAAAAGGAGGCAAAATACCGGGAGAGGTGGAAAGTAATGGGGGAGGCCTTTGCCCAGCAGTGGGACAGAATAGGCTAGTTAAAAAAAAAGTTATAAATCTTGTTCAAATTGACCTCCTCCATTTCGTATGCATGCACGACATCCGTTTCTTATTTCAACTGTCGTTGTACGTAGTGACTTGCCCGAACTTGTTGTGCCTGTTTTGGAAGGTGTGCCGATAGTTTTCCAAAATAACGGCTGTCCAGCACACTACCAACTGGACGTGCGAGAGCATTTAAATAATGCCTTTCCAAACGCATGGATTGGTAGAGGCGGCCCTATTCCGTGGCCCGCACGGTCCCCAGACCTGACGCCTTTGGATTTTTACGTCTGGGGACGTGCAAAAGAATTGGTTTACCAGACAGAAGTGCCCACTAGGGAAGTTCTAATTGAACGAATAACCGACGCGTTCCAAACTATGAAAGAAGAAATGCGACTACGTACAACGACAGTTGAAATAAGAAACAGATGTCGTGCATGCATACGAAATGGAGGTGGTCAATTTGAACAAGATTTATAACTTTTTTTTTAACTAGCCTATTCTGTCCCACTGCTGGGCAAAGGCCTCCCCCATTACTTTCCACCTCTCCCGGTGTTTTGCCTCCTTTTTATAACTTTAGTTTATTAAAAACAAAATAACCTTTAAAAGTCTTTTCTTAACCCTGACTCTCCTAACTAGTATTTTGACTACATAATGAATAATTTCTATGACATGTAGCATACCGTTAGAAAGGGTATCAACTAAAGAACTTTTTAAAATAAAGCTAAGTTCAAAATGACTTTTATTTTTTTTTATAATTAATTTAGAAGTTGTAAAATTTCATTCATTAAATTAAAAAAATTACTTTGGAAGCTTGTAAGGAATTTTCTTGAAACCAGTTGTAAAAAACAAAGATGTTTTTAGATTTAAAAGACTTTGGAGAATGCAACAAAATTTGTTTTGTGCCACTACGCCCACAAACAAAAAAGTTATTTCGAATTAAAGGAAACATTTTGGGCATTTTTTTCATTTAAACAAAAAAAAACATATGTAACCAACCGTGACATTTGGGACAAAAGGTGTATGGGTAGAACCTAGCTAATGACCTCCCAAATCCCTGGAAAAATTGTGTCGGTCCATGCGCCAAACACCCTGTATATATCCAATTATAGCTGTTACAACTTCATCACCTAGGAGGTACTAGATTGAATAACTTACCCTCCAGACACAATACACACAGACACAAGTCCGCTCCATACAAAGACAAACAAAGGCTCACGTCTAGCCTTGCGGTGACTTGTATTCGTTTATGTTTGCCGTACGTAAGCGTCTACGTGTGCATGATTGAGCGCGCACGTTTTACTCGTCGTATGTAACCGATTTCTGCTGTACTATAAGTACGGTTTCTACCTATTATGTGCTCCAGCTCCCTTTGAGAATATTAACAAACAAAAAAGAAATAAAATTAAAAGATACAACTAAAAATAAAACAATTTATTAAAATAAATAATAAATCGTTAGAAACGTAACTAATAGTGATACAAATAATTATAAATTATTACTCAAAACATAATGCTACTCGAAAACCTTTCCTTACAATGCGCTGTAATCTACTATTTAAAGTTTTATTTTATTCACTAAATACCGGAACTACTATTTCATTGGATAACAAGATAATTGGCCAATATTTTGTAGTTTTAAACAGAAATTAAATCTAATTTGTAACGTTAAACCTATGCATGAAAAGTTTTCAGAGTATTCAAAAACTTAAAAGTAAATTATCGACTGAACACAGCTCTACTCCGATTGCTAACGAAACTATCTGTAACTTCTGGGATAACTTAAACATGGTACATAATACACAATGACTGGTTAAACGCTTTGGTAATATATTACATATGACTGTTAATGTAAGCGATTCTAGACTCTCTATCATCGTTTAAGTCTCCAATTATGTTTAATAGACTTTCGTATCACAATTTAAGTCTCAAATAATTATATTTTATATTTCATCGACTTTCCATTTTAGTTTTAGTCTCAAATATATTTCATAGACCTTTGTGTTTCATAATTTAAGTCTCAATATTTCATTGACTTTATAAATTCGTTTTAGTGCCATATGTATTTGATAAGACTATCGTAACATATTTGAGTCGTACCTAGCGAATAAGCTCGCTACAGTTCATATAACAGTCAGAGTGCGGGTCGCAACACAAGCTACGCTATTTCGCACCGCCGTCCGGTAGAGTATTTCGTCTGATGTTGCGTCCTCTGAGGAAATTGGACAGGTTTATGGAAACCATACAGAAAAATGTCAACGATTTAATTAAAGACTACATTAATTCACCTATATTAACTGTTCTACGCTACTCGCAGACAGCTCGAGTAGTCGCCAGGCCGCTTTAGGGTTGAGCTCCTGCGGGTCGCGACACAGGACCCACACGTAGTTCACGCGCATCACCTTGTCGGGGTCGCCCTCTATCACTTTGTTCTTACTATCTTTCACGCACATGATCTGCTGAGACTGGAATGTTATCACTAGAACAGGTCCCTGATCCATCATTTTGCCCATGACAAGTTCAATCTGTTCGATGTCCAGTATCTTAGAGTCTAGGTGATATCCGAGCTGTTTGCACTGTTTGATGGGTGTGGCTAGGATGTTGAACACTCCTTCGTAGCACCAGTCTTTCAATATGTCTAAATCTCCGCGTACCATCGCTTCGAGAATATTCGGTATGATATCGTTCGCGCAGTCTTCTAGGAAACTCTGAGACGTGAAGTTGGGGTCGATCTTGCAGATTTCGGTGAGGGTCTTGGATAGCTCGGTCTTCTCGAATATATTGCCAAACAAGCTGCTTACCTTCTCGGTGAGGAAACGTGAGGCTTTTACCACGGGATTGTCCGATTCTTCGTATTTTATTTTCCAATCTAGTACCTGTAAAACATTTAGTTAAATTACAGATAACCAGAAAAGAGGAGTAATCCTATAGCCAGCCTCGTTGGCAAGGCAAAAACCTCTTCCCTCTGCTTTCTTTTATAACGAATCCGCGCGTCCTCTTTCGTGGTCTGCCACAAAAATTTGATTTTTGTTAACTAATAATATGGGATTTTGGCAGACCAACTAGAAATAAATAAATAACGTTTATACATCTGGTGATAGGCACGCTGGTTACGAGTACTGACACCTGACCAATAAGGTATGTGTTTCCTCTGTTGACCAGACATTTCGTGGTTTCGTCCACGTTCGTACGTCGACGAAACAAAAGCAATATGTAAGGCTCGCAGCAGTTTTGCGGCGTTCTGTACTTTCGGCCTACCTCCATAGAAAAAACGCGCGAGCTCACGTGTGTATGTCATGTATACAAATTACCTTGTTAAAATACTGGTTGTTGTTCTTGAAGTTCTCCCACTGCTGGTAGAACTTGGAATCCTTGTGTAGCTCCACGCCCATCGTCTCCGTGTCCGGTTCGAATGTCCGTTCGTCTGTAGCAACCTGCTCAAAATAACAAACTTCAGTAAAACAGAAGTTTTTTAGTTTTGTTTTTCTTTTTCAATCATAATTGATACTATAGGCGAGACTAGATAGTGACTTGACATAGTGTCGTAATTTTTTGTGTTTGATTCTAATCACTGAGTAAAATTTTTACGGTCAGTCAATAGATGGAGAGCTAGTTGATTGTGAAAAGTACAAAAAAATACCCTGTTAATGATAAAAACAAATACCTTTGACAGAGCCTCTTCATAGCAGTAAGGGCGGGTTCTGGTCAGTGGTTCGTCTTAGGCCCTGATTCCACCGAAGCAGAGACGAGGGAAGAGGTGAGTAGATGTGTTGTGATCCACCAATAGAATTTCGTTATTTACACTTCTCGTCTCTGCTTAGCTTGGTGGAAACGGTTGGGCAGACAGGAGAGAACATGTCTCATATTTGTTAAGGCTAGTTTCCGTAGTCGGCAGCGGCGCACAGCAGAGACGAGTGACTGTACACGCATCTCTGCTACAGTCTAGCAGTACGCATCTCCGTACAGCTTCGGTAGATACACCCTAGCTCCTTAGCATCTCCTCTCCTCTCTGCACGTCTCCACTTTGATGGAGTCCGGGCCTTAGGAGCGGATTATTCGTATAGTTCAATAAAATTGTTACCGTGAACACTGATGCGCGGCTAATTATACTAAAGAGCAGTAGTTTCTGGGAAACTAACATACTCCTCACCTTTTACACCTTTAACTAAGAAGCATGCAAATTAATATTGACCTCGACACGTTTCCGTAGCGCGGAGGGCGCCATGTACACTCGGCCCTCCAGCCCTCGCGGAGATATCTCTTCCTTCACCACTGCGGTTGCCTGCAAACAAATTGTTACTCAATTAGAATCAGTCAAACAACATCTAGATTTACGATGCTAGCAGCTAAGTAGGGCGCGAGGTGGTACACATACATTATTTGGCAAAGCTCATGAAACTGTTATTAGAACTAACTCTAACTGGGCACACAAACCCTAGTCTGCTACAAAGAATTTTGTGATGGAAAAACCAATTGTAGACGTTTAGCAGTTAGTCAGACCACCATGGTCATAATGGTCAGATGTGTGAACTTTTTGACTTCAAAATGGGGAAAAAGCAACATTCACTTAGGAGCAAACTGTCGCGCAGTTAGACAATGAGCTGGGCCAGGGATTAGGATAATTTTTGCCCCGACAGTGTGCTCCCGTGAGATGAAAAGAGTAAAAGCTAGCGGTATAAATCAGTGAGTCTTACTTGTGAAATAGTTCTGAAAGCAGAAGTCTGTCCAAGTTTGGAGCCCCTGTCAGCTATGCTTTCTGCCGCGCCCTTCGCGCTCTTGGAAAAATCTTCCTTAAACTGTCCTGTAAGAGAAAGAAATTGCTATCTGTATTTGAATTCCATGGCGAGATCATTACTTTGTCAGGATACAATGTTTGGCAAGAATTTTTATTATTCAGGTGGCATGGACATGGAACCAAAAGCAACCATATTTATGGTACCCACCATAAGGATGTTTTTTTGCAAGAAGGGGGTTGTCCAACTGCAAGTCGGACTCGCACACAAAGGGTTTCGTAGCATCAAAAAATACTTTTAACGCTCATTCATAGGTCAATTAAAAACACTTAACAGCCAAACTAAATTTGTTATTCATAGTATGTTTAGCTCGTGGCTAAATAAGAACAGCCGCTCGGATCGATCTTTAGGTTAAGCCGTGCTTACCTAGGTTGGTCCGTGGATGGGTGACCACCCATTACATACCTAGTTTCCTCCGTGCCTCGGAAAGCACGTTAAGCCGTTGGTCCCGGCTGTCATTTTGAGATCTTTGACAGTCGTTACAGGTAGTCAGTGGCCCGAAAGTCTGACAACCAGTCTTACCAAGGGGTATCGTATTACCTAGCATTAACTGGGTTGTGGAGGTCCGACAGGCAGTCGCTCCATGTAAAATACTGGTATTCAGCTGCATCCGGTTAGACTGGAAGCCGACCCCAACATAGTTGGGAAAAGGCTAGGCAGAAGCAGTATGTTGATGAAAAACAAAGTTACTGCTACAGTTTCAGGAAAAAGTTCCATGTCTTGATCTTAGTCTTGTCTTCTAATTAAATCTTATTTAAACAAATTTTCGTTGAAAGTTGGTTCTTACATTCTACAAACTGTTTTTTTTTTTTCAAAATTTTCCACCTCTCACTTTAAAAAATAAATTCTAAAGTAAGAGGAGGAAAATTTTTGGGGCTTAACTTTAAGGCTTTAGAAACGAATATCTCATCAACCAATGACTTAAGAATAAATATCACCCCCACACAGTGGTATATGTTTAATAAGGTACTTTCGCTCTTTGAAGTATTTTTATCTTTATTAGTATTTCTAACCAATCAAGTACATTTACAATAAATTGTTTCTTACCAGCTTTCTTGGCAATATCAGTTTTACTAGCTTCCTCAAGGACATGTTCCATCTTTCCCTTGATGCCTTCAAGGGTTTCTTTCAGTACTTCCGAGCTCTTGGAAGCTTCTGATTCTACCGCATGGAACTTTCTTCGGGCAGCCTGAAAGTTACAAAACAAAATGTTTAAGTGTTTTTTTTTTTAATAAAATTTTGTATTTGCTATCAACACACTTAATAGAAGTGTTGAGAGTGTTGAGACCAACTAATTCTTTACTAAGTTTCTAAGCAACTCCATGAGACAGTTTTATTACTTTGTTGTGCAAGTACAATCTAGTAATTTTATAATTAACCTGGAGCTCTCTCCGACTTTCAACCATGTATATTGTTTATCTATTTCTTTATATAATTTAGTAATAATGCTTTTAACTTAACAGACATTATGGGGACTGTCTTATATAATTTTGTCACCCAAAAACTGCTTATTCTAAGGCAATAAATTATATTTTATAAATGTTTTTTTTTTTTTTTACAAAATGAGGTTGAAATAGAAAAGAAGATGGATGGATTGTGAAAAATGATACGAAAGAAAAAGGAATAAATTATAGTGTGTGTGAGAATAGATGAAAAAAAATTGTTGTGCCAACTCAAACACAAAGGATTTTTTTCAAATAGACAAAAGTCTATTACAGGCACTTTTGCATAGTCAAAAATAAGCTACCTAAAGTCCAGCCGAAGGCATAATAACTGTTGATGGACTGTAGCTGTGTTGCAGCCCCAAATAACATGAGCAAGAGCATTAAACCTTGATGAGACAAACAGGAATTGGTGGCCATTGAAGTACCATGAGACAAGGGCTGAATGAAGATGGTTTTAGTATTTATGTTTCAATTAGAGCTTTTTAAGAAAAATTTTTTTTAGTAAAAACAATTTTTTCCCTGCATCATAGTGAAGAAGGCTTAAGTTTATATGTATGTTGTAACAACCATTAATGCTTCAGAGTTCTCCAACTTCTGCGCCTCTTCCCTGAATTTTTTGATGTTATCCTTCATCTCTTTGTTCTTGGCCATGTCTTCCTTGATATTCTCGATGATGGAAGAGAAGAATCCTTTCCGTGCCGAGTACTGGCGACATTCTGGCACGTTGAACTGGAAGGGATAAAGGTCAAGTTTGTCTGAGACACTTTTAATGAGCAGTGAGAACCCTCTGGTTTAGATTAAAATAGGCAGTATAGCTGCCCAACTAATATTTTGGCAATGTCTATGAGTTCTTATAAGGTTCTTGTTTGATCTAAAAAGAGAATCAACTGATTTGAATAACATTACACAGTTTTTGTGACATAAACATGAAGTGATTTTGAGTTTTTCAGGATGGTCAGTCTTGGGGATCTCGACTTATAAGAGGATGAATTTCTTTCAGCTTTATTATTAAAATATCATCATTGTAATGCGCAAAATGAAAACCTAATATATTATTCTTTACCTGGTCTGGTTTGCTGACGAGTACTGGCGGTCGAAAACTGGTGGGTAAAACAAATTTCCACCGTGCTGGACTGTATAAAAACTGTCGACATGCATGCTAAAAAAATAAAAAAATATTGAAAATAGTGGCATGAATCAAGTGTACCAAGGACATTGAACATAACCTAACCTAAAAATCATCCATCTATTCTCACCATTTTTTGTAAATACTTTAAGAAATCGCACGGAGTATATGGAAAAACAGTTTTCTACAATATTTCTCAATGAAAAAACTGATATGAAAATAAACAGTCGAATTTTAGGACTTCGACGAAAACCTATTCATAATCCGTGCAAACTTCTGTCAAAAAGACCTGTCATTTGTTTTCGCTGAAGTGGAATAAGATTTTATTGTCTATGTTTCAACAAGACTTTATCCTATTGACCAATCACAAATATCACTCTAATTCCGTAGCGAATCAGAAACTAGCTTTATTCACTGAAGAATAGTGGCTCTACGTTGTCATCGACATGGACCATAAGCGAAAAATTAAAAGAAAAAAGAAAACAAATTAAGGGGCATAATTGATTTGTGACCATTTAAAAAAATACCGAATACGATCATGTTAAATTTTATTGGAATTTTTGAAAGTTAGTTACTACAACGAAATTATTTGAAGTTTTCGTTCAAAAGTCTCTAAATTAGAGACTTGATTGAAACCTTGAAAAACAAGCGTACAACTGTCAAGAGTAGAGCATAGACAATAGATACAGCAAATGTTTAAAAGTTTTTGTATTTCCTGTTGCCAATTTTATATTTTTGGAGTGAATTTTTCGCTTGTTTGTAACAATTAATGAATTGTAAAATTTTCTGTTACTACAAAAAACTAGAAATGAAATATTTCTCCAGCATAAAATCGTACATTTTAAATTATGAGATAGTTGCTGTATCAAGTTTAAAAAAAATGCCCGTTTCCGGTGTGAAGGCAGTTCAAGAAACATAAGAAAGTGTACAATTTTCATTTATTTTCTGTCGTCATATTTAGACACGGAAACGTGTTGCGTTTGATGAAATCTCATTTATTTTATATTCGTTAGTAGTCGATCGTGATCCTTGTTATATTACGCGTTCCGAGTGCACGACGAGGGTGGAATAGCGAGGTGCTTCGTCATAGACAGTGGAAGGTAGCTAGCGACGTAATATCGAATATCTTTAGTCCATATTTACGTACCTATAGTATAGTAGGTATCGCGGACCGTGGTCACCACGTTTTCGCCAGCTGGTGCGTACATTGCTGCAGTAGAAATTGGTTAGAATAGTTGGAAATGTTGCGTTGGGATAGTGTGTGTGTATTTATAGCTGATTGTGGTGTTACTGATTGCGGCAGGTAGTGCGCCCGGCGTGTGCGAGGCAGTTCATCTGAAGCCAGCTTCCTCGAAGCCAGTATCAACAATTGATCCCGTTCGTCAGCTCTCGTCCATTGGGGCGTTACCGTTTTATATGACTTTAGCAAGATATAAAGGTGAGTGATATTGTGTTTCTTACTAATTGCTATAACCGCGACGCCCGCGTGGACATGGAAACTTATTTCGGTATTTTCTAGAACCCCAAGTGGAGATTGCCTTCATCAAAAGTGCCAAGAATCCTCATCAGAGCCGTAGTATCTACGAAAATCTTAAGTTTTACTCCAATAATGTTGATAAACGAATCCTATTTTACTTACTTGCATGATTATGCAAAAAAATCTCAATGTACTTGTGGCAAAAAGTAAAAACTTCAAAAATATCCTGGAAAACCTTATGGCTTTTCTTTAGTCATAGGGAATCCTGATTAGGCATTTGCAATTGCTTAACTTTAAAAAATTTAATGAATTTTTCTTAGTAATTTATTATAGGTTAGTGGGTATAAAAATATTCTGATTGGACATAAGTTCACTAAACCAATTATTACTAATTAATAACTTTACATTTAAATTATAGTAAAGTAATGTAGGAATTTGTAATACTGCTTTTTGCAACAATTAATACAATATAATTTAAAACCATCCAAATTTTTTAATTTTAACTATGATTCTTCAAACAAACAATTTTTAAAAGAACAATTCATTCTTATCACTATTATTGATTGTTATAAAAGAAAAAAAACGAGTTGGTCAATGTTATCAGAACTTTTGGAAAGTCATCAAAGACAATCAATAAATTTAAGATAATGTACGGATAACATAAGTTAAAAAAGAGACTACATTTGATTTTGACACCATCAAATGAAAATTAACCTATTAAAAATATAAATTTATCACTTTTCCAAAAGATTTCATTATTCTGTAGAATAAAATTGATATCTGCCAGTTCTAATGTGGTTTTTTTTCCCTAGCCCTTACTCTGTCCTACTCCTGGGCAAAGGCCAAAGACCTCCCTCCATTCTTGGAAATATTGGAAAAAAAAACAAAATGTTAACATTGGATAAGACTTAGGTCTTACTTCCATATCACAAAATGAATGATTCTTGAGCTTGATTCAACCAATCAAATGGCTTTAAATCGTTGTTCAAGGTGAGATCAGCGCTTATTGAATCCACTCTATGAAATCTCTGGCATAGTTTAACCGAAAGGCAAGTTAATTACAGATGAAGCAAAAATGTAAAATTAACTATGATTACAGTTTATTTATTTATATCCGTCTTATCTCTTGGTTAATTAACTTAGCTAGTAGTAACTGCTACAAATAGCATTGTATGAAATTACAGATTGTGAGCTAGTTATTATTGTAACTTTCAACATATCCCTTATAACAATTTGACCAGCCAGCTAGTCTTAACAACTTCATTTATAATTGATTGACTAACAGCTTTAAAAACACACTGTTTTAAGGTTTCACGGTTTAAAACTAAACTTATACTGTCACTTACGGGATATCATCTGTGATTGTTCATAATTGAAATAAAAGTTTTGAGTATGCTCAAAACTAGCAGCTGGCATCGTAATAAGGAATCCACAAAACGTGGTGATACTGTGAGTGTTCTGCCATGGCTTAGTGTCGAGTTCCAGTAGTGCGTGTAGCAAAAGAAAAACAAAGAGGGTACAGATTTGTCTGCTCCTAACAATTTATTTTGCATCTACCCGCATTCTCTAGTCAACCTGCGATCATGGCGCTTCTATGTTAAGGATTTTGGTTTCCGCACTTAGGCACTTGCAACAGCGTCGAAATACGTATACTATGTCATCCAATGCATGCCCATAAATGTTCTTGTTTTTCAAGAGGCCAAGTAATTCTTGTGACATCATCAAAGGATTAGCCTGGCACGAAGGCATTGCATTATTTCACCTAAAGTATTGTCACCTGCTGATCAAAAGTAATAGTAAACAAATTCTTCAGAATGGAGCTTAAAGTCACTGCTGTGAATGCACTTAGTGCAATTCCTTTGTTACCTTGGATTTTCTTATCAATTACCGACCCAGCTCCAAGGACGTGACTCGAAAACACGTCGGTAGTGTCGGTACTTTCTAAAGTTCATGCGTCTGCCTACGTCTTGTGAATATCGATGGGCACTACCCTCAGATAGCTGCATCAAACGTGTCACTTGTTATCAATACAGCTATTTTAATTGCCAACCATTATCGCCATGTCATAAAGGTTGGGTGGAATTTCAAAACTGTCAGAAGAACGTTTTGTTATCGTCGTAATTGGTGTTATTGTTAGAATAATAATATGACAACTGAATAAATGAAGAGGTTTTCTGATCACATCAACTTGCTTAGGCAACGCAGTTTCCTTAAGCCATGGCAAAGTTTCGATGCAGCATCGACCCTTCCATTATCCGACCTTTATACCTACGAAAGTTTTATTTCGTCCACTCATTTTCCCGCCAGCGTCTATCATCTTGCATCGATGACTAATATCACTCCTCTAGAATAATTCGCTCTCTAATAACAGGACACCTAACGATATTTGGATGTATCTTCTAAACAATTCTGCTCACCCCTGCAGATAATACAGGCTTTATCTTAAACTCATAGTAGTAGAACAATAAATATTAACGTGTCAATTCGTATGAAATATAAAGATGCGAATTCATTTTCCTGTTTAAGCAGTCTTGAACCCGCGATAAACTTTGACATTAGATCCGATCTTCTAATGAATATCCGCTTCTTAGTTGAAACTCACTAATCCCCACACGACCCGCAATTTACCAGTAAATTGTCAGCGTAATTGTATCCTGTATTTTATTTTTACTTCATATGAGCGCTTGTGGAATACCTTGGTCTCTATGAAAGCACAAGCGAAAGCGGTATCCATGATTCCAGATGTCGAACCAGCCATACGGAGAATTTCACACCCTCGACCCAAATTTTATGCTTCCTGCATACTTACTGAAATAATTCTAGTCGCGTACCTTACATACATTCCCTCGATTACACATCTTATTTGACGAAGAACGTACCTCACGTCATAAAAGCTTAGACCCTGAATACACAATTGTGATGTAAATCCTAGCAGCGTGATTTTCATGCAAATGCTGTAGAGATTGAGTGAGATCCAATAACGATGTACATGTGTGTACCTCGCGCGACTGGTCCTTTTAGACATGTAAATGCTAACAGCATTCTGGATTTAGAGATCTATTACTATAATACAGTTCTATAGAACATGAAAAACTTTTCCATTACAATAGTCCAAAAACTATAAAACATAGATTAGTCCACCCACAAAACTAAATTGAGTGCGCACTAAAACTAGCTCACGTGTAACGTACTAAAGATTTATTGAGTAGAATTTAAAACTCCGATGTAAGCATAGTTAACAGCCAACCACGTGCCAGCGGCTGCAACCCCACCCCTGACATCTCGCAGGCGATCGATATACATTTTGTACAGAATTATATTGGGTTACATATACCATTACGGTACGCGAGTACCTCATCTACTGGAAACTCGATATTACGTCCTATAATAGAGTGCGTGGGTTTCGGTCTTCAAGCTTGATTGGAAAATATGATAGCATATCCGTCGGCTCATAATAATTCTTCATTATAAAATGGTCGCCCTGAAATTCTATGCCTTTTCAGATACGCACAATATCTTTGGCCCTTAACCTTTAAAAAGGAAGGGTCTACTTTTACAGAAAATGTTAGATTTGTTTTTTCGGGACATTGAAAGATGTCTTCCGGAAATTGGATTTTTGTAGACTGAAAAGGTGGAATACCTATTGAATAACTATTGTGAGCTACGAAAAGGAAGATGATGTCAATGTCCTAAGGCAGTGAGACGCAAAATTCTAAAGTTTGCTGAATGCAGATTTGCGTTGCACAGTCGCATTTGATTTCGCGCATGGCTGGCTTTTCACTCGACGTTATTGAGAATATGGGACGCCTGCACCACGAGGTTCAAATTCTGGTTGAAAATACGAAATGTAATTTCGAAGAAGTGTACAGTTTGACACACACAGCGTATCTTTAGAATACGTGCTTGCATGAAGATTTTCACAATATATAATGAATTTTGCTTGTTGGCCGTATCTCTGGTTTGTATCATGACATGAGATCATTGTATCCCTGTCTGTGCATCGTCTAGTATTCTATTAAAAATATTATAAAATCTACGGCAATTGGCGATTTTTCCGCAATCCATATTCCTTTATCTATCTATCATTCCATCTTGTCATCCAAGGCACATTAGTGTCGATAGGGCTTCGTCTACGTCCGACTTGCCTAGTTTCGTTACTTCGTTAGTGCCTACAAAGGTGAGTGCTGAACTAGCGACTATTAATTAAAAATATTTTCATACTAACGCAGCAGCTGCATCCAATTGCTGTATCGTCTAGCTTGAACTGTTATCGCTGTTTTCAATTATTTCTTTACTGTTCTTAATATTTCGTGCATAAGTTTCATTTAGCTCTTTACTTTTCCTTTACTGTCTTTATGGATGTGTCAGTTCAGCTAAATCTGCGTGCTTCTTGGAGTTAAGAGATAAAAAAATCTTCCAGTGTTCTGTTTTAAACCTTTGGGTTTAAGGCTATGGCTTCTAACGATTCAGTCACTAAGCTTCATTCTTTAACATCGTCAAAAATTCCGAACAAAATTGTAGAATTTGCGTAGAGGCAACGAGAAAAAGGCTGCCCAAAAACGTGGCTATTACAATCTGATAATAACACATGCATACTTGTCTCCACTTCTCTCAAGTTATGCTAATACACGACGGTCTAAACACTTCCATCTATTCATCATGTGTCGCTGCACACTATGAATAGGGAAGCCGTTGACAAGGTTCGATTTCATGCGAACGCGACAAGGCCGACCACATATCGCGACCCCTGTATTTACCTTACCTTGCCGGGCCCCTGTATTCGTGCAAGAAAACATTGCCAGTTGTTTATTTTCAACGGTCAATTGACGATTCTGTGAATGTAGAAAGGAGTGTTGAAAAAATATAGCACAATTATTAATAAACAAGTTGATCCATTATCTGAATTGAAGCTAATGATGGAAGGAGTATGATCTTTGATACTTGTATCATTTTGCCATCGAAATTAACTTGTTAAGCTTGTTGGCATAGCAGTTGATCTTCAAGATCTAAAACACGTGCTAAAAACAACGTCCATCCCTCATACTTTTAAAAATGAGGTTACTTCCTAAAGACTGACAAATCATTAGAAGGCCAGCTTGTTTTCTTTGCCTTCTAAGAAATGTTTACAACATTTTTTGCGCGGTGTCGTGCGCGCTTCGAGTGATTCGACTCATTCCGTGCGTATTGCCAATGCCGTGCCTAGTGGGGTTAAGCGTAAGTTAGTAGACTAGTATGTGTTTTTTTGTGACTAATTAAACAGTCCTTTCAAGTTTCTACTTGTGACAAAAATTACGACCGTATTGCGTGGTGTGACGAATATGGTGTAATTGTGTAAGATCGCCGAGTTTTTCTCTCAATTTTAGTTTTATCTGGAAGAAAAAGTAAGTTTCAGCTCTTGCGGAACTGTAGACAAACATCCAAACATTTGTGTCTAATACTGTTACTAGTTGATACCGCTTCGGCTCTAAATCATGCATGACGTAACTTCTACGCATTATTTAAAAACACATTTGACAGATTACTGATCTTTCATCTATGGCCACACTAACACGGTGCCCTCAATTTGTTTTTACGGACGGACTACATTCACATTTTGTACTACTTATAGATATATTATTTCTTATACGTATATTCAGGTGTTATTTTCCCTGTAACAACAACTAAAGCTCTCTCCCTTGTCTCCTCCTGTATCCGTATGTTTAACAAATCTGAGAAATTGCGACAATTTTAGCAGTCCTTAGTCCAAATTAACACGAAGCTCAACCTATGTACCTTCACTACCCTATTTACACATTTACATATCCACAAAGCCCATGTAAATTTCATGAATAAATATCCTCCTTCCCATGTAAGATCCTCCCCTTCCTGTATCTACAGTACAATTTTAGTGAATATTTTGCACAGGCTTTTGCAAATTCTGCGCATGTGAGATGTTATGCAGATGTATCCGTTTTTGGTATCCAAATATATGTATGTATAAAGTAGTATTTTCTTTGAATGTTGCAATACGCTTGAATAGTAAGTAAACTATTGCATAAGTTGGTGCAAGTTGCTTAGTCATTGGGCGTGTTTAACAATTATAAAAGAACTTTCAGAGAATGCATGTACACTTTACCATGTTACCGCATGCACTTAATAGAAGAGCTACGATCTGACCTAATGTAATTTGTTAAAAACACTAGAGAAATTAGACCAGGAGTCCTCGACATGTCGACAATAAATAAAGATACATCTAAAACACGCAATAAATTATTTCATGGTAAACAGTAAAATTTCACGCACGTCCAAATAAAAATAAACATGTAGAATAATCATAAAGTAGTGAGTGAAATACACAGCACCTACACTTTCCTTTTAATGGCACTGGTCTAGCGGATCCCTTAGCGAATGTTACGAGTGTTGCCGAAACGTGGTTATGTCACGCGGGGTGAACGACCGCCTTTCACGTTTATTACGCGACGTCGGCTCTCGGTCTAGCGGGAGATCGGCGTGTTCTCGAGAGATTTTGTGCGAAAGAGTTAGACTAAGGCGTAGGATGGCCGATTGGCCACTAATTTGAAATGATTGGCCTTCATTGAGGTACGCTGTAAATATTCTGTATAGGTGCGTGGATGTCGAAAGCTTCATTTCTTATTGGTGTAACTAATTGGAAAAGTTGTTCTACAAACCAAATCATCTCCAGCATATAAGAAAGATGTGCGACTATTGGGTATGTGTAGTCTACCCGAACGCTTGCCAAAAGGAAGCGTGCTGCAGCAAAGAATTGCAGTGTAAGCAACCAATAGGACCATCGAACCTTAAAGTGCGCTTGAAGCGATCCTATTGACTTATCACGGCTTTTCTCCGTTGGTTTTCACAGCTGCTTCAATCCTTTTGTCAGCACACTGAAGTGCTTATTGTTTCCAAAGAATACTGGATTGAACTGGAACTTTCACCGTCTAGTTTTCGTTTTGCCTTTGTCATATCATTTGAACAAACTGATATTAATTTTGTCTCTAGATTACCAGCACCTTTCGCCATTGCCATCGTCGACTCAACTGTCTTCTTCCTTCCTGTATGTAATCTCGCTCAAATATACGTAATTTAATTTTACCAACTCCTATAGTGACGTCACATTAGAAATAGTTAATCCTCATGACTGATGGAAAGATTGAGTAATGCTTAAGCCGATCTTTTAATTCGCTCTAAAAATCTAGATTTAAACCAGTTGTTAGTCCATTTTAAAAATACCGTCATGGCGAAATATTGCTGTCTCTAATCGAGTAGCTAGTGGCATCTGGATGTAGGCGCCTAGCTGAAGTATTCTAGCCAAACTGATATGTACTAGTATCATATTAAAATTGAACAAGGAATGACGTAAAGGCTTAGATTCGCCAGCCGATGTTGTGTTAATTAAATGGCAGGGATTATCATCATTAGTGGACGTCCCTTCTCTTTGTTCATATTATATCGAAAATCTGCGATAATCCTGTAACACGTGGAACATTTCCTATAGTAATAAATGAACCTGGTACACTTCACGTTTCTCTCCATTGTCATTGTTTCGATTTGCTTGCTGATTTAAAATCAGAAGTGATCCGATCAGGATTCTGGTCCTGAAAACGTGAACACTTCAGTAATTTAATTTGTTTTTGTCCACCGTGCATTCAAAAATATTGAGGTAATACCTCAATATTTTGTCAAGACGTCTACATCATGTTTGACTATCATATTGGTTGATGTTTATCCGCCTGCAGTGGTGTAACCCGGAACCCTTGACACAGATGATCGATAATACTCAAGCAGGACGGAAGTGACCTTCCCTCTCCAACTCAACCGCGGTGTACCAGATTCACAAAGAATTATCTAGTGTAGAATACAGTGATGATTTGTACAGGACGAATCAATTTCTCACTCGGGTTTGCTAAATGTGACGGTTCGTGCAATGGTTAAACTTACTTTGGCCAAAACAACTACATTTCGCAAAACAACAAGGCAGGTTAGGCAGAGGTGTACCTAATAGTACACACAAATTTCGCCAGTTATATTGCCGCATGTTACATGGCTCATTGCTGCGGCGAAACGCTGTAAGCCACAAAATTGTATCAGAAAAAAACCACAAGCAGTTTCTTCTCGATCTCTACAGAACAGTAAAACACAGCTATTCAAACAGGCATTCGCATTTTTGAAGTGAAAACTTCTTTAGCGGCGTTGAGCACTTTAAAAAAATTGTTCTGTAATGGGTATAAAATCTTAAACTCGCGTCAGGACACTCGCGTCAGGACACGTGACAAAGCGTAAGACGGATGGAGAGTAGACGATTTTGAACTTAACCTTCAACATTTTATGGTTTAAAATTATTTAAAGAAATTTGGAAAAAGCGTAAGACGGATGGAGAGTAGACGATTTTGAACTTAACCTTCAACATTTTATGGTTTAAAATCATTTAAAGAAATTTGGAAAAAGCGTAAGACGGATGGAGAGTAGACGATTTTGAACTTAACCTTCAACATTTTATGGTTTAAAATCATTTAAAGAAATTTTTAAATGTTTCCAATCAACTTTGAACCTAATGCTTTAGGGATAAACACGGAATAGAAAAAACCGTAGACAGAGTATTCTATAGACTGCTGGATATCTTCCTTTGCATTCGCACAAGAAAAAGAAGAACATATAAACGTCACTAGCAAAGAAAAGAGACAGAGTATAAATATTTCTGTCCCTTATCGCGTGTCGGCTGAGCACATCATTGTCAGTGCACAACAAGTTTGACGTTTGTGGCGGTGCCAGATTGACATCCAATTTGTTTATTAACAATTGCATCGAAATTATACACATTATATGATCTTTTCGAGCTTAATTCGACAACAGTACATTTGTGCAACTGTGCAAAATGGTAAGGTGCAGTGTAATAAACTGTAAAAGTGATAGTTTGATGAAGATTGCTGGACTGTCCTTTCACTCGTAAGTATTAGATCTTTTTAAGTATTCAATCGCTTTGTGTCCTATTATTTCTCATAAAATAGTCGCAGTAATGTACCAACTAATTCGTTTAATGGATAAATCTCGTATAATCGTGATTTTTGCAATAATTTTATTATCTTACCTCAAAATTCAGTGTTGCCACTTTTTGACGGGGAATTTACCCTTTAATATGGGTAATACCGAATAATGCAATGTCTATAAAAAAATACTCTTCCGACCTTGATTCATATGATATTAGTAATACGCACTACTTAAAATCTATGTTAGTAACACACGTATTATACGATTTTAATTCGTATAACTGCACTCACCTGACGCAAAAAATGAAAGATAATAAAAAATCTTATTAAATTTTCAGATTTCCGAATAAACCCGAAATAAGAAACTTGTGGATTGCTGCTACCGCATGAATCTTTAGGATGTGATCCTATGATCAACATAGATCATGATTATTTAACAGATCCTTCTAGGCTTACTCTTTATTCTAAAGAAATAATAACCTATATTGCTGGTTTTATTGCAAGAAAGTTGAGGAAAGTTATTAAATGTGAGGATTGTCTTTTGGCTTTGATCACAGATAAGTATCACGGAATCATTACGACTGAAGGACATGTATCCATGGTCATGAATAAATTAAAAAAAAAATCACGGAATCATTGCTAGAAGAGACAAAGGAGGCCTTATTTATCCTTCTACTGACTTAAATAAAGTCTGTGAATTGGCAGAAAAGATATTTCGAGCGCGTTCACATAAAGGAAATTCATATTTTAATGAGAAAAATGTGATGTCAACACTTATATTATCGTGTTACAAGGAATGCACACGTACCAATATTAATATATTTATTAATGACCATTTCGACAGTCAGCCTTTTATAGGGAATAACAGAACTCTCCTCATTAAATCAATCGCAATGCATTACTTCGAAACCCGTATTCACCATAGTACCAAACAATGTTTTGAACCACAATCGAAAATAAGAATTATACATAATAAGTTAGTGCTTTTTCAAGGACAGTAATTTGTTTATAAATAAAATATTACAGTTGCATCATTGCTATGTTTTATCGTTTTCTGTGTATTGGAATGTTCATTTTAATTTGCAAGTGTATGAGTTTGGCGACACTGGTTCCCGTACTAAGGCAGTCTAAGGGCACTTCCATAAATGATAGTACTTTTATACTGATAAAGCAATTGGTGCAAAATTATTCCCTAACCATTCCAAAATATCAAACATGCTCAACGTTAATAATCAAGTTTTCACTTCTGCCGGCACTCCCGGAGTGCTAGTTTTTTTTTCGGGACAAGCCCGCCACACTATTCCCTAACCACTATAACTGCTGAAAGCTAGAATCAACAGTGGCAACCACCAGAAAAGCGCAGAGACAATGAAGCTCGACGAAGTCCCAGAAAAACAATTTAACTTTCTTGGATCCCGCAACGAAATTAATCAGAAAAGTATAGCGGAGGAGCAAATCCATAATTTCCACTTTCGTCAGTCATTCGCATTGTTTACCATAGGATGTGCGGTTGTTGACGATGCCATGTCCGCGTAAACTATTGAAAGGCGGGTACACAGAGATAGTGTCCACAACCCATATTGATGTTTGATGTTTGCCGTCATAACGGATCAGAGCGGCTATTTTATTGTACTGAAATGCGAATTCTAAACGGAACTCCCGATCCAGAAAAAAATTACGTGATCGTGAAACAACCTTCATGATTAGGTCAGGGGGTTTTAAGAGGGTCTGGAAATCGACCTCAACATAATTGGGAAAGAGCTAGTCAGATGACAGGTACTCATAGCTATAACTCTAGAAGAAAACCGACCAAGTGCGAGTCGCACTAACGCATGAAGGGTTCCGTACCATCGTACCCCCTTTAATTTATTTTTTGTTGTCATAGCGGCAACAGAAATACACATTCTGTGCATTTCTGTTGCCGCTATAAAATTGCAACTGTCTACCTATTACGGATCATGACAGCTAGAGAATACAATCACGGGATTAGATTACGTGGTTTCTAATTGGGCTCAAATGAAAAAAAAACTTGAGTAATTAAAAAACTTTTTTTTTAATGTCTTTGCTCAACACAAATCACAATAAAATAAGAAAAGACAATAAAAAAACTACTGTTGCAAGAAATCAAAAACACAACACAAAACTATTTAGAATTACGAAAATATAATCGCAGAAAATCAAAGCATCCAATGTTTGACTTCCAAGCCTGTTTCGTAGTTTATTGCCAACATAAGCAGCAGCTGAAAACGCTCGCTCAGGTTCTACGCTGGTTGGAGGAATAGACAATAGATACTTATATGCTGTTTGTAAGTGATATTCACGAACTCCTCCATTTTCAAACAGGCTAATTTCACGTCTAATACTATTTGCCAACCCCAATTTATTTTGTACTTTTACTTCAAGATCTGGGGATTTCATACTCTTGTTAATTTCCAGCTGTAACTTTTCTTTTAATGTCAATTGGGCTTGGGAGGTTCCTGACCTTAGCTCATCATCTGTTTGTGATCCTGACCTTTCTTCTTCTTCCGCGTCATCTACTATTAAGTTTTTTAACAATACCCTTTATTTGCGTCCTCACTAAAGCCTGTGTCGGAACTGCAAATAAGTCATGCCATTCCAAATCCGATAATAACTGATTTTCATAATCCATTCGTGGATTTTGTAATTTGGAATTACCTTTGTATTGAAGTATTCTGAGTGGGGAAAGTCCCTTCTAAGTTCTACAACAAACATTATTAGGACTGTACCTGTGTTGTGTGTAGTAGGTATGCATCGTACGACGGCGTATCTAAGGGTTGTTTTTTGTCGTTATGTAATAAATGCTATTAAAATAATCTAGGCAAGGTTGTTGTGGCAATCCCGAAAATCCCGAGATTAGCCAAGTACAGTCCCGGGATTTTCGGGGCCAGAAAACGGTCGGGATCCCGCGATCCCGAATCTCGGGAATTGAATGTACTCTCCAGTTGCAGCCCTCTGACAGCCAGACAGATGGACGGACAGCGGAGGCTTAGTAATAGGGTTCTGTTGGTTACCCTTCCGGTACGGAACCCTAAAAAACTCATAGCTGTTGTCTCAAAAGAGCAAACGTCCGTGGGCCATGGCAGGGTGTAAAATGGAGGTATAATTAATTTGTCGTGTTCCAGTCGGGATATGCCTTTAGGTCAACAGTCTGTTGAGGAGCGACATATCTGTAGGTAAACATCGAAACCTTGAATGCAGTAATTGTTTTGATTGAATGCAGATAACTGTGTATCACAGAGAACGGGCGTGCCAGACCATTGTTTACCGTTTTCGATTAAATTGCTTCGGGTACTGCAAACAAATAATCGATCGACTTCATAAAGATCTTTGAACACACATCTGATTTGATAGTTGATCTTTGAACATAGATCATAGTTCACATTAGCTAATACTACAAATCCATTAATTTGATGATTCCTGTTATTCCTTCTTCTTAAATAAATGTACTTTCTAATATTATTGCTTTTTTCACGCTGTATTGTGAAATTCCACCGTCTAACGCTTTAGTAATCCCATAAATATGCAAATAATTGTATGTTTAGGCTTACCAACAAAAGCATTTTTAGAAAGTTGTTATTATGATTTGGCCGTAACATTAATGACAACCCTGGCTGTCTACTTCCGCCGCAACCTCAAAACTCAATGAACCACCTAATTAGCCCAACACTAGAATTAAATTGTCTATCCAATGTGACAACACAATTACAAATGCGCACAAAACCTAAGGTCGTTTCACACAGTTCGTTGGCCCAAGATCTTGCAACTGAAGTGCGCAGGCGACGGCCGTTGCATTAGTAATGCGGCTTATCGATCAATCGAATAGATGCTATCGTTGACAATCGATGGCTCCTTTGAGTGATGTGGGAACATTCTGGCTCGTGTCTTGTGAGTCGTGAGGATGCCGTCTCATAAAATAATACCTTATGGAAAGGACTGGCAGATAAGACTGTATTTAATACCCGCAGTACTTCAAATAAATGGGGGACTCGTGGCTAGATCATAACAAAATAAAAACGCTTGTCGAGGTCTCACCATCCATTACCCACCGAGACCCCTCCGTGCCTCGAAAAGCACGTTTAGCAGTTGGTCCCGGCTGTCATTGGTAAATCTCTAGCAGTCGTTACGGGTACTCAGAAGCCCGAAAGTCTAGCCTACTTAACTTGGTTAGTTTGAATGGGCTGTCGCTTCAAATGCAAATTACTGATAGACCTGAACATTGATGTAGTGGAAAAAGGCTAGGCGGGTTACTATCAGGCGATAAGAAATATCTCATCCTGCTGACACACTAAAATACGGAGCTCAAAAAAGACCCATTTCATTTTCCAATTTATATTATATCTCTTTATCCTTTATATCCCTCAGTCAGCATTCCCGTCAATAATTTGGTTTGTTTGAAAAAAAGCTTCAGATTTTTATTAATATTTAAGCTGGATATAGTCTCCATAAATAGAAATGCTTTCCATTTATATTGTTGATCTCATGTCAGGCGAATAATGCTTATTTACCCGCAATGCTGTAGAAGAATTCATTCTGCATGTTGGATTGTTCGGTAACCTACACAAACATCTATACAAAAAAAAAAACTGCTTTTACCGAATCCCTTGAAACAGAAACTTCCGCGGTCTGATAAAACCGCCGAATTTAAAAGGTTTACCTAAAGTCATCCTAGCGATCAACAAAGCGGCTCACAATTTTTATTCTTCCTTTGTATCCAGACTTCACGGTCTAAATAATGACCATTGTCTTTGGTTAACAAAACCTTGGCGTTTCATGCTCACTAAAATTGTCCTCGTATCATGTTTTAATCATTTATTCGGGTAGCACATACAAACTTAACTAAGCATTGAACACCTGATAGATGGTAAATCGACATGGCAGAAATAAAGCAAGTCATCCGTGCATTTATACAAGTTAGACTACTAGACTTCACAAGAGTGTGTACGTCATAAGTTCATAAAATTATTCAGAAGTTTGAAAGGTGGTCTTCCACATTAATGATCACCTCGGTTATCATAATTATAAGCCAGTCTTGTGATGAGGGTTATTTAGACCAGAATCACTGCGTTTGAGTCGCAATAAGTGGTTTGTGGGGATCAGAAGACATACGCCACTTGCATTTTCTTCGCAAAACGGTAGTTTTCCGTCAAAGAACTTTTAAAGGTCCCAGACTAATCAGAGACTGTGTGAACACACAGTCAGTAGTCAGTATACATATTGTAGGGAATAACCTGGGAAATTTGTCAAGTACCAGTGTTGCTCAGCAACAGAATCTTGTATCTAATCTCAACAGTCCACACCGTTGTTCTTAGTTTAATACTGCTTGTGTAACGTCTGCAAAACATTTGGGTAAGCGGTGACGCGCGGCGTGTGTGACGCGTAGGCGTTACATTAGTCCTAATCTACGTCACAGTAGACTCTGCTGACAGCCCTGATAACAGGACCAGTTTAGCCTCGGCCCACTTACGATTTATTATATGAATAACGGACTTTTACTCGAAAATTTTGCCTTCAATTTTGTTGTAACGAGTTTTGGGTTACTCGAAATATATTACGCAAAAAATAATTTAATTTCATAATTATCGCGTCTTCCATTGCTAGACTGACTTCGATACCAGCAGTGTTTGAAGTCGGGCCTTGCAGGACAACAGTCGCTGTATGCTTTGTGCCAAAAACGTCGCTCCTGCTTCAGACTTGCTAGGGTTCAACCCCTCGCGTCAACAGTGTTGGCTGCATAAGTTTTACTTTAATACTTCAAATTTCGTGTTTTAATAATTAAATATTAGATTTTGAAATGTGACGTCACAAAATTTAGGAGCCCTCCCACCCTTTGTCACAGAATGTCACACTTCGTCGACCCCCACCCCCCTTAACGTGTGACGTAATTTATGGATGGCCCCAAAGACGTGGCCGCTCAACATACTCGTAACTATCAATTTATTTACTTTTCATTTCAGTAGGCCCTCGTTTCTTCATCTATAATTAGAAAGCACCCTCCGCCCACGGCCCTCATTATCACGAAATAAAATCCGCTTCCCTCTTGTATACTATTAGCATTTATTTCCCTCTCAGCCTGTAATCAGATTGCTTCTCAGTAAAATATGCATATTATGTAAAAATATTGCGAAAACCTCTCGCCTATTAAAGTCGAGCGGGGGAGAGGCTTTCATATCCATGAATAAGGGTTTTTACTTTATTCATTTAACTTATCTAAATAAGTCATCTTCCTGCAAATAAAACGCCCAAAACGCATTCTTTCACTGGTAATGTAATTTGAAATACGAAGCAAATGTAAGCTTTTCACCCTCTGAAATAATCTCTGCCTGTTCCTGTTTCCCTCGCGGGAAATGTCGGTAAAACGGTACAGAAGCACTAGGTTCCATTCGCAAACAGGTGCCTCCCCCAATCAGTGTTGGATTGACTATAGAACCGTAAACAAACATTGTCAGCTGCCACAATAAATAGTGATAAACGAGCGACTTAAAGAAAAGTTTATGGGAACTTCGAATCGTGAGTAAAACCAGTTAATGTCATGACGACATTAACATTTGTTTTAATAAACATTTTTTTACGGAAAACCGATAAATTATTCTCTAATATTTAAAAAAAGAAAATAATAGAATCGGAAACGTTTAGATTCGGTTGTGAGTTAAACAACGTATGTATGTGTATACACATGGTATGTGTGTCGTATGTTCCATAATTTTTCATACTAAATAAGATAAAGGACCTAAACAAAGTAACTTATTTGCCAAAAAACATTCTAATACAAAAGCGGGCTATGAAATAACAAGGTCTCGGAACTATTTTAAACTAAACCGACACGCACACATCATGTTTCGTTATTCAGTAGCCCAGAAATGTTGGGAGCACGCTAAACGCGAAAGATCCCTACGGACCGAACCGGTTTCCCTTGACCTAGCAACTTCACAACCCATCAGAAGCCCAAATACTTTCAGAACAATGTAATACTATAATATTTCAAACTTTTCCTTCAGCTGAAAGCCTTCGAAACAAATTTTAAGGACCTCTCAACCGAACATTGCTTCTCGATATTTCTGTCGAAGTACATTGACCCGGCTTTCAGGATCATTTTCCTCGCTCCATTTCCAATTTACTTTTCCTCTATTACATAGCCTGTCAAGATGGCTTTTGTTGTCATTTTCTTTTTATATTATTGTGTTTCCTGCCAGTTTTAATAACCTAGTTGCGAGGGCTGGGTGCGGGGCGTCGCGTGGTGATTTGATGCCACGTGTCTTCAAAGTTCGAATAGCGCAGAGTTCATAGTTTGCCATTCTTTCAACTGAATATAATATGATATGGGAAAAGTTCTTCCCGAGTTATTTTCAGAACTTTCTACGAGTTCACTGAGTCTCATTTTGTTTTTCGTTACTTTTAAAACAATATTCCAACTAAATCGTTGGTTAGAAAAAAATTTTACAATACGCTCCACAAATTGAAACTAACATCTGGCATTCAAACTAGATTTTCCACTAACTACCCTCTATCACAGCTATAGCTGTGATAAAGGATTCGATCAAATTTTATTACAAAGATGCAATTTTTTTTTAACTACTTTAGACTAGAAACTGGAGGTAGCACGGCTCATAATCGATATGGAGGCGCAGCGCATGCGTTTCATCCCTCCTCCGCGCCCCTTCGGGCAACGAGCCCCGGGCCTAGCTGCGTCCTGCGAAGCCTTCGGGCACTCGTAAATAGCTACAGAAGTTCCACATGACTTTCGAAACATACTGAACACAATTTGACCGTTTCATATTACCACTGCAGTGTGGTTTGGGGGCTTTGCCGCATTTATGACCGAGTTCCGTGCCACGCATTGTAATATGTCTTCTGCTACTTTTTTTTCGTTTCGTAAACCCTCGGGAGAATCACAATGATAAATGACGAATGTTGTTGTAACGCCTATTACACTTATTTCATTATGAAACAAGAAGAGATACGTTGTTGTTAGGCTGGAAATTATGGGATTTTTTACACGAATTACACGTTGTGCTTAAACGTTGGATAAGGACTTTAGATGACATTGAAACCAATTTAGGGAAGCACGTTGTAATAATTCCTCTCACTTGTGCTAACACAATTTCAGCGCCATTTGACTCAATTTCAGGTGTATCGTTCACTTCGGTTAAGACATCTGCATATTTCGTGCACATCCTTTTTAACAAGCTCTTTTCGCAGCATTTTAGATTTAGAATTCGTAGGTAGAATCGGATTTCTTGTCATAGACTTATTACCACAGTCAGCCTGAATAAGTCATTCACACCTGGCAAATGGATTCAGCCTTGTATTTGTCACCTTCCTAACTACGTCACTGACGTGCCAAACTCTGGCAGTGCCTGATACGGTATACAACTAGGTCGAGCCCTGTGTAAGTTTCTTGACGAGCTCAATTACCATGTTAGTGTAGAAATGGCAACACTGCAAAAATAGCGCCCGAAATGTTGTTTTATTAGATTTTTTATACAGTTTTTGCCAAATTCGAAAAGCTCCAAAGATGGAATGAATAGCAAATCCAATAAAAACTTCAGTTTTCATTATTCTAAAATGGTTCCATTTCCCCTCTTTTGTCGCCTATTAAACACAAGACTCCGTCGCGACAATTATTTTCCACCCTCTTGGGATTATTTAAATTGTAGCAAGTTTGGTGACGTCACTATACTGGTGATTCAGCGCTATTCTTGTAGGTATTCATATGTGCCATACCAGTGTATTTGTTGCTCGTCAAATGTTCGACACGGAGGCAGTGAAGATGCAAATATTTTGTAAAAGAGACTTAATTTTCGCTAACAATGTTACAACTAAATTAAAAACGTTTTGGGATATTCAGTCTGTTATCGTGGTATGAACATGTGATGCGGAGGAATGAGCAAAATGAATGAATGTAGATGGCTTTTAGATTAGAGAAAGACCAAAGAAACGATGGATGGACTGTATGAAGGCTGATATGGCTAGAAAGAAGGTGAATACTGAGATGACGAGTAATAGAGAAGTATGGAAGAAACAGACATGCTGCGCCGATCCTAAATAAATTGGGATAAGGGCAGGAGAATGATGATATTCAACGCTCGGCTCAGTTCCGCAAATTGAAACTCCAACAACGCAAAAACTCTAAGTAGCTTAGTGTTACTGAAATCGGGCATTAGTGCGGATATCGCTCTGCTGTAGTTAGATGGTTAATACTATCGGCTCCCACACAAGAACACATGTGCGTCGAGATCGGGACACTTTTTATAATGTAGACGTGACATAGTACGTGCTGGTTGAGGAATACGCATGACTAGTCGTTGGTCGCCTTGCTTAGGATCATGTCGAACCATCGACTGATATACTCAGGACACAGGCTTCCTCTGAGTGCCGGAATCCACCACGCAGCTCCGTTGCGTGTGAGTGGTGGATAGGCTGAGATTGCCTAAGGAGAATAGACTAAGTCTACAGTTTCATTTCTCAGAACTGAAACAAAAGAGCCCTATATCTCTAACGACCTTCTAAAACGTTATCCTAACATTATAATTTAATGCTTTTTTTAATTCGTTTATTTTAGGTATGGTAGAGGATACATTGAGCTAAGGATTAGGAGGAATCTTGCACTCGCCTTATATATACCTATATTTAAATTACTGAGAGGGAAGGTCCATAATGCAGTTATTTTAGGCCAGGTGAGTCTATGTGTTCTGGAAGGGTACGTGTTGCGACGACGGCAGCCACGACTGCTAGTGGAACCGCGTGCTCGGACCAACCTTTTAAAGGAGGCGCCGCTGACGGGTGCACTCCGCACGCTCAACCTCATAGCGAGTGAGACGGACTTATTCTGTTGTTCTCTGGGTGAATTCACAAACAATGCTTTATTGTAATTAGTTATAGATATTAGTTCTAAGTAACAATTAAGTTAGGTTAAGGCGCATTTACCGCATTGGTTAGCTGTAATGGTAGATGTTAGTTGATAAATAATAATAATAATAAATAAATAAAGTAGGTAATATTTCTCAGTCTAACGGTGACGCTGTAATAACGCCATAATAAATCTCGGGTGTTACAGACCGACTGGCACCGGTGTACTAATAATAATATCGATACCTTTGGGTAGAAAGGTCGTATAAACCATTTTGGCCAAATTGAGTTATATATACCATTTTGATCAGAATTTTTTTCTCTATCGATCTGTAAATACGAAATGCAGAAATTCGCACAAAAATGGTTAATACGACCCAGAAATTTTCGGTCATAGCCTCTTAAAAAAGGTAAATTTTCAATGTAAAAGCCGAATGTTTTTTTTTTGTAGTTTTGTTATGATGTAATGACCATCATTTACATTAACTCAGGGCGTAAAAATAGTCGTTAATTGTAAATGGTTTATACGCCCTAACGTGTTAAATGCATTATCTAAACATAGTTTAAATTCGACGTCGTAAATCCAAAGGCAGTTCGCGACGTTGGTGTATAAACCATGTTCATTGCAAGATCCACTTTACGACCAACACACAAGGCTCGCATTTGGTGCGCAGCGACAAGCAGAAGAGCGAGCGAGATAGATACCGGCGCATTTGTTTACTTGGATGCGAGTTCGCGCACTGAGCGTTTCGTCACATCGATACCTTTGGGTAGAAAGGTCGTATAAACCAAAACCCGACTTTTCAAGAGAGCAGAAAAACAATTTTTTTTTACATAAAAATTCATAACTTTTTTGTTTTTGAAGTTATAAAAAATGATCTATGAGAAAGGTTCTTACAATTTGCAAATGAAAAAGGTTAAATTATCAAAACCTATCTATCTGCTCTAGTTTTAAAGTTAGCTTGGATTTACGTCTAAGCAAAAATCAATTCTTGGTTAATACACCCCATGAAAATATACTTTAAAAAAACTGTATAGGTCGTATATCCATTTTTGGTAAGCTTATGGTCACATTTACTGTCGTAAAAACCCATATATTTAGTTTTTTTTGTATTAAAAACCATTTATAATCATAGATCAATTGAATTCTGACTAATAAACAATCCTGTTACTCTCAGAATTAGTAGGAACTCAATTATTATTATTCTAATACCCATTATTGGTCCATTCAAATAAAATAAAACTACCTGAAATACGAAATCAACATTTATTATTATAATACCTTCTAATCAACATTTACTATTATTTCAATAATGGTACAACATACCTAACAGGTTTAACATTTTTAAATTGAAAAAATAATTAAAACAACTTAAACTGAAAAGTGAAATAAAAAAATCTACTTAGTCATAAAAAAACAAAAATTATTCAATCTTCTTTTAAATTAAAGTAATCAGGCATTTTAATCATTTATAAAATTATAACTTGATCGTTCTTTTTTTAATTGTTGTACATATTTAAATGTACTTAATTCAATAATGCAGGTATCGAACGTGAAGTTAAAAAAAATACTGTCTGGAGTCCAACACAATGGCCTTGGAAACTTCTAAAACCTTGAAAATGCGAAACATCCGAATTATTACGTTGAAGTGCAGTTGGGGGCATAATCATCACCTTTTCATGTGTATCATTGCTTACACCTTGTTCGGGTAATATCGCACGGCTTTTCGATTTTCCTTTACCTCTACCTTTACCTTTTTCTTTATTGCCAGATTTTTTAAATAATATTTCTTTATCAGGTGACGTCTCTTCTTTCATAGAATATTTAATGTACATTTCATTTGGATTCTTTTTCTTCAACGTAATAATTCGGATGTGTCGCATTTTCAGGGTTTTAGAAGTTTCATTTGTAATTGTCTCAGCAGTTATTTCATTCCAATTGAGAAAATCAGAATACTCCATTACGTTAACATTATAAGGCCTAGGATTTTTTCTCGCAGCCTCAATGTATGATGAGATTGAATAATTTTTGTTTTTTTTTATGACTAAGTAGATTTTTTTATTTCACTTTTCAGTTTAAGTTGTTTTAATTATTTTTTCAATTCAAAATGTTAAACCTGTTAGGTATGTTGTACCATTATTGAAATAATAGTATTAATGTTGATGTGAAGGTATTATAATAATAAATGTTGATTTCGTATTTCAGGTAGTTTTATTTTATTTGAATCGACCAATAATGGGTATTAGAATAATAATAATTGAGTTCCTACTAATTCTGAGAGTAACAAGATTGTTTATTAGTCAGAATTTAATTGATCTATGATTATAAATGGTTTTTAATACAAAAAAAATTAAATATATGGGTTTTTACGACAATAAATGTGACCATAAGCTTACCAAAAATGGATATACGACCTATACAGTTTTTTTAAAGTACATTTTCATGGGGTGTATTAACCAAGAATTGATTTTTGCTTAGACGTAAATCCAAGCTAACTTTAAAACTAGAGCAGATAGATAGGTTTTGATGATTTAACCTTTTTCATTTGCAAATTGTAAGAACCTTTCTCATAGATCATTTTTTTATAACTTCAAAAACAAAAAAGTTATGAATTTTTATGTAAAAAAAAAATTGTTTTTCTGCTCTCCTGAAAAGTCGGGTTTTGGTTTATACGACCTTTCTACCCAAAGGTATCGATATGATTTGTTTGAACGACACTCTGATTGGAAGGGGAGACGGCTAATAACATTAGGGGTCGCAAAAAATCTGTCCAGCTTTGTGTGCTGAACGTTGTCAATACAATTTCTACCAGTTGATTTTAGAGGACTCGGGTTCCATAAGTTTTGTTTGTATAGATTTTGAAGGGTTCGGGTACATTACAAGCATTAGTTATATTTCACCTGATTTGAGCTGATTTCTTTAACCATTTTTGTAATGACTAACATCCATACTGTCTGTTTTTAACTATTCCGTTACTTATCCGCCATTGAAGTTTTCAATATGAGAGTAGTTTTTTATTTTGCCAAATCGTTAGCTTTAGATTAGATAAGTGTACTAATAATTAAGTCACACTAAACATAAGTGACTTAATATAAAACAATCATAATTTAAGATAAGGCGACCGTTTTGTGACTAAGAAGTTATACGCGATGTGAATAATTCAGTAATCAATTAAAATACTGCTGAAAGAATTGCTATAAAAATATAGTGAAGAAAGTGTTTCTAGTATTTTTTCAACAGTTTTGGATTATAATTTATTTATTTAAACTTCATGTACAAGAGTGGTACATAGGCGGACTTAATGCCACAAGGCATTCTCTACCAGTCAACCTTAGACTAACCCTTGACTGGGATTATAACATTTTGGACTCGGTTTATTTCCCCAGCACCGATAAAAAATATAGGGATACCTCTGTAACTACCCTGGTTACAGAAATACGTCTATGATATCGATACTAAAACCCTTTTTACGAGAAGGCGGGTGAGCCTGATACCTAGAAATAATTCTATTGTGTCAAAAGCAATCTCTTATACTACGGGAAAAGCTCACAATTCCCCCCGAAGCAACAATCGACTTCTACCAGTCCTTTCTTACCAACTCAAATTAAATGGAAGATCTCATTTTGATGAATGTTTTATGACGATTTTTTTGAATTATAAGAATTTGAATTGATAATGTGACATCTCTGTATTCCTGACATAAATGATAAATGTAATTAATTTAATTGTCGATTGTTTTAATTATTGACATTCAAATTCCCCATGATTTAATTTAATTTTAATTATAATAATGAACTATTTTTGCACACCTGTTAGGGTAGTAGGTATAATTTTATTATGGTCCTGAGCTATATTGTTGTGTGTCATCCTTGTATGTACCCATATTCAGGCAAACAAATGATTTGATTTGATTCGCAGATGGATATCTCGAGAACTTTCATTATTCTCCTAAAATTATTTTGGGATCGGCGTAATGTCTCTTTATCACTCGTGATCATATTGTTCACCCCCTTTCTACAATCTCTACTTTCATATAATCTACCAATGGCTTCCTTGTTCTTTTCATCAAACTCATTTTCTTTGTTTAAAAGTTAGTTCCTCTTAAAAGCCTTCATCTCACAACGAAAATCTTTAACTTCAAATAAGCGTTGCTATACACCCTATTTTAAAGCATTTCGACTAAATAAGCCATTTTCATGTCGACAAATCGACTTGTATCTGTATTCAAATCGTTCTGCTAAATGACGGCCCCAGCACCTTGCGTGGTCGAAGATACAGGCCGGAGAGATTTGTAGCTTCCTCTGACTGGTTCATTTACATACTTATGCTCATAAATACATATGCACTTACGTATCATAGCAGGCGACGCTAATTCGCTGTTTGGCAGTAGCCATGAAGCACGTGCTTACTCAGGTCCCACATCAATGAGTAGGGCTAAGATTAATACATTACTAATTTACCAGAAACTCATCATGCTCGATGCTACATTTATTCCAAGGAATTATTTCCGCCCAAAGAAGCTAACTTGCGATGCGGCAATCAAAACATTGCAATCGGCCGCTGAAGGGTGAAATGTGTCCCTCGCACGCTCCCGTGAAGCGTCGCCGGTCGTTATCACCGCTCGTCACATCGCCACATCCACCCCTGCCCTTGCAGCCCTCCCTCACCCCCTAGTTCGTGCTGTGGTCACGGCGCCTCATTTATGGGCCTCCGCTGTAACTCCCGAGCTTTATAGCCTCATTCAAAGGGTACAGCTGTCTTGCTCAACTTTTTACATATTCACTCCTTTGATATTGACCATACTGCATGTCTCCGCCGTTTGCATGTGCCTTTGCAGTTTATGATTGCTACAATCTTTGTAAGTGATATGCAATTTGGTCATATGCCATAATACGAATGCATTGCCCATGACGTTCAGTGGCGACTCAATGCATAGAATATTATGCATGAATTGCTGTATTTTGAATTAATCGTCTTATTTTAGTAAAATGACGTTCAAGTCCATATTCTGCGTAATTTCCCAAACTAGTTTTGCCAAGAATTCTAAATGTCATGAACATATCTGACTAAGCAATCCTGAATTCTGATCACTTCAGCTCTCGAAACTTTCATTTTCATCTCAAAAGCGATTCTAACGATAAAATTAAAGTTTTAGACGATCAAGAACTTCGAACAGGAATATTAGTTTCTGCCATAAATCAATATGTCTGCCAGGCAGTTTATAGTTCATGTTTTGTATATAGCAACGTCAATATGTCTGATGCGTGCGTCAGGGTGGTAGCTAGGTAGGGGGTTTGCCGGAAGCAGACATAGCACCTAGCTATCTATGGTGTAGTGTAGTCAGCCGGATGTAGCGTGCATTGTCTATAGATTGCAGAGACCCGGTGTCGGATGTATGGAACAATCGGTGATGTGTAATATGACTTGCGTTGTTTAGAGTCTGGCGTAGGTTTGCTGAAGTTATAATACCGAATCATCAGTTTAGTCTTATTGAATGTGCCTTGCTTTGATTTATTCAGGTTCATATCTTCCTGAGAAATCGTGTTAATCCACATATTAATTGGCAGTATAAAGTATATCTAAAATATTATACGAATGTGTTTATTGTATGTAACACGTGATAAATGCAGGCGCAGAGCTATCGTGTTGCGCCCGCGCGCATATCGCCTTACAGCATCGGATCTGCCCGCATTTGATACCCAGTAGCTGAGGTGCAAGTGATGGCCTGGTTGAGTACAATGTATGTTTCTTTTGTCAAATCCCAGGCTGCGCCACCACTGGGCCACCGCTGCTCTCTAAATATTTCAAAATCTCTTTAAACTCTACATATTATAAGTGAACGCTTTCGAATTTTCTAGTCGTTTGGTTCATTCTACCTAACTTTAATTTATTGTATTTCGTAGACAGGTTAACAGATCAAAGAAAAGATGTATGGATTGTGTGAGGAATGATACGTAAGAGGAGTAAACGATACTGTGACGTCTGACAGGGGAGAATGGAAGAAGAAAACGTCTTTCGCTGACTCTTAAGTAAAATGGGCAAGGGCAGGAAATTATGTCGGTTGACTGGTTAACAGATTTTTTGTCCAAAACAGTCATGGCCGAGCTGAGCTCAAAATAACTAATTCCACTCTACCTAAGCTCACAGATAATATTATTCTGATAACAAAATTACATATCCACAGTTACATATTCGCTATCGCTCATCAGCGACGCCGCACGCACTCTAGACACAGTCAATGGTGTGTGGATGGCAGTAAAACAGCATTGTCTCGTGTTTTGAATAGCTCGAGATCCGGCCACCGTCTGCGTGTCCGGTCACTGGGCGAATTCCCCGGCGCACCGCGCATGTAATGCATGCTACTCGTTTCCTGTTATTGTTGGTATTTCACAAACACATTGTAACAAGACACAGTTGTGAACAATTATGTCGTATGAGTTTTGGCCGTGGTTTAAACTGTAGGGTTGAAACTACTGTGATTTACAAGGAGGGTTCTTATCTAGCTCCTATTATGTAGACGTAGATTTAATAAGACCATTGTTCGTATAGACGTACGTCCATGCATGTTTATTCAATGTGGGTCTTCTGTTATTTTGTTCGTTGCAGACTTGCAGATATTTTGCTTCTTATAGTAATCGCGAGATCTTCTTAGATGCCAATGTTATCTCAACCAAGCGCTGTCGTCGTTTTGTCAAAACCGCATTCGATTCTATAAGGGCCATTGGTTCACCGAAAATTTCCAACTAGAAAATGTTCTCTAACCGTGTTACTGCGGTTGCCAGAAATTCGTCTTAATGGGCTGCACGTCTCGGCCTGGAGAAATATTGGCTACTTACTTAGTTATTCAGTTAGTTTATAACCTAACGGATAAATCACGATTTTGGCATTCGACTGGGTGTACTGTATAGGAAAATAAGAATAATATATTGCACAGAATACATAAAATGAACTAGAAACATTCATAATAAACAATCATCCATATCTTCACCCCGATTTCTAGAAAACCATATTATAAAGGTATTGTAGTCCTATTTCTCGTTTCATTTAAAAGAACGGCCCGACTGGTCGTGGTGTAAGGCGCGGCTAGCGTGGCGCATTGCGGGCCCGGCACGGTGTAATTGGAGGACGCCGGCACGACTTTATACTCAGCCCAGTTACAGCAGTGGGACAAGAATATAAAAATGTAATTTTATGGCCGTTCTGAAACTTCCGACGCGAGAAGGCTCCAACGAAATATTTGCTAGGAATTGTTGAAGTGCATCGATGCGACAGAACTTGCTTTGCTATAATAACAAGATGTTTCTTTTTTTAATTTAATGCAACTTTTGCATTCATTCTTGGAGCCTATGTCAGGCGAACGACCACATGCCATGTGGCCATGGGGGTCGTGTCGTGTACTTATGGATAATTAGAAATCTTGAGTTGATTCTCTCCTCTAAAGTGAATGAGCCTGGCCTTCCCCGAATGCTTCCCACAAACAGCCCCAAAGACTGGAGGATCAGGTCGATCTACCGTTTTGGTCATTTGGCAACAAGCATAGAGAATATTTTTAATGGTAGTACGGTTATTTTTGCTCTGTGACGCTGAAGTTTGCTCGGCAAATGTGTTGTCTCGGAGCAACTCTCCCCACTGAAGTGCCTGCAGTCTTCGGAACTCTTTAATTAATTGCACGTAGTATCGAACCGACACACTAGTTTAATTACGCTGGTTTCTGCTCTAATGAAAGCGGGGCTTGCTGGATATCTAACTTTATTAAGAGTAACTTCGTAATTTATTAGTTCGTTATTTTCATCGCAAGTGTTATTTATATTGTAATGTCCCCACATTACAATATAAATAGGAGAGAAAAGTGTCTTGGGTGGGGTTGGATTGATACACATGTTTAAGCTCTCACATGTTCCTAATGCATTGTTGAATTTTGGCTTTCTTGGGATTACAGTAGTCAAAATGATTAAAGAAACGAGATAAAGTTTTCCTTGAATTGGTAAGGTAAAATTCAATGCCGCTTGAAAAATTCAATATCAGAGTGCTTATCACATTGTAGCAATAAAGTGGCCACATCCGAAACCACATTAAACACACAACACGATGGTTCGAGCGAGCAACCGTGTCGAAACGAGCATGATTGGCGAGCGATTGCCGTGACCGCACACTATTCAATAACATTCTGCGACTGCGTACATTTCTCTCTGACGCCGCAGGCAGCCGTAATGTTGAGCAAGTTCAACACCAATGTACACAATACCCAAAATATAACTAAAACAGCCTAGTTCTATGCGTGTGTGTGTGCCGCGAACTATTCCACCAATCAGAATGCACCATTTCAAGGACGTTCTGAAGTTATATCCCCGTGTGTTGTATTGTTTTGAATCCGCTACGTGTCAACATTGCAGTTATAATAGGATCACCTTGTACCTCTAGCTTGACGGACCCACGCCGGGGAATGGAGATAGCTCATGATTATGTGAGTTTATTTATCGCTCTCCTGACGTCATCGCGCTTTTTATCTGTATGTAACTTTGAGCGGTAATCGGACGTGTCAATGTTTGCCTACTTACTCGCGTTATTCTTAATGAAATATTACCTTGTGTTAAATTGATTCGTTTGCTTATATTAATGTAATGGGTAGCTTTTATCTGTCTAGTAAATGTTTGTCTTATTTACTGCAGAAAAATAAAACATTATCAGTTTTCATCATCATATGTAACATCGTACATAACGTATACAGGCTACTAATACATTAATAATAATGATTTTGTAACATTATTAATTTACTTTAGTAACGTGGCCACATTATTATACGAGGAAAAGCGTTTAGTTCATTCAGGAATAGTTCCAACAAACCAACGCAGATTTAACAAAAATACATTGTATGAACTCGTATAACTATTTGCACAGTTTTCATACAGCCCAAAAGACAGTGGATCACACCATACATTACACCAATAAAAGGCATCACTTTCTTAAATAAATAAACCAAAATTTCTGCTCATCGAAGACAAAGACATAGCCCTAGTTTATTTTTCCCCGCTAGCTCAGATACTCAAAAACCACTAGCTGCGATGTTAAGCCGACATAAAACTAGAATAAGCGCCACTTTGTTTCTTGTAACAACCACTTAATATAAAAGGTTTCCTATTCCAAACTATTGTAGGCTACACGGCGGCAAAGCCTTTCAGTACACAATTTTAGCCACATTCGGAATAAAGAAAAGTAACAGATGTCTTATAGAATGTGCCCGATTCGTTTCTTGCGCATAATTTATTCCCATTTTACTCTACGTTTCACGGCTCGATTCACCTATAAATTCACCTCGCGTAACTTAAACATAAAAGGATTTTTATGGCTTAGAGTGACGCAATGGCTGTTTTTTTTTGCGTCTGTTTTGTCGTGTCGCAGGACGTCTAAAATTGCGCTTAAAATAGCCAGGGTTTGCGTAACCGTAAATGAATGGGATTGATGCCTTTCACACGGTCGGAGATAGGGTAGACTCCATCTCATGAAGAACGTTGTCTTTAACATGCCTTTGTTAGTCAATCAAAAATCATGACAAACTAAAATTATCTGAAAGAAAAGGCGGTCTTGACGCAGAACGTCACTTTCGCAATATGTTATCGTGAATTATTTGGTCACTTTCGTATAATGTCACTTTCGCAAAACGTCATTTTCGCACGACGTCATTTTCTCAAAACCGTCGTCATTCGTCATTTCCTGAATGAATGCCTCAAATTTTTTTTGCAACTTATTAACTAACGTAACTTCTTTAGTGTTAGTATAGGTCTCTTCTGAGAAAAATGGCTTGAATGACATTCTGCGAAAATGGCGTTTTGCGAAAGTGGCATTGTGCGAAAATGACGTTTGAGAAAATGGCGTTGTGCGAAAGTGGCATTGTGCGAAAATGACGTTTGAGAAAATGGCGTTGTGCGAAAGTGACATTATGCGAAAGTGACGTTCTGCGTCGAAGACCGAAAAGGCAGCTGAAAGAAAAATTAAGGTTACTAAATGTCGTGCATTTATTATGATGAAAATGTACTTATTGCTCCAAGTGACTCTAATTCACTCATGTATCAGTGGTGTTATTGACAAATTGTGAATTGACAGACCACTGAAACGTTTATATTAGTTGAATCAGGACCCTGGTTCCAAACGGGGAGCTAACACCACTTCTTCTAAAACACTAGGAAGTGGTGAAGGATGGGCCTTTTGGGGATACTGTCTTATATGACTGCCTCGTTGGTCTAGTGGTCGCAAGTGCGACTGCTGAGCATGATGTGTTATTGGGTTTTTCCATCAGGAATTTCTCATTAGCAGCCACGGAGTATGGATTTGCGCCCGGTTAATGGCAATAGGCTCGCCCCCTATTACATGGGACTTAAACATAACTGGCGAAATGTGGGTGTACGATTAGCTACACCTCTGCCTAACCCTTTGGGGATTACAGACGTTATGTTATGTCTTATGTAACTTTTGACGTTCAGAAAGCTGATTCTTTGACTAATTTGAATAAATAACTTGATTTTGAAACGTTTTGTAAATGAGTAGAATCAAGGCCCTTTTTAAACCTATCCGTTCAAATTCATGGCCCATTTTTGTATAAAACCCTAGTAGTCTGTCACCAATCAATATTAACGTAGTTGTGATATTGTATTGCAGAGACATCAGTACAGTGCGAGGAGAGTAGTCGGTGTGTCTCGAGCAGGAGACGGGCCCGCAGCCGTCGAGCGTGCATGACGCATACACCTAGATATACTGCCCGCAGGTATGGACTAACAACGTTGCCACTCGAAAACAGTCAGCGTTGAAACAATAGGGACGAACAGACTGTTAATAACCCTGCCTGCCTTTTGCTTGATGGTTTTGCCGTAGTCTTAAACTCTGTAAAATTAAACATGATCGCACCAACATCTTCTGTGCTACAAGGGTCGTTTGGTATTCGAATGCCGTTAACAGCCGAGACGTTGCTAAACAAACATTTGTTTTGTGACAGGAACTACCCATTTTGTATAAATATAGCATATACATAGAGCTCTTCAGTTCATAAACTATCTCTATTACAAAAAAAAAACACGCCGATCCGTAGCTAGGTTGCTGCGTAAAAGAACAAAACAAAAAGCTATCGCATTTATATTTTGACGCTGACTTTATCGTGTACCCAATGCCCTTAGAGCGTGCATCCGACACAGATGGTCAACGGTTTCACAAATCAGATAGCCTTCAAGATTTCTCTGATGTTTTGTCGTGGTCAAAGGCAGCCATAATCAAAAAGTCTAAAGAGTCCCGCGAAAGATCTACTGAAAGATCCCGCAAAAAAAAAACTTATAAACAGGTAGGAATCCAAAGAAACCTAGGTCTTCATGCAAATCAGTTCTTCAGAAAGAGAGAGGAGAGAAGACATGGGATTTGACAGCATGGAGACCAGTTAAAGTTGACTTTGAACTCCAAACTAATCTTGTTACAATTTAAATGACGAGTTTATTTATTGATATCATCTCTCAATCGCAAATCAACATAATTATAAGACTTACGCCGATTTATTCGTTCACAACTTCTACGGTTTACGTTTACGAAGTCAAGAAAATCAGATGGCTAATATTCAAAGTTTGCTTCATCCAACACCGGATAAAAGTCAATATTTCCGTTTCTAAAGTTTTGGTGCTTAAAAAAGAATTTTAATCATTTCTCTAACTCGTTATAGAAAACTCTTATAAGATAATCCAAACTGGAAAATTGAAGCCTAAATTACTGAATGAACTTAAAAATCTCGCTAAGTTCTACAAGAAGGCTTATGGGAACTCTTTAAAACATTATTTCTGAAAATAAATCTAAAAGCTCATTAAACTTAAACCATTTTTTGTCACAAACTGTGATTTGAATTAATTACGTGAAAAACCGAACTACGAAACTAATGTACAGATTCAGAATGGTGCGACAGTAAGACTGGAAGTCTTATCTTTCGTATGGACAAGAAGTATAAATGAATAACTCAACTCATGCCGTATTAAAAGTATTAATCAGCCAGCAGGACGGTAGGTGGAGGCTAACTAAAGCAGTGACCCCACTTATCGACTCAATCGTTTTGAGCCGGTCAGCTGTCCATACTAAAACGACGACACGACGGCGACGCTTTGGTCACTTTGTGAGGGTCGCCACTCATTAAAAACAAGGTGACATGACAAGATATTGGAGAGTAACGTAGCTCGGTGTAGTATTAAGTCAGCATATCACCACCGCTCTGTTTGCAGACCATCAAAATTTTGCAGTAACAGGCACCGCAAGCTGCTGCCTCTGCGGCAGACGTGACTGGCGCGCCCGGCGGCCCGCGCGCATGCCGCCCCGCTGACTGTCGCCGCGTCCCGCCCCGCTACACGACCCTAGACACACGCCACATACACACACACGCACACACTACACTGATACAGGACCGCTTTAGTTAATCCGGTGAGTTCCTCTTTATTACTAGTTTCCTCGCGATACTGCTTGAATTAAAGTCGGTTCCCAGTATTATGCCATGAAATAATCTTTAAATCGTCACCTGTTCCAGAAGGCACATTGCCGCCCATTCCCGTCGCAGCTCGCTTCGCCCGCCGCCGCCATGGGGTCGGTGAACGTGAACCGCAACGTTGCGGATGCCTTCTACCGGTACAAGATGCCGCGCATCTGTGCCAAGGTCGAGGGCAAGGGCAACGGCATCAAGACCGTCATCGTCAACATGCCTGAAGTGGCCAAGGCGATTGGCAGACCTCCCACATGTAAGTGTTGCTTGTACTTCCATCATAATGTTTTTTCGTAAGTAATTTCTTATTACGAGCCTGGAGTCTGAATACGTGCCTGGTGGATGGTGCAATAGGCTCACCCTGTTACATGAGATTAAAACATAACTGGCGAAATGTGCGAGAAACTTATATTTGGAGACATTTGCTCAAATTGTAATCAAATAATACATGCCACTTGTTCAAAAATCAGGTATAAAAGACGTAAAAGAACCACCAGAAAGAAAAAAGAAGTAATTAACTGCTTGTGCCTCAGAAAAATATGTCCCATATTGAGAGAGTATTTGGTACACTTACAGATCCTACGAAGTACTTTGGTTGCGAGTTGGGCGCACAGACTCAGTTCGACTTCAAGAACGAGCGGTTCATCGTCAACGGCAGCCACGACTCCGCCAAGCTGCAGGACCTGTTGGACGGGTAACTCACTCATGCATAGCCATTACAGCAAAAAAAATATCACCAGACAGTTCTATCGACTGGAGACTCCCAATGGGGTAAAGATTACGAATGGCCAGGAATCGAACCTAACAAAATATTTTATGAGCAAAGTCGTAGACTAGAACCAAAATTTAACGCACTGGAACCGCGAGGTAGATCAAGCTTCTTTCCTATCTCATCGAGGAGGTCTGTGTCCTGGCAGTGGGAATATAATTGGACAGTCCACTTGTGCGTGTGCTAATTCTCTGGTACTTAGATCATTCGTAACATAACCATTTCAATCCATAAAGGCGTTTTTGAAATGTAAAAATAAATCAACGAACCCTACTGCAGTGAGATTTATAAACCCATTTCTACTAGATTCATCCGCAAGTTCGTCCTGTGTCCTGAATGCGACAACCCGGAGACTGAGCTGATCGTGTCCACGAAGCGTAACACCATCTCGCAGGGATGCAAAGCGTGCGGCTACCACGGCGTGTTGGACTTCAACCACAAGCTCAACACCTTCATTCTCAAGAACCCGCCCGCACTCGACCCCAGCTTGCAGGCTTACCAGCAGGTAACGACCAGAGGAACGAAATCAGTTGTTTATCCCGACAGTCCGACGCACCCACAAGAGATCAAGCCCATAATCGAGAATTACCATCATTATTATCTACCTAGCCTTTTCCCAAGTATGTTGAGTTGTGTTCAACTTTTTTACCAGATGGGGCTGATTTAAGGTTTATTTGCCACAGAACCCATCTCACACTCCATTATGGACGTAAGAGGTCCATAACACGTCACGCCTATAGTCGTCATTGTGTTCACAAGTCGCAGCCAGCAAGATTATCTCCTTCTTTTTTATCTAGATTATAAAACACTTAGCAGACCATTATTTATTCATACAAAAAAAAAATGTTTCGATGTACTTCAAAATGATCTTCCCATCCACACATTGTTAGAAAGAAGTTTGAGTGAGTTGTTCTGTTTGTGCAGGGCTCCTCGGTGACGGAGGGCAGTCGCGGCAAGCGCTCCAAGCGCTCCGGACCCGGCGCCGCCAACGGGAACCACGACGGGCATGACGACGCCAAGGTACACTAATTAAAATCTAACTATCCTCTGCAACAACAATGTTTAACGTCTTTTTTAACACAAGGGCACTGATACTAGGTCATTTGTCGCTTTTTGTCTTAGAAACTCGCGCTAAATAACTAACACTGCTAAAGACATCAATTTATTTTCGTATACGTGTACCAATCTATGTTCTATGTTAGGGATTTTGGTTTCCGCACTTAGTCCATAACCTACGTGTACCAAAGTCTTGTAGTTAATAAATGAATGCTGTAATAGAAACAGACAGTGCCCCCATGGACTTTCATACTCATTCTTCTCGAAAGATATATTGGAATTAACACTAACTTCAACTTTTTGACAAACTGACCGGTTCAAAAGTGCCTTCAAAAACGGTTTAATTTTAATGTTTGAGTTTGAGCTACATAAACCGTGAAAAATGACACAGGAGGGCGAAGCTCCCGTGACTCCGACGACTCCCAACCCCAAGAGCAGCAAGAAGGAGAAGGACAAGGACAAGTCTGCTGAGGACGACGATGAAGACTGCTGGACCGTTGACGTCAGTGAGGCAGCCGTGCGAGCGCGCATGCAAGGTATACATGTCCTACATGACACCTTGCACTTCTGGTTAACTTGGTTATTTGTAGAAAAGCATCCTGAGGAAACTTTGAACTTGAAATAAATATAAAGTCTGCAATAACCAATCCACCATGACCCAGCATGGTCATCATTACATTCTAATTCATTTTTAAGAATAACACTTTGTCTACTGCATTTAATTTGTTGACGAAATGCCTCGTCTCGGGTTTAATACCTTGGTTAGGTGAGGTTTTATTGGGTATTCCATTAAGAAGAAATTCCCAGTAGCTAATGACAATGGATAGTAGTGATTCTCGTATCAGTGACTTTGAGAGTTCAAGGAGATATTGTATTATGTTACAGACTTGACGGAGGGCGCTAAGAGCATGACGGTGTCGGAGGACAGCGAGAAGAACGAGAAGCAGCGCATGGACCTGTTCTACGCCTACCTCAAGCAGCGCGCCAGCTCCGGAGACGTGGATACTAACCGCGCTGTCACCGAGATCCTGCACGAGGCTGACAGGTCAGCTACTGCATCATCTGCTTTACTTGCTTTTCTCAACGGTGCTGGGATGGGTTTAGAGTTTTTTACATGTAGCAATGGTCTATCTGACCTTCACGACACAGCTACTATGTAATACAATGTCTATACTAGATTTTGTGGATTTTGATTACCTAATCATTCTAAAAGATTATGGACCAATAATAGTGTGGGTGTATTTTAATAATTACGCCTGATTACGGGGTCGACGAGATAAAATCCATTTTTTGTTATCTCTTGCGATGTAGAGTGGGCCTCTAAGGCCCGTTTTTCAAATGTTTGATCGCTGTTGATCAACCCTGTAAGGCCCATTGATAATATGGTGTTCTGATGCTGTTGCTAGTCCTGAATCTAATTCTAATTAGTTCGAAAATAAAAAATCGTGATTAGTCCAAAATAAGTCTGGTAGCAATTGGACGAGAGTTGCTGTGAATCGAGCTAAGTGGCGTGACATACCGTGTGCCCTGTGCAGGCTGGAGGTGAAGTCGAAGGCGCCGCTGGTGATGCTGGAGGTGCTGGTGCGGCCGGGCTCGCTGGCGGCCGACGTGCGCAAGCACCGCGCGCTGCTGCTGCGCTGCACGCACGCCGACGCCCGCGCGCAGCGCGCCGTGCTGCACGCGCTCACCGCGCTCTGCGCGCACAACGCCTCGCTGCTGCCCAAAGTGCCCGCCATACTCAAGGTACACGATAAACGCAACTTACAATCTTATTATTCAAAATTGGATTTGTTTAAAGATTTGTCATTATTATTATTTTATAATAGAAGTTAACGTTTAAACCAGGAACTACCTTTTGTTATTCTTAACTTAAAACCTAGCAAAAACTACGACGTAGGTTTTATTTTATTAAAATAAAAGTACCACTTCTGTAACTAAACCTTATACTGCTAACAATCCCGCAGCTGCTGTACGACGAAGACATCGTGGAAGAGAAGGCCATCCTGGAGTGGTCGGCAAAGCCGTCGCGCAAGTACGCCAGCAAGGAGCTCATCGCCGACGTGCGCCGTCGCGCCGCGCCCTTCCTCGAGTGGCTGCAGCATGCAGAGGAGGACTCCAGCGACGGAGACGACTCCGAGCATGACATCGAGGTAATCAACAAACTAACAGAAATACTAGATTATACAAGAAGTCATGAATGAAGATGAATCGCATGTCATCGCAGAGGAAGACCATAGAAAAGACGGATGGATTATTTGAGGAATGATATGAAGGAAGAAGGAGTAAATGATAGCTTGACGATTGACAGGGGAGAATGGAAGAAAACGCGTTGCACTAACCCCACATGGGACAAGGGCTGGACGGTAATGACAACAAGTGAAAAAAGGGAATTTAATTTGAGGGACTAAGATAGATCCCGATAGCAGTGAAGAATTCTAGAGTAGAATCCCAACCGTAAACAAGGGATTAATTCTAGATTAGAATCCTGAACGTAGCGAGGGATACAAGGACCCTGATAATTTTTTTCACGAGTTGTGTACACTTTTGACGACACGGTTGGCGCAGTGGTCAAGCGATTGACTGCTGCGCTGCATGTCGCGGGTTCGATTCCCGTACGGGACAAATATTTGTATGACCTACAAGTAGTTGTTCCGGGTCTGGGTGTTTTTCTATCTATAATATGTATGTATTTACAAAAAAAAATGTATATATGTAGTTTATCAGCCATCTAGCTACCATAACACAAGCATTAAGTTGCTTAGCTTGGGGCTAGATGGTGCTGTGTGAAAATGTCCAGGGATATATTTATATTTATATTTATATTTTTTTAAATTCTGCAAAATAAACACATAGGACAAGGGAAAAAACCGTAGTTTTCCACGGCTATGCCAAACAGGCCCAGCTCACTATAAATGATGAACTGATGCCTGATGCTGCTTTTCAATTAGCTCTTACAACTCCAGGTCCTGTAAATCATAATTATTACAATCAGATGATAGGTACTTAGCCCTTCCGCTGCTATGTACAAACGACTCCTCTGTGAAAAGGAGTGGGCAGTGCACAGAGACAGCTGGGTTTACGATTATCTTCCTTATCACTACTGCGAGTAGTTATCTAGTCTTGTAAATAAAGTGAGACTGAACAGTAACCCGTCTTTTATCGTTTCAGATTGAGTACGACGACCGCGCGAAGGCGACGCCCATCAAGGCGGTGTCTGCCGCGCCCGCCAAGCCCAAGCCGCAGGACGACGATGACGAGAACGACGTCGACATCGACGCCATCTAGACGTCGCGCGCCTCACGTCACCCCACGTCACCAAGCGGGACTGTTTCGCGACTCGACGATGCTACTATCATTCCTCACTTTATGTCTTCACCGTGGAGTACTCTGGAGTTATTACATAACGTCACCTAGCATGTCGTATATTTGCGATTGTCTACTGTTTTAACCAGCACTCCATTTATTGCTGCTCTGGAATTTTCAAACATCTATTGATTTTCATTATTTGGATAACTAAAAACTCGTAAATCACGAAATTTTGTTATCCGAGTAAAATCTATATGCATTTATTGGTCTTACTGCCTATCCCCTTCCGTGATTCTTATTTATTAGTCGCTTTCGTGTCTCGAATTAAAACTTTAATCTTTATTTGTAATAGAAATCGTCACTTGTTGCGAAACAGACTCGGGACCCGTTTACATAGCGCAGACATTTAATATGTAGTTCACCCTATCTAAAGTACCCTTCCAAAGTAATTAGAATAGGTATAGATGGATCCCTTTGTCCCTTACGGGAGGTGTAAAGTTTCTTTACTCCACTAGATGTAATCCAAATTATTTCGAAATAATAAAGAAACATCGTTCGTTTAGCGCTTTTAGTCGCTGGAAAACGTTTCAGAGACAGTGGTCGTCTGCCCAAGTACATGTAATGTTTACTATTTTAAAACTAAATGTTTAGTCATCTAGAAGTTAACGTCTAACAATTGCACCGTGCTTGTCGCGGTTCTATCGGAGATGTTTTAAGGTTATCATATCTAATTCAATAATTATAAGATGATATTATGTATCTAGCGTAAGGGCAGCTCGGCTTTCAATTACAGCATTCGCTATTGGAACTGCTAATAAATAAATTAATACTTCGTCAGATTTTAGGTCACTCATGAAAGCACTGATCGTTTATACTAAATGAACGATGTTTCTAAAATCACTATATTCAAAGCTTAATACTAGGGTGACTGTTTATAGGAAACTATTTTTTTTCTTACTTCCAAAACTTTGTTCCAATATATAGATTTTTTTAATATGGTTTTAATCAATTTTTTCCGATATATATTTTGGGACGCAGGTTTATATAGATTGGTGTAACATCATGCGGTATTAGGATGAGGAGACAGCATGAAGCCGCTACTGCTTTTGTAGCACAAGATGAACTAGTTGAGAAATCAAATAACTATTGTATATCTGGTCTCTCACGGTAGCGTCACAAATGTGAATGAGAACCTCCTCATGTCGCCTCGATCGTCACAAACAGATGTGTTATGAAACGTATCAGCAACATGACGCCACGTCGACGTGCTGCAACTATGGCAATATGAGTTTGTACGATGTTAAACATTTAATAGAAATTGGTTGATTTTAGTATTACAATTACAAAATCCGCGGACGTTAAAGTTATGTAACCGGCGATAAATAGCTGCGGTTATGCGGTTACTCGCAACTGCTTATTTTATGTGTATGTAATTTAGGTTAGTTTATTTGTGATGAGGCCCCTCCAGGCGCGTGCAGTTCTCATGTAATATATAGGGATACGATCGGCCGCCTCGCCGCCTCGCCGCGCGACCGACTGGCAATGTTTCCTCTTACTATTAACTATTATTAAAATAGAATATTTTGAAATTGCCATCTGACAATTTTATTAGATTGTTTTGTATTCAATACATTTTGGATTCTGAATTTCTTTGGTTTTATTTACGACTATTTCTATTACCAGTACACTTACACCTAGAAAAGTACACAAGAGTTATAAGGCGCAATTCAAGACTTGCTTATAATAAAGGTGGACGCGCACCTATACCTAGATTTTATAAATCTCTTTGAAACAGTGTATGGGTTTATGCAACTTCGCACACCTATCCGCGCCCGTACCGATCCGCAGTAAGATTCTGTAGTAGGGGGTATACTGAATCCAAAAGCGCGCGAATGGCACGTGGGGCGGGTTCCACACGTTTGCTCTGAACAGAAATACTGTTCAAATAATGGATGCGATTCAGTGCGTACGGCGTGCACAATGCAAGGATAGGTGCTTCTTTTTTCCGAAAAAAAAGGTTTTTTTAAAACGAAAGGGTGGATGGCAGACTACACACGATTCAATTTGGTCGATTCATCCAAACAAATTGAACTGTGTGATATCGCCACAAGCATCGGTAAATGAAATAACGAGCATCGGTAACTTAAATTTATATTTTATTTTAATTAATGTACAAAACAAGTTATAAATACTTATCACTATTTCCCTACATGTGAGAAATTTATATGAGATTAGCCGGATTTTAAATGAATTAATATACATTATTTTTACAACTAAGTAGGTACAAAATAGAATGATGATTAATTAAAAATCAGTCTTTTGAATAAGATCAGGAATACTTATTTTACATATTTTTTAAAGAGAACTTGTTTTTTTTTAAGTCTGGGTCAATTACTTTATGGAACTTAGTTTACACTACAGTTGCGAAAGAGAACAGCGAAGTAGGTACATTCAATTTAAAGGTATATGTACCTCTGATAGCGGCAGCTACCCGATAGCAACCTTTATGTGACAGAAAAAACTAATATTGTCAGTGGTTTAAAATCATAGGTAAAACTAATAGGACTGGCAGTGAGTTTATGTAAAGCGTTCAACCTAGGCCAGAAACTGATTTGAAAGTAACAATCACGATAAATTAAATACAGCGCACATCAAGCTATACTCTTCCAGTATGACCTAATGCCGCTTTGTATGAGCTTCCCGTACAATGAGAGATCAGCTTAATTTGGATTTGACAGCTAGATTGGACGCTGTGCGTACCGTAAAAAAAATTGACTTCAAAGCCTATTTTCTTAATCCATGTTGTGGTGGTAGGTGTCCAAAATTTACTTACACGTGATGCTTACTAGGTACTAATACATACATAGTTGAAATCATGACGGGAAGTTTACTCTGCTATACGTCACACATATTTAAGTCATGCTATTAATAGGTCCACTGCAATCAGCTATCATTGTTATGAATAGTTCATATAATTATACGCCTGCGCTGTCAACTTATATATACCTATACAGATCTTCACCTTATACTTAACTACCTTTATACAATTTCAGCGTAGCCAGATTGAGCAAAAATGTTTTTATACAAAGAAGAGTTAAGGACACTTGCAGATTTTAATATTTTTATTACTTAAGTACTTATTAAATGCAAAATGTACTTATGAGTATATAGTATAATAAAGTTTTACTTAATGATAATAATGAGGCAGTCGGTTAATGTCAAAACTTTGTCAAAAATGTTAATTATGATTGAGTAATAAATGTACAAATAGCAGAAGCAATGCTTCATATTAAAAATTGACTACACCTCTACTATGTACATGAACATTTACATTTAACTGAATACCTAAGGGCAATATTACACGAGTCACTTATTTATGACTTTCAACCTGGTTGGATCAACCAAATTACATCATGACATGACACAAAATTTTTATTAATCTTGGAATTAATTTGATTGAACCGTGTAATTGCCTTAACTTTGATTATTCCTCTTAGAAATTATCTGTGGTGTGCATAGACAAAAACAAGATGGCGGTTTTAGTTCCGATTAGCGCCAGTAGATGAACAAAGCAGTATTAGTTCGAGGGCACTGTACGAGCGACATACTTTACGGGAGCGTAGGTCTATGAAAATTTACAAATTTTACTATTACACCAATTCTGAAATATTAAAATTAATCAGCTGTGGTTTTTAGCGACCAGAAATGTATGGAGCTGCAGTTTTTGTTTTGCGATTTCAGCTTTGGTCCATTAGTATACGTTGTTCATACTCGTGAAAACTACGTTCCATTAAAACATCCCTCATCTAAACTTACGAGTACACTATAAACATCTTGTAGGTGCGTAGCGTGGCCAAAATCAGAACTATCGCCATCTAGTTTTTTTAACGTTAACGTTTATCCGATTTGCTGCGGCGCTGCCGTCGGAGTAATGATGTTGGTCTGCGTGGCGACGCTGAAGGAGGTGATGAACACATTAACGATCGTGATGAGGAAGATGCCCAACACTGTCATGTTGTTGATCTTGTCTGCCTTGCAGCGCTCCTTGTGGTCGTTCACGTCGTAGCGGCTGTTCATTATCAGGCCGACGCCGACTAGGATCTAGGGGGAAAGGAGATTGTTTATAATAATAATAATAATAAAACATCATAACCTCATGGTTGACCTAATAAGGTTCAGCAACGCTTGCTTAGATGAGTAGTCCGCGGATGAGTGACCAATTGACCATCCATTACATACCGAGACGAGACCCGTACGTGTCTCGGCAACCACGTCAAGCAGATGTTCCCGACTGTCATTTGTAGATCTTTCGACATTCGTTACGGGTAAACCGAATACTGAACCGTGTTGGATGTAAAATACTGATATTCACCTGCATCAGGTTAGACTGAAAGACGAGGCGACACGACAAAGTTGGGAAAGGACTCAGGCGCAGGCGCAATGTCCAGATAATGATTTTAGAAAAATGTCCAAGTATATGGTTCAAAGACTACACCATTATTTTAAAAATAATGGTGTATATGGTTACTTACTTGAAAGATAATACTAAGCGAGATGAACACGAGACTGGAGTAGAAGTAGGGATGCGTGGGGGCTGACTCTAGCACATATCGGAGCTGGTTCGCGTTGGCTGACAGTAGCGCCAGGTCCATCATGCCTTGAGCTAAGTTCTTCTTCTGCTGGTAGGTGTTCACGTCTGGAATCGACTGGAAGGAAGGTGGACGTCAGTACTCAATTTGGGGAGTTTTCGAGTAATAAACTTTGTGGATGTTGTGGTCTATTGTTTGTATAATCTCAAATCGTAGTGATCAACCCTGAAATCACATGTAATAGGGGATGAGTCTATTGCTATCGACCGAAATCGCCTATGAGTTTGGGATGTCTGGGTGGGACTGACCACACACGGTGTGCGATCATTTACCAATAACAATAATACAGAATTTGACAGTCCCTTAGCTGTTTAGTTTTTGTTTCAGGATTCTGCTGATAACATAATGATCATCAACATTTTAAGGGAGAAGCTGATAATCCAAAGATAGGTAATGTTGACCTTACCCCAGGCATAGGTGATACGGGCCGCGAATCGCCGAATCTCGTCGTGAGCCCATTGACATCTAGAAATAAAAAAACTTATTAGTATTTTAATCGATATTTTGATTAATATTACCGTAATTTCATGCTACATGGCTTTAAGTCCCTAACACTTTAAAAGGGTCATGCTTCATGCAGTAAAAAGTTGTCCATGCAATAGGTACACACGCCAAGCAAGATGACGCAGCGATCACAGACAGAGAGGCCGAAAGCTCCGTACATTTTACGATCTATGAAACTTTGAGGTCATCTCAAGAGTCTAGATTTAGGTTCCAATATGAAGAATGCTGTGCCATATTTAAAAGCGAGTGCGGTTAAAACTCAAGCTGTCAAAAGTTGCGATAATTGGAACAATAAAAGAAGTAAAGAAACTGATTTAAATATTTATCGTGTTGTATGGTTCATAGAAATTTACACGACAAAGAAGAGAGCCTTGACTTTAGACCCATTTTGCTTAACGATCATTTTAGTAGATTCTCATTCTTTTAGGTTTTACTTATAAAACCAAAATTTTAAAGTTTTTGCATTAAAATTAGCGTGTTGTGTAGGAAGGTATCATTTTGATTGAGTGTTTAATTAATTGTAACTTTTGAAAGATAAATGTTATAAATGGTACATCGATCTCAAGCCCATTGAGATCGAACCTTAATACCTATTAAGGGTGAATTTCACGAATGAAACTGAACGTCATAAGCACATCCTGAACTGCATTCAAGAGCTGTCAGTGACAATATTCCACAGTAATTTTGTAACAATATTTTGATTTAAAAGATTGTCCACGGAGTTCCTTGCCCGCTCTTCTCCATAGAGATTTACGGTTAGAATGGGCAACTACAGTCCTGTCACGGATATAATTATGGCTGTGGGCGCTGTGGCTAGACTGCAGCTTCATCTTGCTTTTGATAACTCAAAACTGCCTGTAACTGGTCTTAATTAAAATGAATGTTCTGCGTTTGAGTTTCAATTAGGACAGTGAACTCATGAACGCAGTTCAGATTCGGATGTGCTGACCAATTCATCGGTGAAATTCGCCTTGAGTTAAAAGGTTTTGTGTTCCAATCACCGTATGGGTAGTCAGCCTCGTCATTCCCCCACGGCAATTTACCATCAGTGGTGGCGCCGTCGTCGTGGTGTTCGGACGTCTTGTCGCTCGGCTCAAGCTCCGAGTGGTGGTCGCTGCCATCTGGAGTAAGAGACAACACGATGTTAGGTACCGAATCTATGGAGACGGACAGAGAACATTGTGTTAGAAATAGAAATGCTTGTTTATTAACCAGATACTTACAGGATGAAGTAAGCAGAACATAGGTTGAACACAGGATGAGATAAATATTATCTATAAATAAATCTAAAATTCGACGTAATACGTTACGTTTACACCGCTCGCTCGCTCGCTAGGGCCTCAAGAAATTTTAATGTGGCCATACTCGCAAGATGATGCATGTCAGTTTTAAGTGTGAATGTAAAACCTGCATGCAAAATGGATTTCCCTTCCAAGGATAACTGTACAGCGTGTACAGTTTTCTCCTAACTAACTCTGACTCCTACTGTTGGTACATACCTACATCAGCAGCATCAGCCATTAAAGTACAGAAGAGAAATTTTAAATATAGTGTCTGTAATTATGAGATAGGTCCCATTGCAAGATTTGCAAGTCAGCTGTCAGTTTTATCACAGAGAAGATATCTTTTGATATTACTCGTAGATATTTTTTGTTTTTCACATAAAACGAAAGAAGCGTTCCAGTTACTTGGATACCTGCTGTGTGGTATGGTAACGTAAGCTATTTACCGCTAGTTGCTTTTTGCTTATTTTATTACAGACATTTTCGACCTTAGGTACTTTAAAGAAGAATAAAAAGAAAACTTAGAAAACGGGGACCTTTTCAAACTATTTTATTTTGTGCAAAACCACGGTTGATGTGCACATTGGACTATTGCCTCGAGACTTGAGAGGACATCTTATTGTTTAGATAATATTATAATACCAAATGTCTAGGCACGCTGAACCAATGAATTAGCAAACATGACGTGAATACTGAGCAGGTAGGTACGGTGACGGGCAGCAATATGTATACAATTACCTAAATTATTCAAGTACGATTTTCTTGTCGAATAACGATTGCAGCTTTAAGACAAGATCTTATTCATAATAAGTTCGATTACAAAATACTATGTTTGTAACAACATTAAATTACAAGCAATATAGTACAAGAACAATCACTTAAAAGTTGCGAAGTGTTTACATATTATGTGGTCGTGACTGTACATACTGCTCAGGTACATAATTATAAAATACATAGATAAGTATTCGAGTCTGTGTCTCCGCGACCTTCAAACGGTGTATGTCGACATAATACACAAATCTTTTTGCCGTTCGCCAGATGACTGTGCTGGTTGATCTAAGATTTTTGTCAAGAAAATGAGCAGGTAACATCATAATAGTTCTCCTGGCCTTTTTCTGTCACGGCGGTCAATCTTAGCGGAGATCAGTCAACGGCGCGGGAGATATTATAGGGCACAATAGTGTGTGTGGAGACACAGGTGCACTGTCTCTGTTCCTTTTCTCTCATAGTCCGAGGAAACGGCATACCGACACGACCGGAGAGAGATCAGCCGCAGGACCAACCACTTAACGTGCTTTCCGAGGCTCGGGGGTAACATACCGCCAGCTGCCAAACTCGTGGCAGCGACTGTCAAATTTCTAGTACTTTTTTGCCCGACACGGGAATCGAACCCCGCACTCAGCAGTCAGTAGTTAGCATAAGCAGTCTATTCAGTTCCCAATTCTTAGACGGAGGCCTCCTCTCTATAAGGGGGAGTGGGCTAATAACTATAATCCACCACGCGGGCCCAGTGCGAGTTGGTGATGGCACATGGCTTTTTCTTTTCTAGGACATGCCGGTTTCCTCACGACGTATTTCTTCAACCTTTTGTAAATTGGTCTGCAGTAGAATTATACTGCTATAAGAAATTCAATTTGTCAGTTTATCAGTTTTTTATCAATAATTCAATATCTAGGATATTAGATGCAATTTTCCCCCGGGACCATTTGCTACGCTCGTAGCACGCGTAGAATCTCGCTACGCGATAGATCTACGAATCGTAGCAAATGAAAAATAATATTGTTTTATCTATATTACTATTGTTTAGGATACTGTTGGGGCTGTCGTGGCGTTGTAGTGCGTCCACTATGTTTGCGGAGGCGCGCACAGGCGATTTTTACGCCATTATAAGAAAAAGGACCGCCTCCATAGCCGGCCGGTTACGCACCGCCACCAACAGTCTCCTGAGCGTGTTCTCAGATCGGTGGGACTCCCCATTGCTGCGCCACTGGGTAAGGATCCATACCGAATTTAGAAATTAAATTGTTTTTTTTTTTTTCCTTTATACTAACACTAGCTATTAAGTTATTTTGTTGAAACTAACACTATGGACTCGTGTCTGAAATAAAGAATTTGAATTTGAATTACACGTTGATAGAGCTAATTCTGAACAGGACCAACCTCCCTAATTGATACGAACTATCACACTAACTGACACCACATCCTTTTGTGTCATGGCGGTCAAAGATAACCGGTGACCCAATATTATTGTGGTTCATTGCTGTTATCAGTGCATCGAGGTACGTTGTATGACCGCGCTACTTCTGTCCTTAATTTAAAGTCACAAAGAAGTGTTTGATAACATTGTTTAATTAGCAGAACTGTCTTATCGTTTTGACATTAGTCTTTAGGGGCAACGTTGTAGATAAATACCAAGTAATTAAGTATGTTAGTTTGTATTTATTTTAATGTCAAGATCGCTGTATGTACTCGTATGTAGGTTTAACAAAAATATTTTGAAGTAGGACGTGTAACGTACCCGTACTTATAGTTAATTTTAACGTGAATTAATTTTGAATTGAAAATACTTAGTAGTTAATAAACATGATGTTTCGCACAACCAACAAAATATTAAGAACTAGTTGTATTGTCGATTCAGAATGATGATAAATAAACTGTTTTCTAGCGTAGGTACCAATTAAATAAGTAAAAGGAAAAAGAAGAGATTATTACCGTGGTGATCATTTGGTGCTGGTTTCTTGTCCGTGGTCTCCAGCAACCCGTCGTCAATGCCAGGGTACGGAGTGGCGTCCTTCGGAGGATCTCCGTCTAGGTCGTCGATCTCAGGTCCTGAAGAATATGTGAGGAAACTTTTAGATGGGGGGCGATAAACAAAACCAATGTTGTCTTGAGGATTTTTAGATAGTTCCAGGCTAATAGTATTGTTACACATGGTTTTTTTGGCTTTGGCATGGTTTCTCAATATAATAACTACAGACATTAACAAATATACGTATACCAACAGCAGCTTCCTGTCGAAAAACGTCAATACATTATTATCGATGAGTATTGATAGTTTGGTTGGAAGCGTACTCTACGATTCAGGTGCAGTGGGTTGGCTCCAGGTGGACCTGTGACCGGTAGATGCTGATGGGGATGTCAAGGAGGGCAGCAGATCATGTTTTATATTGACTTAGTTTGTACACTGACCTGCAAGCGGAGGCATCTGTCGGTCTCGACTGGGCTCGAGCAGAGGTTGTGTGGGTCGCTCCAGGTCGCTCTCACCCAGGTTATTTTTGATGCCGTTCTGTGGAGCAAAACATTAATATAACAGCAGCTCCAGAACAAAACATAACATAACACGCCTGTAATCTCCCAATGGTTCGGCAGAGGTGTAACCTTTATAGTTATTTATGTTGCATGTAGTAGAGGAAGCCTATTCCAACCAACCGGGCACAAATACAGCTCCGTGGCTGCGACTGACATGACTGAAGGAAAAACCCAGCTAGGTAGCTAGTTCAATAGCCCCATCTATCTTATCACTAATATTGTCCTATTCGAGCGGGCTACGGTAAAAGAGCCTGCAGTAAACCATGTCCCAGTGTGCTGGAAGCAGTCTTGAGGCCTACTGAAATCGGTCCCAAAGGATATTGGTCAATAGGTACTAGACTAGGGGCGCTTCATTCAACGATTTCGTAGCACGATGCCTACTTTCGCACTATGACTTCTTAACACATAAGGAGGAGAGGTTCTCAATTCGTTGGAATTTTTGCCTACAACCGCATAATGACAAATATATTCCTTAATACATGTATGTATTTATTGGTCGGTTTTAACTGGAGATTTCAGATGGCCTTCTTGTTGCGATATTTAATTAAAGAACGAAATCAGTATTTATACTGCGTTCAAGAGCTGCTATCAGTGTCATCACTGCTATGAAATATTGGCGGTGACAGGTAGTTATTAGTTATGTGCTCATCGTGATCACTTTCATTGGTGGAATTCGTCTTAAGTGTGTTGGCCTGAATTGAGTCGGCCCAGAACTTAATGGGTTACAAGTTTGGCGTCATAAGTAGCGTCCATTAGTTCCTGTAATAAAGCAAACAACAGGTCACGAAGCTTATTATGAGTGTGACTTATTGTGAGTGTTGTCTGTGTGTGTGTGTGAGCTGTTGAAGTAAGCATTTCACCCACCCATCAAATAATGATACACAATACAAAACTTACAACTTATTGAATTGTAGATTCTTAGATAGGTACTTGATCAGGGTCAGATACCAAGGTATAGAAGAGGTAATTTATGGGGACAGTACAGTACAGGTGCAAAGAATCTCATTTACATAATAAATATGTATTGACTAGACACCATAAATAATCCGTCTCTAGTAATGGCTGCTTTAACTAACAAGACCGCACGTTAGCTGCGCGGGAGTCAATGTTTGTGTTACCGAAATAAATCGTATAATAAACCTTTAAGTATTTGCAATTCTGGGTGAACTCTGAATCTAAGTTTTTAAACTGACATTATCAATAACAGTGAAAACGGAATATTTTGAGTTTCTGATATTTCTGTTACATAATATCGGGAACTCAAAACAAATAGTAAACATGGTATTATCTGACATTCAAAAGGGCCTATTATGGTCTAATTGAAATAAATGCTTTGAGTTCGAGTTCTCGTTTTCACTATTATTGATAAAGTACTTTGAATCTCTGATACGATATATCCTATTTATAATGAAGGAATTACTGACGAGCTTGACGACGAGTGACGAACTGATGACATACAGATATACAACACATTACATTTAACATTCATCATTGTAAAGATACATTTTTTTTTTATTAAACCATGCGTATCGTCAATTCCTCAATGGCAGTGTGCCTACCTGATCATATTGATTTATAAGTAGTGTGACGAACTGGACCTACCCTAACGTAGACTTTAGCCCTGCAATGTCACGTCATCCGCTCTAAAACCCAGCCTTCCCAATGTTCATATTACTGGGAAGGTAAGAAGGCCAAATTCCTCCTCAAAATGCAACCACTAAGGTACTAATCACTTAGTAATTACTCGGGAAAATCCAACCTTTTGCCCTAATCAAGGCTAAAAAAATATGATTCAGAAAGTGCATGTCGGTTCCACTGAGTGCACCAAGATACGCTCATTACTGACGTCATATCCTTTGGGGACTAAACTTATTGGCTTTAAACACTGTGATTCCCCTCATATCAGGAAGCGTACCTTGATAGTTCGTAATAATTTGTTTTTTACTAATAAATTACATACCTACCTACTTAGTTAGTCATGTTATCCTGGAGCTATACGGACTCTTTGGGAGCTGGAATTTTCCTTATTTGAACGCCTGTAATTGCTATTTTTATATTTTATCTATGTGCCCATTGTATGGTTGGCCTGAAGTTTGATCAGGTTTTGTGTTTTACCCATAGAATAACTTCGTTAACTCCACACTATAGCCCGCTGGCAACACGACTAATTAAATATAATATAATGTATTTAGAATATCGATCTGTCAATCGATTTAAGATAGGAGAGAGGAATTAAGGCGCAGGCCACACCGCCAGCAAGCGAGCGAGCGGGCGAGCCGGGTGTGCCGCTTTTCATACTTCGTTTCGACACTAGTCAGTTCGCGGTGTGAACCAAAGTATGAAAAGAGTTGAAACAAACGATGTCTCGTTCGGCTCGCTCGCTCGCTCGCTAGCTGGCGGTATGGCCTGCGCTTAAATAATGATCTATACTAAGTGCCTTTTGTTGCAAGTGGGCCTCGGACGGACAGGATTACATTATTTGTAATACTATACATAGAAATCAGCATGAGTTTAATAGTTTAAAACATGAAGGCTGATAAGAAGATAGACAATAAATTATTGTAATCAATTAAGGAGTTTCTAGCACACTTAAAATTTCGCTTACCGATTGCAAATAATATTTAATGTTAATTAATTTCAACAGCAATTTTAAACAACACTAATTTATCTCGGCTGTCAGACATACTCGTAGTTCATTCACACAAACTGAGAAAACAACAAAACTTATTTTTAACTATGATGCGATGCGAACATTTTGTGGACGAGGCGAAAAACTACTGAATATTGCTACCTACCTACACCTACCACAGACCACTCAACTGTACGTGTATAGTCTACATATAAATATATGTTATTAACGTAATCACTCATTATAAGTCTAAGTCGTTTAACTGTTTTGTTAAAAACATCGGATATTGATAAGTATTTTGCATCGGTAATATTTTGGAATCAAAATTTTCTTGAGCGTTTACTTCATACCATTTGAATATTTGTTCACTAGAGTGCTCTCTATGGGTCATACATACCTACATGCAATTTGGTAAACGAGGGTGAAACATCGACGCACCGTTCGTGTGTCGATGTTTCACAACATAAAATGTTTCACAACATAAAATGTTTCACAACATAAAATGTTTCACAACATAAAATGACGACTGTAATTCATTTCCCAGATTGACTTTTTAGGCATTCGTTTAGGAGTGGCCTAGCTTAACTGAAAACAGTCATAAATAGGTACTTGAGACATCGGTGCTATAAGTTTTTCAGGAAGCATGTAACAATCTAGAAACGTCACAAAAAAAGAATGTAGGCCATCAGGTAGTGGCATAGACTGCACTAATTAGGCTATTAACCTTGGCCAAGTCCCAGATCTGTTATAGGTAAATAAGTACTTAAGATATCGGAATATTTACCTACTACTAATTACAATTAGTTTAATTGGTAATTGAAAGATAAACCGTAATAATTAGCAGCGCGTATCAGCAATGTGGGGTCTTTTAAGGATGTGGTTTGTGGTGGTCTGTCACACCTCTTGGATATGACCAGATATTTCTGATATACTCGCTGTTTAAGTACCAATTAAATGTATATCCTGGATTGTTGGTATATCGTGGATATACTACAAACACAGTCCGGAGTACCTTTAGCAAAGCTAAGGCACAACTGGACCTAGGATAGTTCTATAGGTTAGGATACTTATTTTGGTACCTACCTAGGTTTCGATGCAGTATTCCTTTTTTTTTCTAAACCAGTAGGCAGTCATTATGAATTGACAGGATGCTTGACTATTCTAGTTGTTATAGATTACTAAATCGATTTACCTACTTTAGCTTGTGTGTAAAACGAAATCAAGAAGTAACTCAGCATACTAAATTATTATATAAACGCCTACAAAAACACTGAATCAAAGGAACCCAAACCAATAACGGGTGCCCTTGGCAATGACCTCAAGACACCGTTTAAAGCAGTGCTGCGCCTACGCAGCGTTTGGTAGTACATGTAAAACAAACAGCGACACTTCCTCACTAATTGTGCCAAAAATCTACATCATTAGATAAAATGTGTGTTCTCTGCGTGAGTGTTCAAGAAATACGTTTAATTGCTTTAAACGTATTTCTTGAACGCTTCTATGATGATCTGAGTCTGAGATAATTCTGGTATTCTAGAAAATCTGAGAAAATGAACGATTAAGGAGAATAATTTTTGTCGTTCAGTAAGCGGTCATTCCAAGCCAAACAATAACCGACTTTATATTTTGTAGGAGCTTACAGCTCTTATAGTAACCATTGTAAGAAAAAAGTTTAACTAATTAAAGCTTGTTTAATATTCAAAATCACTACATATTATAAAACAAAGTCGCTTTTCTGTCCCTATTTCCCTTTGACCGCTTAAATCTTTAAAACTACGGAACGGATTTTGATGCGGTTTTTTTTAATAGATAGAGTGATTCAAGAGGAAGGTTTATATGTATAATAACATGCTTAATATATTAGAGAACCACTGATAATTTCAAGATTTCTATTGTGAAGTCGTAAATAATTTCATTTTTTTCCGCTTACATTGCAAACGCAGGCTGAACCCTACGAGATTTATCAAAATAATGTACTAAGTATTGTACACATTAAAAAGGTCTACAGAAAACTCCGCGATGGTATATGTCTATCTCTTATGGATATCCCACAATAACATGTTTTTGTCATTTACTTTTTACGCCAAATAATGGCTAATTTCCGAAGCGATTTTAACCAATACGGCATTAATCCTTATCCAATTAAATACCTTAAATACATTGTTGATTTAATATAGATCTATATGGCCCTTTACAGCATATGATTTAAATGAATATTTTCGAAGATATTACAGATTTAAAAATTGCGGGACGTAGCGTTTGCGCCGGCACCGGCCGGCGCGGCGAGGCGGACGGCAGCGTAAAAAAAATGTAGTGTATGAATTTAGATATTCCAAAGATAGTAGGAAAGCTTCATGGTATAGGGAAAGGGGAATATAATTGTTTTACTCCAAATTTAACGCGTGCGGGCCACGGGCAGTAATGAATAAATCAAAACTACTGGATCAATTTTAATCATTTTTTCAGTGAGTGACATAGGCTATATATTTTACACCCGAAGCCGAAGTGGGCCGCTATGTTTTTATATACAACGTTCACAGTTTTTCTGTAGTGTATTTAGTATCAGCATTGCACCCGTGCGAAGCCGGGCGGGTCGCTAGTACACTAATAAACAATCAGATAGTGGAGCACAAACGTACGCGAGCGTAACTGGAATTCGAGAACAACGTCCATGTTTGAGGAAAACTGAAAGATGTTTCAGTGACTCACGTTTATCAGAGACGCGGTACTCATTCGCGAATCTGCGTTAAAAACCTCGAGTAATAAAATGAAAACAAACTTGTACACCGCGACGTCTATATTTTACAACAGTTTTCAGTAAACGAATGAGATCATTATGTTTTTCTGACGTCGATACTGTTTAATCCTCAACAGTTTTTTGAACCGTAGTGTCTGTTTATGAACCACAAGTGCCTGTAGCCTGTAGTAAATAGATGTCTTTCATAGCATATTTTAAAATCTGTTGTTTTCCTAGGTTTTCCGTAACTTCACTATGTTACATGAACACATAGTTAGTCATGATACCTATGAAAACGATGCAAATTCCTACGTATATTCTACACTAATATTATTAAGAGATAAATGTTTTTGTAAGTTTGTATCTACATACAAACTAGGGCTATACTATAGGCTATATTAAATTATATTTACAACATGCATATTGGCCGAGGACGAGCTATCACAATTTTTGCGGACGAAGTCGCGTGCGAAGTGGTTTATAATTATAATTTAAATAATGATTGAAAGTATGTAATGTAAACGGTTCCTATAGAATCTTGATAAGAATTTCAAAATCTTATGATATACTCGTATTGAAACAGGTAAGTCGTCTCATTATTCAAGTTCCAAAAACTACCTAGGTTTTTGTGTGTTTGACATGAAGGCTATATTAATACGAGCTATGTTAATATAATGAGTCAATATGACGTGGGCGGAGGGCATTGCACTCGTCTCAATGTTATGTGCGGAAACCAATATGTAGCTCTAAGCAACGATTGGATGAGCTGATCTTATGAAATTATATTATCACAAGAACTTTAGAGTCGGTACTACTAAGATTCTTTTAAGAAATAACACTTAGCTGCCATGTGCAGCAAGATGCCGTTGAAAGAGAACAAGCCCAGGTATTACTAACCAACAAATAAAATTAATAGATACGATACACAAGTTCGATAAAATTGCGATAAACTTACCCTACCTATTTAACTGATCAATCATGTAATTGAGTACCTTACATACAAGGTGTAAACGGAGGATCCGTTTAAACCAAGCCATCAACCACATTCTGTACATTCAAAATTATTCCTGGGATATGACTTTTTTTGGGAATGAAAATCATATTTTACAGTAGAACTCAATGTAACGCATTCAAAGCATGGTGCTGATGGATGCTTACAATAGAAAAGTACAGGGGTGGTGGAAGTATTTAAAATGATACATATATAACATTACATTACACACATTAACAACATACATTACATACACATACACATTACATACACACACACACATTACATCTTGCATTTTTTTAAACTTAGAACTTTGACACAGTATACCTAATTTACACTGTAACTTTGTCCTCCAATATCTCCGTAACCAGAAGGTTCTGAGGTATAAGTAGTTCAGCTCAAAAACATGAGACGAATAGCGGGGAGAAAAAGTGCCTTCCGGCTTCGTCTAGGTTACTATTTTATTTTACATACTTATTTCTATTAGGCTTTGCTATGTATTATAATGCCTAAATTGGAACAAAGGCACTGGCGCACACTGGGAGATCCCAAACATTACATAAACCAATTAACTGTTTACTTAGGAGAATTTAATTGTAAGTAATATTGCTTGTCATCAAACTCTCAAGTCATCATACAAATATTAATCGGAGGTTGTGGTTTCCATGATTCATTGTAACTTTAAGTACAAGATATTTATTATTCAGAAAGTAGTTCAATGTCTTAGCATGACTATATACCTCGTCAATAGTGTAGAACAGTGAGCACCTCTCTTTATCAGGGGCGGATTTCCCTATAGCCCGAGTAGGCCCGGGCCTAGGGCGGCAAAAATTAGGGGGCGGCAAAATTTGGTAGTTTTTTTTTTAGTTGCCCACACGCCTACTTGTAAAAACTCAAAAATGTGTCCATATAGCATCCCGCAAAAAAAAAATACTTGTATGGCGATACTGACGAATACTGATTGAGATAATTAAATCATTAACTGACTATCGTTTTTTTCCATTTTAATGTAATTTCTATAGTTTATTTAATTTTTCATGCTTTACAGCACATAGGGGGGCGGCAATCTTTCAGAGGCCTAGGGCAGCCAACGTATCAAATCCGCCCCTGCGCTTTATATGGCAGCTAGAAACAAAATGGTTCGTTAATAATAAATTAAGCTCAGGCTAAATTGAAGCAAGTCCCGCGTTGGATTCCCTCGCACCGATTGTATCAACGAACTTGTTATGACGGTGTTTAAACTAGCATGAATTGTCGCGTGACTTACTAATCAAAATCACGCGGGCACTCGTCTCGCCTCAGTGTGTTCAGAGCTTTATAATCTTTATGATGAACACTCAGCAAAAAACAGTTTCGTATTTCTGCAGCCACGTTCAACGGGATTCATTTTATGAGTCGTTTAATGTAAATCCAATACATTTTCGACTTTATGTCATAATTTTCGATCAGAGAATGTCACTTTGGCAAGGCCATGGCCTCATATTGCATTACATATACCTACTTACTCATGTTACGGAACATCACTTCCAAATCAATATGTTGTCTAAACTTATTTATTTATTACAATTAGTACAGCATAAGCCATTAACACTAAATTAAGTAATCCTTTTACTCGGTCTTCTCACAGAACCACAAACATTCTAACACTATCGTCTTCCATTCATCAGCAAACAAGTCCAATCCGGGGTTGGTCTTCACGAGCGCGTTGAGCATCGTCAGCACACGCGTGTAGGGGAGGAGTTATAGGGAAGGAGCTTATGTCAAGAGTGATCTGATTGCCTTTTATTTTAGTCAACAATCACAGCAATAGCTAATTTTAGGTTTGAACAGTTAAAAATATATTGTGGGAACTTCCACGAAAAAACAAATTTTCAATCAGGAAACTTGCTTCTACGTAACAACAACAATGTGACGAAGATTATGTAATTTAGGTGCCAAACTAATTTAAATCATTTGTCGTAGTATCCGGGGAAGTAATGCACCTACATAATTGGTTTTATGAAAATATAATTTGTATACACCATTATTTTTAGGTCGTTCTGGAGCCGAATACCATGAACTCGATCATCGAACTCGAAACGACTGGGACTATTTTTTTCAAAAAATAACAATAAAAAAAAACACGAAATAATAAATTTAATGTCTTTTTTTTAAATAATGAGAACTCAAATGCATATGTGTGTGTAAAACGTATCCACGATCGGCAACACATGCGAACGATACCCATTGAAAAATTCATTCATCGATCGATTCTCATTATTTAACAAAAAAAAACATTAAGTAATTTATTCTTTCGTATTTTTTTTTTTTGTTATTTTTTGAAAAAAAAATAGTCCCAATCGTTTCGAGTTCGATGATCGAGTTCATGGTATTCGGCTCCAGAACGACCTAAAAATAATGGTGTATGTATGTTTGTGGTTCAAATTGGAATTGACGTAACAAATTATACAAATACAAATAGGTCAAACACATAACCCTTCTTTTGGGCTTCGCCGCAGTCGGGTAAAAAGTACAATAATGATTATGACGACTGCTTTTACCAACACCTGCCTTTTAGAGTTTTGTCGTAGGTCTAGTTTGAGGTTACTTTGGGTTTCTTTGACCTTTTCTCAGAGGGCTACTTAAATGATGCACGAGATCCTTAGGACCACGATGTATCTTCTCAGCGTAATATGTTATTTTCAAACCTTTTCGCTTTCTGAGGCCCTGGCGTCTTGATGGCTTGCAGACATCCAAGGTTAGGGTAGATTGTTAAGCCTAACAACTACAAACAGGGCCATATTTAGTTTTGCAGCCCCCATTCCCTGAGAGGTTACTTAATATGTCATAGGAATAAGTATGTTTTTTTAAATGCTGACTCCTTATTTATTCATAAGGGGGTTAGAGATCTAGACTTGTGATAAAACATTTGTTTTCCATCTACATAAGTGATGGATAACTCAAGATGTGTTTCTAAAGACATTAGTAGGTAAATATATCTATGGACTAGCATAATCAAATGTTCAAATAAGTTAGTTATTAACATATCCGGTTATAATCAAATATCGAGAAACTAGCTACGTACGTCACAGGGAAAACGTTGTCGTTAGTAATGTAATGTAGATACGTCATAATAATTTAAGCACCCATTGATACATAATAAGGGCACGTTCTTATTTAGAATAGATTATAATTGTGGTGAGTGTCCGGCATTTCCGGGACACTCACCACCATTTTCCACATCAATATTTTGTGGGTTTCTTTGACAGGAATTGACATCACAACCCACAACACAACGAAAGCAAACAGTTAAATTGTATTATTTTCATTCTGATTTTTATGACGTTCACTTTTACCCATTATGTGTTGTAAATGTAGGGGGCTGTCTCCACGAGCGAGAGAATCGCAACGATATTATCGTCCGTGTCACGTATTTCTATAAACTCTCTTAGAGGCCGTCTCCACGAGCGAGAGAATCGCGGCGATATTATCCCATACAAATACTTACGTAATATCGCTGCGATTCTCTCGCTCGTGGAGACAGCCCCTAGGTTTTTTTCAGTCACGTAAGTACTCCTGCAGAACCCTACGAAAACAATTATATTCCATAATTATGCAATTTTTACCTATCTACATGTATTGATATGAAGACGCTACTACAGGTCTACAACCCCATCCGATTGGGACGCGAAAAAAACTAATTTGCTAAAACTTTCACTGTTTATTCATTAGCTTTTATAAATGTTATCTTTCTGTGTAGAGGCTCGCAAGCCGATTATTCTTCGATACAAACCGAGAAAGCTGGATAATTTCAATCAGCTTTCTTTGGTGTTAAAACCAAAAACTAAGCATAATATCGATTTGTCTCGTCATTATTCAGTATTATTGCTAATAATTATAATCGGAACAGTAAATAAAAATTGGTTTGGAACTTGAAAGTTCCATCCAGTACTCCAGTATTTCAACATTAATTTTAACACAATTATGAGCGTAAATGCAATTTGCATTAGGAGTAGGGAAACTACAAAATAATTTACCAATAATTTGCAACTACCTAGTAGTTTATCAATAAGTTCAAATAACTTGAATTTACATTTATTAGTTTTTTTTTCTTTTTTATGTCCACGCTCATCGGCTAGTTCGTCTTAGCGCATGTGCACTAAGTGTAAAAATTCGGCTGCACCAGGTTGAACTGGAAGCTGTTCCCGACTTAGCTGGGAGAAGGCTTGGCAAATGATGATGGTTTTGGAGATTTTTATGAACTCACATCATGTGTGTGTAATCTAACAATTTCATAACTTTCATCAATCTATTCTATAGCTCTATAAAATCTTGCAAATCTAGAACTGAAATTGTGCAATAACTAAGCACTTGTTCCCAAAAAATTACAAGAAGGTGTTACCACTCATCATTTAATATTAGTCATCATAGATCTTTTCTTATTGTGTAAGACTGTTCTGTGGTGTAACTAATAAGTCATAGTACCTAGTTTTTATTCAAACAAAAACAGTAAAACTTCCTTATTTCTTAAGGGGATTCACCTGTTGAGCTAACAGTAACCTACAGCAGGTACATACGTCCACCATTTTGTTTTTTTTTCAGGCGCAGATTGTCCACCATCATCATCTGCCTAGCCTTTTACCAACTACATTGGGGTCGGCTTCCAGTCTAACCGGATGCAGCAGATAATCCATCAGTTATTTAAATTCCTTGATCCTTCCTATTGAATACACGTAAAGTATATATTCACTGTTATCCCGTCTGCTGTGTCCGCTCCGAATATTCGGAGAAGAAACACCGACCTCGTGGAGTTTTTCTTTTTTACAACATTTTGTGTAAAAGTGTCTCTTAAAAACAATTTATAAATATAATGAACATAATTTAACTATCAATGGAGGCTTTTAAAGTATTGAAATCTACGACCACAAGGATTCGCTTTCAGGTAACATATATCCGTTTACAAAAAATGCGAAATAAATATTACGTAGCGTAATACATCATCTGACCGTTATCGAACGGATTGTTCCTTTTACTCCACTGATAAAATAAGTGTATAAAAGCTCTGTACTCAAAATAACCCTGCGCCTAGTCTTGAGGCTAAATCAAGCACATTAGCTTAAATTTTAGTTACGTTTCCGTTCCGTGTTGATTGTTGGAACAATAACAACTTTCAGGAAAAATATAGTTTATGTAATGTAAAATGTGGTGTTAAAGTGGCATTATTATTTAATTAATTTTCCGCATGTAAGCGCTGGCTTACTTAAGTAGTTCTAAAATTGAAACAAATGTCAGTTTAAGACTACTTATATTAAAATCACGCTCTGAATTAATTAAATACCGCTTTAATTATAAACTTTTTAATAAGTTTATTATTGAAACTTACGATCATTTTTCAATTTATGACTTTATGATCGCTAGAGGGCGCCATATTGAATTTAGTGTGACGCCACATGCCACCAGTTGACAATGAATGAAACGAATTATGCGGGAATATTCTTACATAGGGGATGAAATCATAACCCTCCGCAGTAGTCGGGTGATGAATATTATTAGTAACAATGAAAAATAAAGAAAGAGGCGAAATTCTATGAGAATGGTTTCAAAGCTGCCTGGCTCCTTCATGACCACTTTTGTCAAAATAAAGTTTTCTCCGATCTGATTGAGAGTTACAAAGTGAGGGAATAACTAACATGCGGAATATGTTTGACGTCAATCAATATGTTATTATAATTAACAATAAACAGGTAAATGCGAAAAGCAAATAATATTGTCAACAACAAAACAGGGAAATTCTGAAAGGATGTTGTTGGTGCGGTGTTTGTACCTATTCCTGTAACGTTATGATTAAGATTAATATGATGATTCAATGTACGTTACTACTAATTAGTGTTGAGGAAACCAATGACCCCATTTTTATGTAGCAAACGCCAAACAGTCTCGATTTTGATAAACCTTTACATCATAAACACATCATTATAATCTGCCTAGATTTTTCCCACTATGTTGGGGTCGGCTTCCAGTCTAACTGGATGCAGCTGAAAACCAATATTTTATATGGAGCGACTGCCTACCTATCTGCACCACCCAGTTAGTACTGGGTTATACGATTGGTAAGACTGCATGGTTGTCAGAATTTCGGGCCACTGACCACACGTAACAACATATGTACTTAGATGTGATTTAGGCTACCTACATGGTAAATACAGATGTAATCAGTCAGAATCTAATACTAGATATATTGTACTGTTAGAATATCGTATCGGCTCGCGGAAAAAAAACAACAACAGAAGGCTATTATTTATGCATAAGTTGTAAGTCGCCTAGAGTTCGTTCAAAATGACAACAGTCATTCATTATACTTAGTCTTGAGTTTGTGGCTAAATAAAAACAGCCGATCGGGTTGATCTTCAGGTTAAGCTGCGCTTGCCTAGGTTGGTCCGTAGATGGGTGTCCACCCATTACATCTCGAGTTTCATCCGTGCCTCGGTAATAACGTTAAGCTGTTGGTACCAGCTGTGATTTGTACAGATATCTTCTATATTCTATATAAAATCAATTGCTACAAGACGTAGCATCACTTGAGGACGGCTCGTCTAGCCGTCCTCAAGACTTCAGCTGTTTTTGTTGTAGTGTTCGTAATTGTCAGGACAAGGTTTGCAAGAAACATTTAGATATTTTTAAATTCTTCATTAGTAAATCTCACCCTTGCGAAGTCGAGGCGGATCGCTAGTTTAAGATCAATGTTCCCTGAAGAGTGTAAAAGTTCAGTATGTAAAGTTTTGAACCAATTTGGCCCCCATAAGAGGTTCAAGTTCAAGCATGTAAATGGGAGCCAGTCAACAAAAACTGATCATCAATTTTATATTCAACTCTCTGTTATCCTTTATCTGTCCTATATCTAATATAATGACCTGTAGTGACCATGATCAAAGACCCACAGTATAAGGAAGCGGAAATACCTTATATGCACTCATAAGGTACTCACACAAGTCACTACTATATACCTAGTGGTATGAGAAGCTATTAATAAACTCTTCAGTCACAATCAAAGATTTAAGTCACTGTGTACTTGCATAGGTAAATAATCCTGGTACTTGGGTAAGTTTGTCAATGGGAGCATTAACAAATAACATTTCATTAAAAGTAAGTATCAAAAAACCCGACTACAAATTTTATTATATATCTATGTAAGTAAACATAAATGTAATCTCCCCAAAAATCCGCCATTTTGTTTTTTTTTTAAACACCTATCTAAGGACACTTGGGTTTTTGAGACGAATCTAATGATACCTTAATCGTCGAAATTTATTCAGCCATTTGGAACATACGAGGTAATAAAGAAATAAACAAACATACAAGATACGCGCGAAAAACATAACCCTTCCTTGGCAGTCGGATAAAAATAGGAATCTGTTTTGTAAAGTGGGTAATTAAATAAAAGCGTATTAGCATCAAAGAGTAATTAAATATAATTATCACTTGCTTCGGCGAAGGAAAACATCGTGAGGAAACCATCATGCCTTCCTCAGAGATATCTGACGGCAAGTAAACCCATGTCAGATTCCCATGAGCGGCATAAAACGTCTGACACCACTGGCAAGGCACTAACCACACGAAAAAGAAATAAGAAGAAGAAAGAAGCATGAAATGATTGTGGTTTTACTCACATGTAAGGTTCGGGTTTGCGTTTGCGGGCTAGTTTCGAGTTTGACGCCCATTCTTAGTCGTGGGATCATTACGCGGTGAGGTCGCGAGTCAAACTGGCAATACGGTGGCACTCGGGAATCTTCGTCACTTGACGGTTGTGTTCGGCCTATCGACGCAAACGCACACTGCAGAACTGACTCATGTACATACATATACCGGGGATTTCAGGAGTAGGACCAATTTACAACTACCATAATGTCCATCAAAGTTCAAAGGCTTAAGGAAATTTCCGTGACACGAAATAATGTCTCATCGACTTTTTCAAATCAAATATCTAAATATTTTATTTCACATATGCCTACACGGGTACTTATAAAACTTCAAGATGTGCAGCCTGCACGCTTCGGGTTGGTCGTTTCCAACAGAGAAGAACCGGCAAGAAACTCCATGGTTACTCTCTTAAAACGATTTGGTTTAACATTATTATCATGTTACAGCTTTAGTACTTAAGTATGGGGACAACGTAGGCCCGACAATAAGGTGTTTCAGTGTTATACCTCCTCGCTAGAAGTTAAAGTCATGACTGAGTGCAAGCTTAGTGCATGCTAGTGCTTTTGCAAGCTCGAAACGTCTGGGAAACCGGAAACCGCATCCGGTGACATAGTAAAATATTATTAGGTATATATATTGTTTACACTTTTTCACCCATTTGAGTAAAACAAGGCTGAGTGTAAAACAAGTTAATAAGTGCCGAGAGAGAGTAAGATTTCATCTTTGGGTTTTTTCGTAACATGTTTCAATTCGTCACCATTTGCAACCATGAACGTGCGCTCTCCTTTCGGTCGGAATTTTTGACTCTAATAGTAAATAATACGTTAAATTTGGCTATATTTGCAATAGTGACTCACACGCAATTAGCAAGCGAGGGAATCAATGACTTCCCTGTTTGAGGCTTTACCCGTTGGTGGGGCTATCGGACAAAAATAGGCTGGTAATGTATATTGACTCACTATCACGCTGTTGGTGGAACCAGGCCCTGAACCTGAACCATCACCTCTTATAGAATGTTAATGATATGTCTCATGTGGAATGATACTACAAAATTAATAATGCTCGTGGGAAATAACACTGGGCTTCTTTTAGGCCAAACAATCCGCACTGCCATTCATTTTGTTAAAGCTGCAATGCTGCTGGACCTCTGGGCGCTTTTCCTATAATGCTGACGAATTTGGTGATGCCCGATGAGCTCTTGGTGTAAGCGGACCCTTGACGAAGCCGCCAACCAAGCATTCTGTACATCAAACTAAGTAACTCTACGCAAAAATTATTGCTGGGAAAGGACATTTTTTTTTGGAGTGAACTCACGGTTTACGGTAGGGCTCTAAGTAAAGCCCTTAAAACATAGTGCTGATGGATACATTGAATAGTACAGGGGTCATAGAGGTATTTAAAGTAAAGCTGTATATTAAATCCTCCAATATCTCCGCAACTAGAAGGTACGGTCCAGAACAAAAAAAAATATCGCAATGACGGGGAGAAGCAGTGCCTTTCGGCTTCGTTAAGGGTGCAAATAGTTACACCCATTATTTTTTTGTTAGTTTGTATTTATTTATTTTAGTTTACGACTCACCTCGAATTTGGTAAAAATACATATTAAAATCAAAATCAAATATTGCCAGTCAGGTCAGCAAGTTGCTACCGAGGCTGACTGAAAGTACAGCTGAATGCCACTGAAATTTATCGCTACGCGTGGAGGCTGTTTTAATTGAATAGGCTATTTTAACTTTTTTGTAAGATATTTTACTGTACTGGCTTCATTAGTAACTTAAACAAACAATCTTATACTTAATTATTTTCTTGAACAACAAAACCTTTTTGTTTTCTCAGTAATTCCAGTATATTTATAGTACTTTAGTTAGATAACAACGGGCGTCGTCTGATTACCGTGACACGAGATGAGAACTTTTAATTGACTTTGTGTACGAGTAAGCCATTTGCAGTTAATTAAACTGAAAACCTGAAACGCATTCGTATTCTGACTCTACGATGCTGTTTTTGAATTTGATCAATTCCAAAACAGTTAATGTTTTTGTAGCAGTAGGTATGTTTACACATCAGTACTAATTATAACTTTTAACGTTCCTTTATATTTTTTGAATTGGCTTTTTGTTTTGAATTAATCAAACAAATAATTAATTAATTAAATTGTCTTTTATTTTACAAGCGTCCCAAAAGGCAAACATATAAACGCGATCAAATAGTTACGGAGCAGCGAAGCACTAACTGCTTATTACAAGTTTTGCATGGAAAATAGCACTAATTGATTAATTACTTTTAATACTAATCAATAACTTGAACACTGCATAAAATTACGATTAGGTATCTGTTTCGGAATGATGCAATCTTTCATGACAAATTGTTTACTTAGTGTAAACGTGTGTAAAAACTGTGAAAAGTGCGCAACATTATGGTTACAGGGAATTGTATCACTTCATGAAGTACCTAACCACCTACCAATGTGATGCAATTTACGTTTCAAAGAAAATCATTTCTTAGACGCTTGATTCTCTGCTTTTAGCTGACGACTAACAAAGGTGGAGGCGTTTGTCATGTACATATGCACACCGATTACTCCGTGATTACTGGTGTTACTGGCTACGGGATTCTTTCTTTTTATTTTTTTATTTGTTAGAGGCAGCCTGAGCAATGGTCCCATAATTTTTTATTGACTTTGCTTGAGCAGTTTAAGAGTTAGCTCCTTTAATACACACGTATATTTTCTGTTTGGTCTATGTAGATGACATCATGTCATGATCCATGATGAAAAACTTTTAGTTTCAATGTAAAAGCAATTCATGACAAGACTTTATGTGTGTGTTTAAAAAAATACTAAACAAAAAATAACCACTTTACTTTCGGAAGTCGGTGGCAAAATATCAATGAAACTAACAAAGTCACCGTCTTCCGAAGGCAACGTTATTTTTGACGTTTTTGTTTTTTTGGAACTCAGTTTTTTTTGCAAACACGTTTTACCATGAAAATTTTAATAGGTGTACTCCTGCCTAGTCTTATCTCAACTATGTTGCGGCTTCTAGTCTAACCAGATGCAGGTGAATACCAGTATTTTACATAGAGCGACTGCCTATCTGACCTCCATAATCCAGTTACTGCAGGTAACACGTCAGACTGGTTATCAGAAAAAAATATGTAACCGTATTAATTTATTGATGAGTGATGAGGATGACTAACAAAACATGATAGAAATATTTTAAATCGAGGATTAATATTAATTACAACAATATCCCGGTATTTATTTGCAAGATCTGGTCCTGAGGGATGACTCGACGTAAGGTTAAAAACATCACGGGAAAAGCCCCGGAACCCATAAATCTAAACAGTCTTATTGATCCAATCAGTAATGCTTTGTTAGCCAAATAAAGTGCAACGACTAGCAATAAACTTTGCATACAATCTCATTGACTCATTTTCTATAGGGTAGAAAGAAACGGCGATAGTTTCATAGCCCTTTAGTTGTTGCCCTTATAGGACCTCTGTGAGTGGGTTGCCAAAGTCCTAGGTCAGCTGCACGCGAAACCATACATTCAAGCTTGACTGACTGAATCTAGGTCAATGTGGAACCGGTGTTGCAGACGACTCCAGATACAAACTTTTATTAAACACCACTGTTTTTTAAGCTTTCACGATTTAAAACTAAACTAAACCCTTAATGAAGCTGTAAAGAAAATGGCGTATTAAGTTCCAAAGAACTGGAATTTGGAAACCAGAATTAATTATATTAACTGTAGATAAGAGTAGAGAAAACAATTCCTGATGCTGCATGAAGAAGCCACTGAAAATGGCGGTTTATAAAAAACTAATAGTTCGTCTTAGTTGCAACTTTTTGTGCGAAATAAAGATATATAGCCTGCAATTTTTATTTTTTCGGGTTCTCTTCGACTTCTCATAGAGAAATCGGGGAAACATGATCATCTTAATTAACTCTACATTTTCGTAAGAAATTTTCTTTTTACTTATCGTGTAGATCTCCCGGCAGATTAACTTTTTACAGTGTTGGCCTAGTCTAATCATTCTTTAACATTTTAATGGTGATCAGATCATGCATGAGTTGTCTTGTAGTCAGGCTCTCATTAAATAATTACCGACAAACACTAAACAAAGAAAAGCTACGTACATAACTCACATTACATTTCTGTTGAATTATTTAAACTACTATAAATGGAAACCGTACGGTATTCAGCGGAAAGGAATTCCGTATCATAATGGTCAGTCACGGAAATGTGACATGAACGTTTTGAAGACTAGTGACCCTACCATTGATCGCCATTTGCTCCATTAAAATTATAATTAAAATAAAATAAATAAATAAATAAATATCTTGGGACAACCAACACATCGCCATCTGATCCCAAACTAGGCAGAGCCTGTACTATGGCAACCAGACAACTGATAAACATACTTATATAATTCTAAATACACATAATATTATAGATAAATTACACACCCAGATACAGAACAAATAATCGTACTCATCGCACAAAGATTTGTCCTGTGTGGGAATCGAACCCACGACCTCCGTCCTAGCAGTCAGGGTCAGTAACCACTAGACCAACAGGCCAATCAAATTAATAAAATTATTATTATTTTATTATTAATTTAGTGCGTAGTGCGTAGTTTACTCATATTTACCCAGCTTCCCATCGTGAGATCAACACAACGATTCGCTAATATACTGTTACACATGTTAAGTGTTGCGATTGGCTGAAACTATACTTGACACGGTGTGTCACCAAATTTTTAGATGATTAGTCTCTTGGAAACCAGAGTTATTTGACAATTTACCACTGGCGTGTGATGACGAAAGGCTGTTCAAAGAATGTTTAATTTGTTAGATCCAAAATAACCTAACCTAACCTGAACTGATACTAAAGATCAAAACCAGTATTCTAATTTGGACAGGCACCGGTTATTTTTTGTACCGTCTGTCAGTGTGACATGCCATTTTGGCTGGTTTTTCTTTCATTGTCATAAAGGATGTGCAATCTCATGCTAGAGATACATACCTCAGTGTTACAGGATATCAACGACTTGCTAAATGATGGGTCAAAGACCGCCACAAGGTCTGATTAAGTTTTTTGTTTGGTTTGATTGATAGAACCGTTGCTCTGCTCTGACTAACCCTTCGCTTCAGGGCAAATAGGCGTGAGGCTTAATTGATGTTAAAACATTCGATTCTCTCTTTCGTATTACATCATGACTTTTATAACACTAGATTTTACTGTACCTAGCTGATGAGTAGGCAAAGTGGTACGTACAACTCTTTTAAAGAAGAGAAAATTGAGTTTTCTTATCATGGTAATAAACAGAGAAAAATAGAACTTACAAAACGTGCTTCAAGCCCTCGCTCAGCGTCCATTAAGTGGATGTTGTTCGTCAGATGATTCTTAGTAGTCGCTTGCGGGGGTCTACCGAAGATCATCTCCACCTCATCATCATAACTTTGGTCAAAAATCTTCTGATTTTCGTTCACAATATTCAATTTCACGTGATCCTTAGCCATGTTTTACACAAATGTAATAAACAATAGAAAGACACAGTACGAAGGTTTCTTTACAACGTTTTCTTTGATAAAGTTAGTCGGTAAAGTTGTTTCTATTAAATTGCGCGCGTGAACACGATCTCTCTTCGCAGCGGTCAGGCAAAGACTGGCAAAGTTGTCCGCTGCGTATGATTTAATGGCTTTGATCTCTAAAAATAAAAATTATTACGCGACCGATTTTAACTGTCCGTCAGTATCTATGAGTTTCTACTGAGTGAACTATCGATTAAAATTTTGTCACTTTTCAGAACATTGAATGAAAAAACCCAGACGGACGTAAAAAGTATGACGTTAACATTGCGTTTCCAAAATTATTGGTATTGGCTTGTGGGTAAATAGAGCTTAGGTACCTAGTTAGTAAATGTTATTCACATCATAATGGGTGGTACAGATACAGCTTTCAATGTGACGATTGCTCTTCATTAACAGCGAACGTAACGTACAACCAACAAGTTTTACCTTTTATTTATTCTGGTTTTACACAAAAAAGAAATAACTGTCGCATATTCTTTTTTTTTCGAATTAGGTATTTTCTTACATAATAAGGAAAACGAATAATGTAACCCATCGATAAGTTTCAATCAATTCTAGTCTTTGGTAAGTTTCATTCAAATTTTACGGTATTGAAGAATTCCCTGTCATTAAATGAAAGTAGAGTCTGTTTGTAATATCAAAATTACAGCGTTTTACTGAATGCATATGAAAATATATACGGCACTTATAACAAAAACACATTTTTTTTCAGTTTTTGTCTGTCTGTCTGTTTGTTCCGGCTAATCTCCGAAACGGCTGGACTTTTACTAATGTGAGTTCTAACATAGGCTACTTTTATGTTAGAAAAATAATTTTGACAAATTTGAAATTGGAAAATTCGATTAAAAAAGGAAAGTAATATTTTTTTATAATATTTCACGCCAACGAAGGTCGCGGGCCACAGCTAGTACATGCCAGTCAAATACAATAACTGATATTTATTTCTCTAAATTGTAAAATTAACTGACTGCCTCGTTTGTCTAGTGATCGCAAACGCGACTGCTGAGCTTGAGGTCCCGGGTTCGATTCTCGATCTCGATTTGTGCCCGGTTAATGGCAATAGAGATATTACATGGGACTTTAACATAACCGGCAAAATGCGGGTGTACTGTCAGTGCATCTCTGCCTAACCCGTTATTATAGGCGTGATGTTATGTTAAATTGTAAAAACAAACCGGCGAAGTGCGAGTCGGACTCGCGCACGAAGGGTTCCGTACCATTATCTATAAAAACGGCAAAAAATCATATCTATTGTATGGGAGCCCCCCTTAATATTTTTTTTTTTTTAATTTTTAGTATTTGTTGTTATAGCGGCAATAGATACATCATTTGTGAAAATTTCAGCTTTCTAGCTATCACGGTTTATGAGATACAGCCTGGAGACAGACAGACAGACAGACAGCGAAGTCTTAGTAATAGGGTCCCATTTTACCCTTTGGGTACGGAACCCTAAAAACAGTCACAATATAATATTCAAAACTGATGGGTTTGGTGTTTCCTATCCGCCTAGTCTGCGAATAAATATTAAAACAAAGAGTCATGAGGACCACGCAGAATCAACCACACAGATGTGAATGGTTCTGTCCAGTCATGTCCTGCAACCAAAAAATCGAGGACATGTGACATCCAACCGCCGGTGTTGTGGATCCCTCGCATAGATAGGACCCAACAGTGGGTTTTTTGACTTTTCCATGCGCCTATCCTCTTCTGTCGCCCAAAACCGTCACATCCTAGATCAAGAAACAGACCGGGAATGCGCGGGAGTGCGCGACAGCATCGACTATGCCATCGGCAGCACGCTCTGCTTGCGATATGAGTATGGAAAAGTGCTGCGTGCTGCTAGATGTGGCGTAACCCTTAGGTACAAATCTTGTCTACTCTTTTGGGGTTTACAGGCATGATATAATATTAAAATTACCTACAATAGGTAGGAAAATATTGGGTCACTAACTCGTAAATGGCTTTTTAGGCTGAAATGAAAGTGACCATAAAAGAGAAAATACAATTTTCGTATATATCTAATAGGTAAATGAATACGTGCTGGGTGCCTGGATAATTTTATTTATCCCTAGTATGTGCGTGCTGACGCTCTGACCGCGTGACCGCATCGATAGCAAATTATCAGTTAAATTCGTTAGTTTGCGTAGTATCGAAAACATGAGGAAGGTAAAGGCTTTTTGGCTTGTTTTGGTAATAATCACAAAAACAATACTATTAATACCTACTTATACCAGGGGTTCCCACACTGTGCGGCGGGCGCAGCGCGGTGCCCTGGTGCGTCGCAGAGAGTAAAGAGGGGAGTCGTAAGGCGCTTCTGTTTACTATTCTCCGTAAACTTATCGTAAGTATTCGATAAAAGTCTACTAAGCTTGTTATCTCACAAGAGTTAATGTCAATTTTCATTAAAAAAATTAAAATACTTTGCCGAAGACGCGATACCGGAACATTTTATGTGACTCAGGTTGGCTGGACAAATCTTCAAAATAGCTTGCATTTAACTAGGTCAATAGGTCACTATAAGTGACGGCTAAACACCCTTATTTCAGAATTTGTGACGCTACAGAATCTTAGATAATCGATCGAAAACGTGTCCAGCCATCTTGAAAAACCACTTTTCGCTGGTCTCTCAATCTCGGTAACAGAAGTGATTTTGACGACTTTTTGCATATCAACGGGCGTCACATAAATTTGTGACGGGCACCGAGCTAAAAGTTTTGTGATAAGCACAGTGGTTTAGTAGAAAAATGCAAAAATCTGTGTCCAGCCATCTTGAATTTACGTATAAAACTTATGGCTGGCACTTCCGAATCTCAATAACGGGGGCGTTTTCGAATATGGTTCCTTTACTAATACTTGGTGACGCAATGTGTGACAGTAATAACGTTTGATTTATGGCGTCACATGTAAGGGTTTACGAGAAATCAATAAAAACTTAATGTCCAGCCAACCTGAGTTCAAGATGGCTGGACACATGTATCTCCACTGCCTGATGGTCTACGACCTTCGAAATGTGTTCAAAATGTTGTGACGGGGACGATAATGATAACCTGAAATTGTGACGGAGAAACTTTGCGTAGTTTCAAAGATATTGATCATTTAAATTTCCCCATACAAACACTGCAGTAGGGTAACCAATATTCCTGCCAGGGCTGCGGGACTGTTCGAAAGAGATACCGCGGCCCTGGAACATAAAGGGCCAATGAAGGAACATGGGTGGTTTTTAGTCAGTAAGAGTCTGACACTCCCTTCCGCTCCGCCCAGAGCGGGAGGAGTCATTTGATGATTTCCCACACTCCAAAAAAAAAAAAAAAGTGTAACCAATATTGTAGGTTTTATGTAGGACAAGTATATATATTTTAAGGTGTTGTCTTTAATGGACGAAAATCCGTGTATTGGTGATACTAATACGAACAACTGTAGATATTTAAATCAATAGAAGACAAAAATGTAGAAGTGAGGAAGCCCCCCCTTCCTCACTTCGGTGTAATTTTTAAATGTTATTGATTATTTACGTCCAGATATCTATTCTTTTTAGTAGGTAGGTATATATTATGTCAGGAGAACTAAACTAATGCTCTGAAGGTATTTCAATGAAAAAAATGCTGTTAATTCATAGAAATGAGTCAGTAGTGATTGAATGTTATGAAGTTGCAGCTAGGTATTGTTTATTTAATTACCAGAATAATAATTAAATAAACAATATCGATTTCAAAATTTGAAATCTATAAATTGCGTAAAAAATGTATTTAATGTGATTCCTTCGTGGTAGCCCGCGAATTTCAATTTTTCTTGCGTTCGTTCGTTAAAAGAAATCAAAATATGATTCGCGACAATAACAAGTATGTATTTACATAATTATAACCATAAGAATCATCATACATATCTAGAAGTTATTTGTTTCCGCGGACGAAAAAAATAACTGCAAAAAACTCAAGAAAAATTGAATTTCGCGGGCTACCACGAAAACGTCGGAGGACAAACTATACTGCCATGATAGCTGATGTTGGTGTCGCCATCTATTGCTTAAAGTTGGTACTACTAGGACAACTGGTCGAATCTTAACTCTTATTTAGGTTGTCTTACCGCAGATTAATTAATAGTTACTAGTACTCTGATTAGTGTTAACACTTCGAAAAGTACATACACTGCCGGCTGTCGAGTTTAGTTCTCATTTTCAGTTACATAAGATAATGAACTAAACGCGAAATACAAGTGGGCTCTCTCGCAGCGCTGGTGGTCAATTATTATTTTGAATTAACACATACTTACTCTTTTCACTGCAGGAAAACCTTTATTCCCACGGGGAAATCAAATACAAAGCAGGCGTGGATGCTACCGGCCAATTAATCGATTAAAAAGAAATCCTTTATTTATGTAAAATTATGGTCACCTCACAATATTAATGGATGTTTGTATGGGGAAATTTAAATGATCAATATCTTTGAAACTACGCAAAGTTTCTCCGTCACAATTTCAGGTTATCATTATCGTCCCCGTCACAACATTTTGAACACATTTCGAAGGTCGTAGATCATCAGGCAGTGGAGATACATGTGTCCAGCCATCTTGAACTCAGGTTGGCTGGACATTAAGTTTTTATTGATTTCTCGTAAAACCTTACATGTGACGCCATAAATCAAACGTTATTACTGTCACACATTGCGTCACCAAGTATTAGTAAAGGTACCATATTCGAAAACGCCCCCGTTATTGAGATTCGGAAGTGCCAGCCATAAGTTTTATACGTAAATTCAAGATGGCTGGACACAGATTTTTGCATTTTTCTACTAAACCACTGTACTTATCACAAAACTTTTAGCTCGGTGCCCGTCACAAATTTATGTGACGCCCGTTGATATGCAAAAAGTCGTCAAAATCACTTCCGTTACCGAGATTGAGAGACCAGCGAAAAGTGGTTTTTCAAGATGGCTGGACACGTTTTCGATCGATTATCTAAGATTCTGTAGCGTCACAAATTCTGAAATAAGGGTGTTTAGCCGTCACATAAAGTGACCTATTGACCTAGTTAAATGCAAGCTATTTTGAAGATTTGTCCAGCCAACCTGAGTCACATAACATTTTCGTGAATCCAAAATTCTTTCCATGCACAGATCCACCAGAATTCACTTCGTAAGAAGAAGAGAGTCTCATTAAACTCTTGCGCCAGCCTTGAAACAATGTTCCGATGTGGTGGAGTTTTGGATATTGGTCCAAAATGAATAATCAAACTTTAAATTCAAACCTCTAAGAATTCTCATTCCACTTGCAACATCTTATTTATGTGAAGCCGGATTTTCAAATGTATTCTTGTGTGTAAAAACACTATTATAAAAACTCTGCTTTTTCGACTAGCTAGGGCGCCGCGCGCCGCCGATGCAAAATATTGAAACAAGTTTGGGAACCCCTGACCTATACCTACAATTAATTGCTTATTAAGTAACACAACATCACACCTGTAATCCCCGAAGGATTAGGCAGAGGTGTACCTAATAGTACACCCACATTTCGTCAGTTATGTTTAAGTCCCATGTAATAGAGGGCGAGCCTATTGCCATCAACCGCACACAGATCCAGACTCCGTGGCGGCTACAGAGAAGAAAAACCCCAACACTTTGCTCAACCTGACGCTCGACCCCAGGACCTCATGCTTAGCAGTCGCAGATATTTATAGATATTAACTGTTTTGGTTTACGGTAGTACTCAATGTACCGCACTGAAAACATTGTGCTGAATAAAGTTTGTCTCTTGTTTGTTTAAAAAATCGTGTGAATAAATTGGAACTTTAACCTTTAATATATCCGTACCTAGAAGGTTTCCGAGTAAGGTGAGTGCACTCCGACTTCGCTACTGTTGTTTTTACCCCCGTTATTTATTTTAGATATCACATGCTGGTAACATTTTGCTATGAAGTCGCCAACGCACTGGAGTAAGCGTAGCAAACTATAATGCTCGGTGCTTTCTTTGTATTAGAGGATACTTTTGCACAGCAGTGGCCACAGGCCGATGAAGTATGTCAGTACTCCATAGTAAGGAGGCACTGAGCTTCTTCCTATCATATTATCCTACCAACTGACACCGGGAGAAAAAGCTAAACTCATTACGACGGCACGGTTGGCGCAGTGGTCAAGCGATTGACTGCTGCGCAGCATGTCGCGGGTTCGATTCCCGTACGGAACAAATATTTGTATGACCTACAAGTAGTTGTTCCGGGTCTGGGTGTTTTTCTATCTATAATATGTATGTATTTACAAAAAAAAAATGTATATATGTAGTTTATCAGCCATCTAGCTACCATAACACAAGCATTAGGTTGCTTAGCTTGGGACTAGATGGTGCTGTGTGAAATGTCCAGGGATATTTATTTATTATCTAGCTTGTAAAACCAAATCATTTTAAATATAAAACCGAATCATTTTAAAAGAGTAACCATGGAGTTCCTTGTCGGTTCTTCTCCATAGGTAAGCAACCCGAAGCTTGCACCTCTTTCGACGTTTTATAAGTGCCCATGTAGCCCAATGTGAAATAAAATATTTTTCAATACACTTTCTTGACAACTGGTTCTTATCGCACTATTAGGTTATACATGCAATGTATTTCACACGCGTGTAATATTTTTCCGCAAACGCTAAACGTGCGGAAATAAAAATTTCCACAGATAACTATACTATTATACTAAGTCCAAATGGGTTCAATGACTTAATAGTCGGTGGTCGGCGGTGATTGTTTTTTTTTAATCTCGGCAAAGAGTTATGCGTCCTACCGGGCGGCGTAAATATATTTTGAGTATTTAAATCGTGTTTATATATAGACTATCATAGATAAACATGATTATTTAAAACAAATATTTATCAGTCATAGTTTCCTAAAAATTCCTGACAAAAATACTTTTCATTACTCATACTCTGAAAGTAGGTCTGAAGTTGCCTGAGGAGAATCGCTTTCAACTGACAGCTGTCAAATTATTAAAAAAAAACTAGTTCTATTTTCACATTTCTATTGAACCATGTTCCAACTTTCTATACAGCCACGACGTAAATTTAAATAAAATAAAGTATTGATTAAATAATATATATTTTTTAAAACTTTATTATAATTTAGTTTCAATAATTTCTTTAAAATAACATATGTGAATGAAAATGAAAAATAGCTGAATAGCTGGCCGGCCACAGAAAAAAAAACAAAATAGGCGGGAAACGGGAAAGCGGCAATCCGATCTTCATTTGTTTTTTCGAGTTTTAGAGTTTTGTCTATACCTACTTCCGTATAGCAGAGATTTGTAGAAAATGAGTTCATCTGATTCAGATATGAATTTAACGCCTGATTTTATAAGAGGAGAGGCTAAAGCGGTAGTGGAAAACCTTTTACCACCTAAATCAAAACAAAGATACCTTTTTAGGTATCTTTGTTTTGTTTTGATCGTATGACGATTTTATGAAATGGCGCGCTGAGAATGGAATCGTTATCAGAAAACGTTTTGCTAATACATATTTCAACGAACTATCAAAGACTTACAAGCCTTCAACATTATGGAGCGTGTATTCTATGTTAAAGACAACATTAAGTACTAAACACAATGTACATTTAAAGGATTTCGAGAGGCTAACATCGTTTCTCAAAAGGCAATCTGATGGATTTCAATCGAAAAAATCCAAAGTTTTCACTTCTCAAGAGGTAGAAACCTTCCTAAACCAAGCGCCTGATGAAATATACCTAGTAATGAAGGTAAGCTAATCTTTTTATTGTTATTCGCTTAAATACGAAATTTGTATCAAATTGTAACTTACTATATTTTATACTTACACCAATTAAAAAAATATATATCTACTTTTCAGGTAGTGTTGATATTGGCACTAAGTGGCGCTTGCAGAAGTATCGAACTAGTAAATATGACGGTTGATGACATTGAGAAACAAGGTGATATATTACTGGTGAAGTTACGTGGCACTAAAACCAAAGTTGACCGAACCTTCGTTATTAAAAAATAATTTGTAAATATAATAGAAAAATACCGAAAATTACGACCAAGTGGTATAGAAACGAACCGTTTTTTCATAAATTATCATAAAGGGAAGTGTCTGCGGCAAGTAATTGGCAAAAACAAGATTTCGAGTATTCCTAAAGAGATAGCCACCTACCTTAATTTGCCAAACTCAAATCTATATTCGGGTCACTGCTTTCGTAGAACATCGGCAACTTTGCTAGCCGATTCTGGTGCCAATTTAACTGTCATTAAAAGGCATGGAGGTTGGAAGTCGAGTAAAGTAGCTGAAGGCTACATAGAAAAGTCAGTGGAAAATAAAACTAAGATATCACACAGAGTAACATAAATGATAAATCTGCATTCCACTGACTCTCCGCAACCGAGCACTTCAAAATATTATCCGGTGCAATCCAAAACTATTGCTGTAACAGCTGAAGAAAATAGACAAATATCAATGTCCCCAACATTCACCCAAGAATCCCTGGATACTGTAGAAACTCAAGTTTCCCAGAAAATATCAAATATCAACATACCCGTAAAAAACCTTTCACTAACTATAACTAATTGTTCTAATTTTACCATAAACTTTAAATAAAATTATCTCACCAAATCACCAAAGTTGTTGATTTATTTAAAATAAAATTTACTCATTTTTTCTTTTGCTAATTCATGTTTTTATTTTTACTTTCCTTGTATTCGTAATGAAAAGCACAGTGTTTTTTAGTCCCTCGAACTATTGGCGCCCTCACTTCGTTGGGCGCCAAACCCCGTCTCGGGACTAAATAAGTTACTTTCACCCTTTCACCCCTTGGGTAACAATGTACTATTCCGTTTTAATATTTTATTTCTTCGAAAGTGAAAAAACGTCGTTAAACAATTATAATTATGTAAGTATACACATACACTGTATACTCATTCATTCTTAAAGTTTTCAATATAATAATAATACAGATTTACACTAACTTGTATCCCGTCAGAAGTTTACTGTAGGTAAACATAATGCAGACTCAACACATTTCTTTTCTTATAGGAGATGGCAGAGATGTAGATAGGTTCTAACTACTCTACGCTATCGATCGTTAGTAGCCTGATTTATGATAGCTATCCCATGCAATGTTAAAGGCCAACTGGTCAAGTTTCAGTTCTAAGCAGCCATTAAATTTTTCCCGACCTCCGAATCAAACTCGTAACGGCACTCACAGACGCAGCTGCCAAACTCACCAACATTTGTAGAAATCTTGAAATCCTACGGCTGCTGCCATCTGTCGGGCATAACTTTAAACTCCCGACTTAGTTTTCCGCTAATGTAATGCCTGAAATATTTTTGGTAGCAATAACAGTAATAGCAGTTTGATGAAATTCTCTGCTGAGCAACTAGAAAATGATAAACATACAGGCGCTTAAATAAAACAAATTGTTAAGAACACAGAAGCCCTGTTTAATTCAATATTTTTAAAATTAATAAATAACTAACCCTTTATGGATTGATATAATCGTACTGTAGTTTCTGCATCGTGGAAAAAGGACTCAGTTTATGCGTGTCTATCAAATGTAACGCTTCTATTCTATTCGAAACCTTCTATTCCTAAACTTTTGTTGATTCAGTTGCGCCCGCTCTGTCGGCCGGCCAGTAAGCTACCGAAAAGTTTTAAATTATCAGGTCCAATAAAAATAATAAGTTCAAATAATTAGCTCATATCAATGGAAGCTTTATTTAATTTCTAGAAACTGACGATCTACAACACCTAACATTTTCTGAACTCCTGACTTGCCTTGACTTATTGACTTTTACTAGAAGTTTCATGTACCTAATAGGAGGCGACCATATTGCCATCAACCGGGCAATACCTGTACAGGCTCAGAGCTGCTTCTAAGAAATTACTGATGGAAAAACCTAATAGCACTTTGCCCGATCTGGAAATTGAATGCAGGACCTCTGACCTCATACTCAGCAGTGGAGCTTAGCATAAGCATAACACCGGTCAACACGAATTTTGTTTCTGAGTTCTGTACATTTGATTTTGATTACTTATGCCTAACTAATGACAAATTTAATATTTTTTTCTAAAAAAGTTTGCTTTTGTAGCTATGAGAACGAAATATTTTTTAAGAAAAATCTAAGGAAAACCTTCCTATTTACCCGATTATTGATAAAAAATACTAATTTAAAATTGTTTTTATCAACTTTTATTTAAACAGACGATATTTATAAATATACAAAAATGCTTTAAGTGAATAATTTTGGCATTTCTTTTGTGTAAGCTAGAACTTTATCGTATCAGCCCCCAAATATAGTAGGCTCTCTCCATATTCTTGGCACTGCGAACTTCATACTTCTTTTTTCTCCTCGGTACCAGGCTGTAAAAAATTAATCATCCGCACATTATTCGCTATTAAATGATAAATTTATTACACAGGTTTAAAATATGTATAGGTACAAATAAATGCATTTAAACATTCCTTAGAAATATTAAGTATTTTCTTACCTTCTAAAGTGGTTTTGCAGTTAGTACATCAGAAATGAGGTGCCCATATTTTATCTTGACTGCGTACTGGTAATTTAAAATAGGCTTCATAAGCTTCACAGTTTTATATTAACGGACATATTAATTTTTTTAGCTCTTACTTTAATAAATTCGCCGCAAATGAAACAAAAAGAGTCTGCGTCATTTTTACACTTTTTTGGCGCCATTTTTAGGCCTCACGAGACACAAAATACGTTATTCCTTGACAAAGCGCTCACAGACACTACTACCGTGACAGACTGCTTGTCACTGCCCGCTGTATGTTTCCCCCTCCCTTCCCGCTCTAGTATTTTAAAGGCAAAGGCTTCTCGAAAATTCTGCCAAAATATCATTTTTCTTTTTGTTGTAAATGTACAAAAGCAAACTTTTTTTATTGTGAAAGGTGTTTTTGGATATTTTTCGAAATAGAAAATCAGAAAATATTCATTAAATAACAGAAACAGAAAAAATATTTTTTTTTGTTGACCGGTGTAATCAGCCTGTAATGTTCCCACTGCTGGGACACAGGCGTCTTCTCTATGATAGGGAGTGGGCCCACTGCGGGTTGCTAGATGTCACATGTCTTCGAATTTTTTGGTTCTAGGGCATGCCGGTTTCCTCACGATGTTTTCCTTCAAAGTTTTGAGAGCAGTGGTGATGAAATAAATTATACAAAATAATGTGCCTGCTTAGGTTCGAACCTACGACTTATTGCTCGTAAGTCGGGACCGGCGACTATTTATTACATTCAAGGCAACCAACCTTGCGTGCTTCAGTTTTTTTTTTATACCTTCTAAATAAGAAAACAGTGTTTATCTTTTTATTATAATAACTAATAACTTTATAAATTACCGTAGAAGAACCTCTAAAGTACTGCAGATACCTTTTATCCAGTCCTACCTTTTTTTTTAATACGTTGCCCCACACTAGGAATTTCTCCTGTATCGTGGGTGCCTGTGGTAGGTGCGTTTACAAACATTTAAACTCACATACACAAACAGCCAGACCCAGAACAACTATCTGTAGGCCAACTAGGCCATACAAATATTTGTTCCGTGCGGGAACCCGTAACACGAAGCACAGCAGTAAATCGCTCAGCCACTGCGACAACCGACCGTGCAGTCGAACTATCAACTCCTAACTGATATTATAAATGCGAAAGTAAGTTTGTTTGTTGTTTGTTATCTTTTCACGCCTGAACTACAGAACCGAAACTACTGAAATTTTGCATATACGTTTCATCCCGAAAAAAAGTACTGTTCCCGAGGAAAACAACAAAAATGTTCTTATGATAATAGATGGCGCCACGTGTCTTTCGAATTATGATTGAATATATTTTTACAAGCAGAGTACCGTAATTAAGTAGGGACCGGTAATGTGGCGACTTGGGGGTGGCCTATGTCCAGCAGTGGACGTCTTTCGGCTGAAATGATGATGATGATGATGAAGCAAAGTACAACCTGAATGGAATTGATTGTCAAATGTATATTAACGTAAGCGAAGCCGCGGGCAAAAGCTAGTATTATTATTTTACCTAGTAATTATTAAAATGAGAACATAACATAAACTAGGTTTCTAAGTGAACTGTGTACGTGTATATAATTACTTGAAAGTGCAGGAAATTGTTACAATTATGTTATTTAGATTAAAAAGCCATTTAAAAACGTAAATAACTGAAACTATACCTCACTGTGCAGATCGAAAAGCGCCTGATATAATCATGAAGTAATTTCTAAACGCGTATTGATAGTTTTTTTATAAGTAGGTGCTAGAACACTTTGCACATTCGTAACTGTAACTTACCATTATTATCGGTGTGATATCTGCGAGATAAGATTGATTTTATTTTTAGAACATGTTTTTTACAAAACCTTGTTGCCAACATCAGCTCTTACTAGCTTATAATTCAAGAGCTCTGTCACAGCCAAGCGTTGCGATAGACCACGTAGATGATGGCGTAGGAGCTGGTGGGCGACATCCACAAATAATGGCCCTCTTAGGTCATCAAGGAGGTCAGTGGGTCGTCTTAGAGGCGGATTTGTAGAAGTTGGAGTATACGCTTAGACCTACAATGAGGAGCAAAGAAAAAAAAAATTTTTTGGGGTGAAAAATTTCGCACCGTTTTCGAGAAAATCGTACATTAGTGGCGGCGACAACAACAGCAACAATTTCTTTCCCAAAAATGTTTCATCCGAGGTACCATTTTGGAAATAAGGAGCGGTTTATAGAAATTTTAAAAAATGGCCGACTTCAACGAAAGATAAAAATCTCCGTAAATTTGGCTTAGTCCTTTGCCCCTAACCCTAAGCATATTCAAGATAAAAGATCGTCGTCCGACACTTAAAAAAATGTTTGTGTTTTTTTTTCAATATTTCACGGGTTTTTTTTTTGTACAACATCTCATGGGTTGCGACTAGAGTAACAATTTCTTTCCCGAAAAGTTTTCATCCGAGGTACCATTCATATTGGAAATATAGAGCGATAACTTGAAAAAAAAATAAAGGCTCATTATTGGAAAACGGTGCGTCGGAGGAGCATGCGTCTCAGAATTTAAATGGTTTTAAAAAAAAAACCACCCGGTGAAGAATGGTTTCTATGTCAACCCGATACTGCAATAAAATAGAGAACATTTTCGAAAAAAAAAAACACGACGTCTTCTAAGTCGGAATTTTTCTACGTCCTCGCTCCATAGCGCCCCTAAGGCCCGGTATCCACCAAAGCGGAGAGGAGAGGAGACGAGAGGAGATGTGTTTGAATAAACCAATCCGATTTCGTTATTTCCACATCTCTTCTCCGCTTAGCTTTGGTGGAAATGGGTCAAGCGGAGAGGAGAGGAGATGTCTCATTTTTCTATAGAATGTTGTGCAGCGAGCGAGCAAGCGGCGCGGCAGAGCGGAGAAGTGTCTAGTCGGGCGGCCGGGCGGCGCACGCGCTCGCGCACCCCTCATCCCGCTGCCTTCTCCGCGCGCCTCGCACATCCCTAAAGCGTCATTCGATTGACTGGCTTTGAATGCAAGCGTGTGTCGTCCATATTTTTATATTTTCAGTTTGCAAAATGGATGACGAACATTTCATTGAAGTGGTTAAAAAATATCCGTGTCTTTGGAATACACTTTTAAGCACTTATAAATGCAATTCAGATATAACTTTTGTAACGACATGACGTCTTCCTTTCGTAGACAGCACTTGACTGTTTTCGATCTCTCACAGCTCACATCTCTGCTACACACAGCTCACATCTCCTCTCCGCAACGCATCTCCTCTCCGCTTTGGTGGAAATAACCTGCCAGCTTCGCGGCACATCTCTTCTCGTCTCCTCTCCTCTCCGCTTTGGTGGATACCGGGCCTTAGGCTACACTACAGCCGTCATGGACGCTGAATGGACCGAAAAACCAAACCTTTGCCCAGAAGTGGCATGATGCAGACCCACAGTGGCCAGTTTGTTAAACTTATGTTAGGGTTATGTTTTATATATGTTACGGCTAAAGATGGGTGTCAACATAAACTTAAGATTAGCCGGCTAAACTCCGAACTAACCGAACCTCGGGGTGCCCCTGTCGTCGACCGTCTAGGGTTAGCGTTTCCATCAGCAGGTCGACGGATCCCCGCTGCGCGGGGCTCCTATTTCTGTCTGCAAGGTTTACAGGAACCTAACTAACCGAACCTCGGGGTGCCCCTGAGGTTCGGTTAGTTCGGAGTTTAGCCGGCTAATCTTAAGTTTATGTTGACACCCATCTTTAGCCGTAACATATATATGTTTATAATTTTATTTATACCCCCGCAAAGTCTGACAACCAGTCTTGTTCTTTTTTTTTTCAAATTAAAATGTTTTTATTTATTTTGTGAACATATGTGAAAACTTGGTGGTAAAATACATAATATTCAGAAACGACGTATGTTGTTCATACAAAATGTATGTCTTACCAAGAGGTACCATATTACACAGTACTAACTGGGTTGTGGAGGTCCATGTGAGCAGTCGCTCCATGTAAAATACTCGTATTCAGCATCCGGTTAGACTGGAAGCCGACCGATGATGAACCCAATGATCACGGGGAAAGTGACACGAGTTCCACTGCTAAGGGTTCGGCAAACATATTATTACATTACTGTTATCTCTTCGCTGTGCAACCATACTTACGGTGTAATAGAAAATAGGACTTAATTAGTATTTCAATTTAAAAGTTAGCTTATGTTAATAGGTAATCTTACCTATAATGGGCATAGGTACATACCAGCACTTTTATGTTATTTTTATTGTATCACATTAATTCTTAGTATGTGCCGCTGTTGGTGTACCAAATAAATAAATAAATCTTCTAAGCACCGATATTTAATCACTCGCTGTGATAGACGTGCTAGGTGCTATATTCTGCCAAAGTGGTGAATAGAGCACCTAGCCTAGCACCTATTACAACCATTGTACCAGGGTGTTGCAGTAAAAGGTGGCGCTGCTTGCAAAGAAAAACTGCAACAGTATGTCAAGCTTCTTCAATTTAATTTAGTTTTCTATTTTATCGCCTGCAAAGATATGTTGCTCGAAGTATACCTACGTGAGTCATCTCCAATTCTGACAATTGACTGATTAATTATAAAAGAGTTTTACTGTTCTCAAAATTAAATTGATTATATTATCAGATAAATGTTTAATGAAGTAACGATGTCTTGTCGGGTAATAATTAGGAATGGTGGTGTTTGCTATAAGGGAAATCTTAGTACCTTTAGGTACGTAGACTAGTACAGCTACTTATTTTTGCGGCAAGAAAAAGGTTTTTTTTTTCAAAGTGTTATTTCTTGTAGTAATGTCTCTGCATCACCCTAAGGTAGACTGGTAAAAATGCCCAAGGCACTAAGTCTGCCTTCGTTTTTACATGTAAAGTTTTAATAATAAAAAAATATTCCACAAATATTTGACAGTTTTACTCATTCTCTAAAATCGATGCACATCGTTGATTTTAGAGAATGAAGAAAACTGTGTTTCCTATAACCTTTAAGGTTTCTCTATCTCTAATAGTTTCAGATTTTTCAATACACTTCCTTGAAAACTGGCTTTTATCGCACTACAATTATGTTCAACATGCAATGTATTTCACATTCGTGTTTTTTTCCTTTATCACAACTTGTGCGGAAATAAAAATTCCACAGATTCTGATACTTAGTCCAAATTGGTTCAATTCCTATAGTCAGCGTCAGCGGTGACTGTTTTTTTTTAATCTCAGCTAAGAGATTTGAGTCTACGCCGTCAATATTTTTTGAATATTTAAATTGTGTTTCCGATTTGTTTGATAAATATGGTGGCACGAACCCGGATAGAAACGATTGAATATACTTCTGACTCATGCTATAAATAGAATAACATTTAATAAATAAATATGATTATATGAAATAATATTTCCTTTGGTGAACAAACTAACATTTTCTCAAATCAATATTTGTGTTCTAAATACAAAAATATTATACCTAATTTCAATTTTCAATTTTTCATATTAGGCTGTTATTATTTGCAAAAACACATGACAAAAATACATTTCCTTCTATCTATTATTTTCTTTGAAAGTGTACTTAAAAGCGTCGTTTCTCGGCGCATATTAACCTCGCCTGCGCTGCGGCTGGAATGTGAATTGTTCCTCGACTGCAATAACAAAGTTTCCCCACTTATATCAAAATGTACTATTACACTCACACCCAAAGGATCATTCTGTTATATCTACATCGACTACATCGTTTAGATTTTTCGATGTTCTACCAATAGCTAGGCCAGAGGGAGGCTTCAACTCGTCAGTTAGTCCCACCCACCGTCATCGATCGTGTTTTCGTGATATCAGATAACATCAGATGAAAGACAAAACATTATAAATATTTAAAAACACTTTGTACAGTCAATTGTACATCCATGTCAGAAAAATTTGTGCAGTAACACTGTACATTTTTAATTTCCCATCTAACACTTACTACAGTATACTGCTGCGCCTTAACAGGGTCCAAAATAAAATTGTTCTTAGCTGTAAGCCTTTTGTAACACCTTTTTAAACTTGTGGAACGCAAAATAAAATGAATATGAATACAGCAGAATGGCAATAACAAAGGCAATGGAATCCGTATTACTGCTGGTAGTAGGATTGGTAACACGGGTCAGTCACGAATTTAATAGGCGGTTTCCGTAGCTCAAATACCTATACTGCGGAAGTGCGGATGACCGTACTTGGTAACGATTTCTTTGTGGAAAATAACAGACTTTAAAAAAAACACTAAAACGTGGATGGAAACTTTACTTTATTTTCCACGTTTTACTGTTTAAGTTTAGTCATAAAGAATCACTATAATTGGACCAGTGATCACGGATAAATCGCAGTAGACCGTACATTTGAAAAAAAACCGGCCAAGTGCGAGTCGGACTAGCGCACGAAGGGTTCCGTACCATTATCTATAAAAACGGCAAAAAAAATCATTACTGTTGTATGGGAGCCCCCCTTAATATTTTTTTTTTAATTTTTAGCATTTGTTGTTATAGCGGCAATAGTAATACATCATTTGTGAAAATTTCAGCTTTCTAGCTATCACGGTTTATGAGATACAGCCTGGAGACAGACAGACAGCGAAGTCTTAGTAATATATAGGGTCCCGTTTTACCCTTTGGGTACGGAACCCTAAAAAGATGCTGGTGGAATACTTACATAACCTATAAATAATAATCAGCATCATAATATCTACATATTTCCATATTAGCGAACACAGTACTACCAACATGGTGTCACAATCAGCTCAAGATAAGATTAGCTTCAGCACTGACTTTGTTATTCATTTTCGTCAGTTATCTGTGTTTACGAGTGAATTCCGGCACTTTCATTTGTTTTAACTGGTGATGAGACGGCTATGACGTCATTGACAGGAAGTGTGGGGGTGAATCAGCCTAGCCTAACTTAGTGTAATTAGTAAAATATCCCGTTCCACGCTAAACAGCGATAAGCACTTCCCTAACTCAGTGCACCTCTGTTAATTTTATCGCTTACGTCCTGGCTAACATATAAGTGCAATTGATAAAGTCATATAAATAAGATGGTTTCCACTTCCAGTCTTTGGAACCGAATGAATCTGAACTAAAAAAAAATTTTGCTGAAATCTTAAAGTAAATGCCAGTTTCATCATCATCCTAACTATGTTGGGGTCGGCTTACAGTCTAACCGATGCAGCTGAATACCAGTATTTTACCTCGTTAAGGGGGGCTACCGCAATGAAACAGCAGCGGGTTGTGGTACAACCACAACAAACAGACAGCTAGACCGACCAGGCAAAAATTTAAAAACTTGTGTTTTTGTTATATATTTTCATAATTATGCAATCAGTAAAAAGCTGTTATTTTGAAATTACTAACAGACACTTCAATTTTATTTATTTGTATAGATGTATGGAATTATATGTAAATACACGTTAAGCCGATTTTAGCTAAAATATGCATCATCAAATATGTACAATGTTGGTACGAGAATATACTCCGATCTCTAGCCATCCTCATCTGCCTAGCATTTTCCCAACTATGTTGGGGTAGGCTTCCAGTTTACATCTGAGTAGTAGTATTTTACGTGGAGCGATTGCCGAACTGCCCTGCCCTCCATAACCCAGTTAATGGATTTACCCATTGGAAAGACTGCGAGAAAGTAAACATTTCTTAAGTTCACTAGCGATGCTGAGACATGACAACCATGCTCTCATGACAACAGCACGCGATAAACATTTAGTATTTTCTTTAATTAACTAGGTACCCGCAGTCGTTTTAGTTGGAATTAGGTATGATTATTGAGGTGTAATAATATATAAGTACGGGCTTTTGACAGGAATCGTCTTTCCTTATGATTAGTAGTCAAATCAATTTTTTCCGCAAAATATGGGTGGACACATGGTATGTACATAACATAATATAACAATAATTAATTATATCATTTTTTCCCCCCATACTTAAGTAGGTACTAATGCTGTAACATGATAATATAGTAAAATCAAATCAATTTAAAAGAGTAACCATGGAGTTTCTTGGCGGTTCTTCTCCATAGGAAACGACCAACCCGAATCGTGCACCTTTTTGTCGACGTTTTATAAGTGCCCATGTAGGCCTACTCGTATGTGAAATAAAATATTTTGCTTTTGATTTTTTTATATAATCTTTGTTAATAAAACTATTTAAAAATGTAAATAATATGTTAAAAAATGAATAAAGAGGAATAATTTAATATTCAGCAATATTAATGTCAACCTTTTCAGATACCTTGTACAAATTTTATTTTTATAATAAGGAGTTAAATACCTAATATTATTATTAAAAATATTTTTGACTACCTACCCATATTTAACATCAACAAGCAAAATTTATGAGGAAACCAAAATAATGAACATTTGACAGTTATATATTTACAATACATGTATTTTCATTCGTAAGGCACCCAACAAAAGTAAAACAAGTGAAACAAGTAACCCAACGTAGCAGTCGCCGACGCCGAGCTAGTTTTCTGATTTTGTCGAAGACGAGAACTAGGAGCACACTTGTACAACAAAATATCCTCATGACTGTATTAAATTAAACAATTACAATCATTCAATGCATTCAAAACTCGATTAGCTGAATATTTCATCACAAATAACACCCTTCCTAAAATCTGAATTCATTGGATGGGTGTATCACAGTCACTTACATGAGAACAATTTCTCATGTAAGTGACTTTGTGTCTTTTTTGAGAATAAATATCTTGAAACCTAAACCTAAATAGCATAGGCTAAATCTTATTGTTTGTATAGGGTAACTATTCAGTAATCTGTGGTATAGGGCAGATCGCCACTTTTGTACATGAGAGAGAATCGTTACCTATTTTTTTAATATTCTTTTACTGAGTACAAACATTTTTGGATAAGGTGTAGTTTTAGCCTTTTTTGGAATATTGTTACTGATTTTTCAGTTTTAAACATGTTGGGCAACTTATTATATATTTTTATTACATTTTATTACCTATGGCCATTTTAATTCCTGAGGATGGAGTGCATAACCTCTTTTTATGGCGAGTGTTGACGTTATGCGTATCGTCTACTTTAGTGAACTAGCCAATAATTAAAAAAAATATATATGCGAATGTCAAGTATGTATATTGACGACAGAGTTAGAAATGTTAGAATCTAAAACGTAAACATTTTTGAAAACTGAAGAAAATCGTTGTCGGAATTTAGAAATGAACTCCTACTACATTCATTTCTAAATTCCAACGACGATTTTCTTCAACACTGTTTGACCTCAGCGACATTCATTTTTCCCCGGAATAAAATAAAACAGAATAAATTATTCATAACTTCAGCGAATATGAAAATTGTATTTGTTCCTACGTTCGTTATCAACCGATAAGTTTTTCTATCACTCCCGCCCCGGATTCGCACAGTGTACGAACAACCTCGTACTTCGACGAACGTTCTTTTTTAACATATTAAAACCTTAATAAATACTAAATCAAGATGGGGTGCGGTGAATTTGTGGTTAAATACATCTTGTTCTTCGCCAATTTGGTGTTTGCAGTAAGTGGTTTTCTTTCTATTTTTCCAAAAAGCCGGTGATTTTGTTATGTAGGTAACAATGTAGGTAGGTGTAGTTAACAGTGATATGAATTATTTTAGAAGTGTGTTTAGCCTGTTCTCTAGGCTGGTTATCTGTTTGTCCGCCTTATCTGTAGTGGTTGAACTAATTCTGGTTTAATAAAGTACGTTGACATTGTTTTGATCGGAAAATCTAGCGGAAAATATGTAAAGACTTGTGTTTATATGCGCGGTAGCGCCCGATATCGATTTAGACTTGATTGGCTCGCCATAAGTCCGGAATTTTAACTTAGGTCCGGAATACGGAGTGAATTCTAAACGTCCGGAATTTCCAAAAATGAGAATGCACATACACACACACACAGTACATATACAGTCTTTAAGAAAATGAAATAACATCAATAGTATCACTTGTACACCTTATTAAAATGTGAGATTTGATGTTTTAAAAGAGTTCGGAATTTTCGTAAAAGGTCCGGAATTTCCTCCGGTTTTTTTTGGAGATCTGGGAACTTAGACTAGACTTGCATCGGTTTCATTGTTTTAAGTTTTATCTATCAGACGCGCGTTATTTATTTATAGCTTTCAATGCGACACTTAATAGAGTATTATAATAATGTAATGCAGCATAACAAACTGCACTAGGTATTCATGGTATTCATGTTTCCATTACTTTTGTATTGTTAGCTGTAAGCCACCCAAACACAATAACATAAAATAGTAGTATATAATGGAAACAAAAGAAGCTAGGGCATGCGCACTCTGTTAATTTGGGTCCAGCACAGTTAGGGCCATTGTTTGTGACTAGTTTTTTGAACTAGCTATAAGCGAACTGTTTTACGATCTATTGTAGATTTGATATGGAACAATGATAATAGTGTTCGTTTAAATATTTATTATACCTATAAATAATGTAGGGAGCATGTGTTCCTGAGAGAGGAGCGCATATCAACAGAGTGTAGGGTAGGACTGCGTTTGTTGCGTTGCTATTCCGTGGGTAGGAATAACACGCCCTCAGACTCGGCGCAGCGACGATCTTCGCCGACAGTATGACTGCATAACTGTGACATGCAGAAGTAGGTACAGCCGGAAATATTCGTGGTCGACCACCAACATTGTTAGGTGGAGGTATAAGTTCAATTTCGTGTTGTCCATTACTCGGTAGTGGCTGGCTAGAGGCTGTTTGATTACTTATGAGATTGATGACAATCAGGCGGGTCTCGAGTTCTCGACGCCTACTGACAGTACTCGTATAAATTTATTTCCTAGGTTGAGAATTACTAATCGACTCATTAATCACTTGTCGAATGTCAAAAGTTATAAATGATAGCCCCCAAAACCTGCTCTGCGCCAGTTCCTGTATGCTGATGAATTTACAACCATGGACATCATAGTTAGCCAAATTAGAAATAACACATACCTAACCAGACCGCATCGCTAAAATGACCAGCAACCGAAAGTGCATTTAATATCTGATGAGTTTTTCAATGGTGATTGTCTGAAAGCTCTTTACTTTGTACGATCGATTTGCGTAACAAGTGGGTCACGGATGGATTGCTTGTTAAGTGCCTGAAACACAGTGTAATAAGTTTGCTTGTAAACCTTTTTTTAACAAAACTATAATATGATAACAAGCACCTTCATGCCTTCCGCTAAATTCATGTTTTCATCGAATTGGTTTAGTCACCCACTCGACCATAGTCAATCCAAGTGTTTTGTTAATTTCATGACTAATTTGATCCCTGAGTCAGCCATTTCATAATGGAAGTGCATTCATTGACACACGCATTTCCTGAACCTATACGAAAAAAACCTATCACAAATAGTATCAAACACACAATGGCACCGTTATCGCACTGTTATTTAAAAACAATAGGTTCCATTAGTACGTTATATTCTCATGTACCCAAATCGCGCGATACTCGTAAAAAAAATAACTTCCATAACAATTTTAGGTGCGTCTCAGATCTCACACCTAAAACCTAGCGATAACAATGATAAGATAACTGATAGCTCGCCATAGGGTGGAGATAATGACTCGATTACAGATACACTCATATTGATTGTACACAAGCTAGCTATGCTAAACTTCTGTGAATATAATTTTTACATAACCCTCACTAGCAATAAGTAGTTGGTATTATGATCTCAGAATACGTACAGTGTATTAAAAAAAGTGAGACTGTCTCGTTCGTCTAGTGGTCGCAAACGCGACTGCTGAGCACGCGGTACCTGGGTTCGATTCCCAGGTCAGGAATAGGCTCGTCCCCAAATACTTTGAACTTAAACATAACTAGCGAAATGTGGGTGTACTACATTAGGTACACATCTGCATGTACCTTATGCTGAAAGCGGTGTGTCCAGAATTTTGGGAAAGATAGATAATTAACTAGAATTAATTTCACGACTTTTTAATATAAGTTAGGTTAACAAATCAATAAATTAAACAATTCGTATTGACCATATTCGTATCTTCCGTTGTTCCCGGCTGCCATTTAGTGGTCAGTAGCCCGAAAATCTGAGAATCAGCCTGATCAATCCTCCTCCGCCTAGCTCTTTGCGATACTGGTATTCAGCTATACCTAGTATCCGGTTAGACTGGAAGCCGACCCCAACATAGTTTGGGAAAAAGGCTAGGCTGCAGACAGGTAGTTACTTCCAAATTATAACACTATAAAAATACTTAATTTTGGATTTATTAACGTTTTTCTCATGGAAAATGCTTGTTAATCAAGCATTTGCCATTTTCTCGTGGCAAATGCTTGTTAATCAAGCATTTGCCAGTCATTCTTGATTTCTCATAAATTGCTAATCTTCTTTGTGTTGAGCTACATGGTCCAGTCACTGAGTGAAACACTCAGGTATGCGGCTTTAAAAATAAATAGAAAACATTGAATCACACAATACAATACCGGAACAGATAATAAACATATTTTTACAATAATTGTCGATGATAATCATGATTTTAAAGGAATTTAGAACTGAGTAACAGACTCTTTAAGGGAAAGGTTATGTAATCATGATGCACTCTTATTAATTACCTACTATCTGCGCCCGCGACTCCGCCCACATGGAGTTGGGTAAATGTCTCACGGGATCATGCTACAGGGATATCAGTATCCTGTGATCAGCAATTTTTGCGTGAAACAGTAAAAAAGCAAGCAAGCTTTTTAACCATACTTATTTCGACATAACAAAGAGCCACTGGATTAATCCATTGTCCATTACGGTTCTTTTATGAAAGGTTCGTGCCCACTTACATGTGCAAGTCTGGCTGATTGTGACTACCAAGATTTAAACTAACAATAAACCCTTTTCTCTTCCAGCTGGCCGGTCTAACCCTGCTAGGTCTCGGCATAGCAGTGCAGCTGAAGCTCACGGACATCGTGCAGATAGCAGACTACAACCTGGAGGTGGCCCCTGTCACGTCCATGATAGTGGGAAGTATCGTCTTCTTCATAGCCTTCTTTGGATGCTGCGGCGCCATCCGAGAGAGTAACTGCATGCTGGTCGTTGTAAGTCTTGTTCTTATTTATCTTGATAAATTATATTTATTTCTAAAAATGGCGTTGGTGCTCTCGCTTGTTTCTAAAGGAAAAAGACTTAGTCTAGATTTACGTTACGTTAGAACAGGGGTTCCCAAAGTTATTTTGTCAAAAAATGGGGTCGGGCAGTAGCCCACTTTGAGAATAAATTATGTTTTAGCGCCCCCATTTTTTCACCTACTTAAAAACCACTATAACTTCGAATTAAATTAATTATTGTGAGCTCTATATTAGCGAAAATTAAACACTAAGTGTGGACGATAACGCCCCCTTTAGGCCTGCAGCGCCCACAAGGGGGCGTCATCGCCCACTTTGGGAATGGCTGCGTTAGAAGGAAAGAAATATGTCACCGATGCCGACCAGACACCGAGCCAAAGAACAGGTGGCACACCCACCATCTCCAGGCTCGTCGTCGTCTTTCTGTAAATTGTTTGTAAAGATCACTTTAACACACGTCATGTCAGAGTGATGTTCGAATTACAATATTTGACTCAAGCCGAGCTGACTGGACAGTGAACCTGCTGTGGACACCGGACTGACAGATATTTCAGTACATTACCTGCTCCAAGCCCGCTGTCCATTTCAATCTCCAGTCTCTCTCTATCTGTTTGACCACACCTTAACACTGTGAATAACAAAGCAAACTCAGAGGTGACAGTTTAAACTTCAGGCATAATCTTGGCCAGGGTCATATGACCGCTGACATGCCGATTTCCGACCGACCCAAGTTAGGAAATTTACCGGTATAATTTTACTTTTCAGTCAAAGTTAAAATGTCTGCAATAAACATAAAACCTATTGTTGAAGTACTTAATGTTGATCTGACAAATACACCAATGATTCCAGTATGCGATCTTCATGCTCCTGCTGATGATTGTGAAGCTGACCTTTGCCATCCTCATCTTCGTGAAGTTGGACGACGTCGTCGCTGAGGTGCCCAAGTGGCTCACTGAAGCCTTCCAGAGGGATAGGATCGCCTTCCAGACTATTGAACAGACGGTAAGTGAACAGACTGGTGAGGATGTTGATGGTTCTAGTGTAGCAAGCGCGAGAGATCCTGTATTCGATTCCCCGGCCGGGCCAAGTAATATTGGGTTTTCCCATTACGAATTTCTCAGTACTAGCCAGGAGTTCGAATTAGTGCCCAGTTGTTTGTTAGCAATAAGCCCGCCTCTTATAGCAACATCATCATCATCATCTTCCTGCCCTTGTCCCATGTTACTTGGGGTCAGGGGGGCAACACTTTTTTTCCTCCATTCTCCCCTGTCAACCGTCACGCTATCATTTACACCTTTTTCCTTTATATCATTTCACACACAATCCATCCATCGTTTCCTTGGTCTCTCTCTCTCCATCCATTAACATTTATACTCATCACTCTTTTAGTCACATGCGATTCGTCCCTCCTCATTACATGTCCATACCAAGACTGTCGATTCCCTTTCAACCTATAACAACATAACTGTAGGAATGTGGGTGTATTAATGTTACACCTCTGCCCAACTCTTCAGGGATTACAGGCGAGGTGTTACGTTATGTAAAATTTAATCTCATGATTTCAGTTCACGTGCTGCGGTCCCAACGGCGCCTTGTCTTACCTGCCGCAAGGTCCGTCGAACACCTGCTGTGAAACCCCGCCTTGTCTACTCAACAGCTACCCTGGCTGCTCCAGCCTCGTGCAGGATTTCTTCCAGACCTTTGGTATCGCCATCGGATCCGTCATGATTGTCATCGTGTCTATCGAGGTAAATATGACTTCTAAGGTTTGAGATACATGGTGTAAAGTTCCTCATCCTCTTTAGAAAAGGGTGGATCCTCCGATCAGATGGGTGTTGTCTGGTGGGCCACTGCCCGACAGTTGTTGTTAGATGATTGTAAGGAAATAATTCAGGTACTGTATAGAATACTTAGTCATCTATACAACGCCAAGCTCATCTGTACAATGTATAGAATGCCTAGATACTGTATAGAATGGCGAATGTTTGGAGGGCAATGTATTGAATATGCGGTTGGAGGGTGACGGAACTGGGCAAATGACTGTGAGAGACTACAAAAGGTCGCTCGGCTCGTGGGCGTTTGGTCATAGTTTTAACCTAAGCTAACCGATATGGTCGGAGTACCCTAACTTAGATACTGGGACCATTCGTAGTCTCTCACAGTCATTTGCCCACATCGGCCATCCCACCAACCGCTGGACATTCGGTATTGTGTAGAATGCCTAGGTAAATTATGAAATAAATTATGTTTCATACTTTGCCTGAAGTTTTTGGCATACTGTGGAATGCTAGCTACGAGTATATTATAGAATACTGAATTACACAGACTGCCGATAACATAAAATACTAATCTCGCGGACAACTTTGCTTGCGGTATGTGGGAATTTCGTTCGCATGTTGCATCAAAGATATCAGTACATGACCAACCTGACGCTTAGATACATGGTCAGCAGATCTGTTTATCTGACCGAATTTCGATCAAATCCGCCAATCTTAGCCATCGAAACAGGAGATATTTTAGTGCATATAATTGCGACTGTTGTGCAAAGGGAAGGTTCGATTCACAGGCCGGGTGAAGTGTGATTAGGAATTTCTCAGTATTGCCGAGTCTTGGAAAGCAGCACGTCTATCCGATTACGTATTGCCGTCCCATCGGGCAATGAGTGTATGTTTCAGTTACGGTCAGTCAATATCTTAGACAGTCTGATCGTTTTATATGTAAGTGCATCTAGTTGTGGTCATCAGATTTGTCTTTCAGAACTTTAGAATAGCCTCTCCATGTATGTCGTAAGCCACAAAGTCTCCTTTCTATTTCCTTCTGAATCTAACGTAAAGCATTTTTACAAATGACTAAAATCAACTACTGTTTATTAGTTTCATTTTAGCAAAGATAAAAATATCCTGAGTGCTTCATACTTTTAATTTTCTACGGTACGTGTATGTTACTCATGCACTAACATACAAGCATTAGGTCATCAATTGTGTTTATCAGCTAATCTATATGATGATGATAACCTACTTACTATCTCTGTACTTGACAGACTACTGGCGATGTAGTTTATATGTTTACTACTATTAGTAACAAATGCTCATGCTAAGGGTTTACAATTAATACGAACCAGTGAGACAGTAACAAGGATGCATATCTGCTACTGGATATCATGACCTGTATTTATCTAGAGCTTGCAATTGACCACACTTATCTACCCAATAAATATGGTCATTCCCCTTCAGAGGTGTGAGGATCAGCGTGTAAAATTCGTAATGCTCCATAGAAAAGGGAGGATCCTCCGACCAGACGAGTGTTTATTATGTTTTGTAAAAATGCTATTCGCGCCGATAACTTTAATGGCGTGATGTAGGATTTGTCGCTTTAGTTCGTATGTATCGGTGTAGATGTCGCTGTATCCAGCTATTCATGATAAATAAATATTAACGTCATGTTCTTCGTTCGCAGTTGGTGGCAGCAGTGTTCGGGCTGTGCCTGGCGAACACCGTCCGCAACAAGGGCCGAAGGTCACGCTACTAAGCACCTCATCACCTAGCTGATAAGTTTACACCTAGTTGTACATAAGTACATTATTTTATTAAATTATAATTGCCTTATGGGAAATCAAGCTTTTCATTTTTTCACATAGAGTAAGTTCTTGGCACTTGACATTGTCTCTTGGTAAAAATTTGTTGTCTGTGGAAATTGTATTAAAAAAACAAGACGACGCGTTAGGTCTATGTCCACGTGCCAGAAGAGCTAATATGTGACTATGCTGCAAGATATTGAATGCTCTAGTACCTAAGAGGTTCAGCGACACCTATGACGAAAAAAATATTACATCCTAGTTTTAAGTAATTTTGTAAAGTTAATAAATGTTGTAAGTAAACAGTTTAGTTTTAATGCTGTTATAGTTCGACAGCGGCTCTCATTCGGATATAGAGAGAAGGCCTTGCCAGTCTTACCACCGTGTTACCCAGTAGCTGGGCTGTGGAGGTCAGATAGGAAATCGCTCCGTGTACAGCACTGGTATTCAGGTATTTCCGGTAGGTTGAGAGCCAACCCAGCAAAGGAAAAACAAGGGAAAAGGTAGGCAGATGATGAAAGGGAGGAGGCTAGAGTCCCAGCAATGGGAACACTGTACTCAAATACAAACAAATGCAAACTATTTGCATTCCACAATCGAATGTGTCAAGTGGTAAGTTAAAAAAATGTGATCATTATGGACCCTATCGGGCACAGAAAACGACACATATAGCAGGATAGAGGAAGCTTTAAATAGCCAGACTTATAGTGTAGGTTGATTATGTATGACATTAAAGGTCCTATCATGTGGATTAATTATACTTATGGCTATGGCTAGCTTCCGTCTGGGCACAAGGAGCCGTCTTGAGTACTTTGGACAGGGCTACGATATTTCTGGTGTTACTCAGATCGGTACCCCTCCCGCTCCTGGGCTATTTCAATACATCGTAGATATTTTACCCGTTTTGTGTATTTCTTTAACGTTTGTACTTACGTTCTCGTAACGTAACATAAGCCGAGGATAAATACAAATAACCAATATTATTAAACTCTCTTTTTGGAAGGTAACTGCGTTCTGCGTAACAGTGATAACTGAAAGAAAGTTCTTCAGTGAAAGTACTTACCTTACATAACCTCCCTGAGGACAGTTCTGTGGTCCAGCTCAGTGCTAATCTCTTGAACACGATACAAACATTAAAATTTGTAATAACCTCTTGTGCATAGAATCGCACAAGTTCGCTGGGAGAGAGTACATTTATAAATTTATAACACTAGCTGTTAACCGCAACCTTGGTTCGTGTGCAATTATAATGAAAAAATAATAACCTCCCTTTTTTAATCGGATTTTGTTACCAATTTCAAGGGTTTTAATTTTTTTGCATGAAACCCTAATTCTTATTCTAAAATAAAAGTAGCCTTAGTTACTCCTTATAACATTAACTGTCTGCTAATAAAAGTCACGTCAAAATCGGTCCAGCCGTTTCGGAGATTAGACGTTTGCATCGGATTTTGTTTACTATTTCAAGAGTTTTATTTTTTTGCGCGGATCCCTAATTATTTTTCTAAAACAAAAATGGCTTTAATTAGACCTTATTACATCACCTATCTACCAGTAAAAGTCCCGTCAAATTCCAATTGGAGATTAGCCGGAACAAACAGACAGACAAACAACAGTAGGACAGAGACAAAAATTGGGAAAAAATATTTTTGTTATAAGTGCCGTAATACGAGGTGGAAGGGACACCGACGCGAAAACGGTTACCACGTATTCAGTAGGTACCTAAATCATTCCGAGACATTTAGAGAAATTTTTAATTTCCTACAAAAGTGACCTACACGGTTAAAATGTATGGAACAGCGGTTTTTTTTAATAACCGATGAAAAATGTCTGTGTAAGGGGGGCTCAGATCAGAATGATGTACATCATTCTGATCTGAGCCCCCAGAGTCTGAGTACTGAATACGTGGTAACCGTTTTAGCGTCCGTCGGTGTCCTTTCCACCCCGTATATTTCCATGTGCATTCAGTAACAAGCTGTTATTTTGATATTACAAACAGACACTTCAATTTTATTTATTTGTCAAGTATAGATGTAGTTGTTGAGTTTTACTAATAAAAAAATTAATCATCATCTGCTTAGCCTTTTCTCAACTATGTTGGGGTCTGTTTCCAGCCTAACCGGATGTAGCTGAATACCAGTATTTTACATGGAGCTACTGCCAATCTGACCTCCACAACCCAGTCAGTACTGGGTAATGCGATACCCATTAGTAAGACTGGTTGTCAGACTTTCGGGCCACTGACTACCTACAGAATCAGAACATCACTGTCTTACATTATTTTTTTGTAATTTGTTCGAAGTATAGGATCTTCAACTCTCGACGTAAAGCTAAGCGTTGAGAATCCAACGTTAGCGTTAAAATCCGCACTGTTGAACTTCGTTCAAGAACCAGTACGCGGTTAAAAACACGACCGTGCCTTTAAAGGGTTATATCTAAAGTTAAAAATACAACTGGCGAAATGTTGGTACATTATATTCATCTTTAGTACTTTTATAGATATGCTTCAGTGTTATTGAATGGAAGCAAGCTTATTCCTCAAAGTCCTCAACCGACTTCAAGTTCAAAACCAAAAAACCCTAAAACACTACCCGATCTGGCGATCGAACCCAATATCCTATACTCTGCTACCGCACTTGTGACCACTACACCACCGAGACAGCATAGGTATTTGTGTACAGGCAGACAGCAAATGACATGACTGTGATCAAGTGCGTACGTGACACACGACTAGTGTCCGCAATTCGAAATGTTAAAAGTCCGGACATTTAACCGACTTCTAAAAAAGAGGAAGTTCTAGGTTCGACTGGTATTTTTTTTATTTTTTATGTTCGCCGATATCTCAGCCAATTGTAGACCGATTTTCAAAATTCTTTTTTTATTCGAAAGAGTATACTCTACCGAGGTGGTCTCATTATCACCATGTCAGGATCTGATGATGGAATCCCAGGGAAATCGAGGGTAACCCTCAAATTTTATAGAAAAAACTACATCAAATAAACAAAGGTCACCGACTTCAGAAGGTAAAGTTATTTTTCAATTTTTTGAAGTCGGTTTTATTTTTTTACTTTTCTTGTTTCAATATTTATTTTGTTTATGGCGTCGAAACGTCCGTCCGGACAAGTGTCAGAACCGGACAAAGTCCGAACTCCGAACGAAGGCCTAAAAAGTTCGATTCCGTTATCCAAGGTTCATTTAAAAACTAGCGTCACACAGCATCTCTCTGGAATTATTGCCGAAATGAAGCTTTTCGGCGCAGCCGAATTCTGTTTTATTTTTCCTTTTTAACAGACTTTATTTTAATCTGTATTCCTTTTTAGTGCGGTTCTGACAAATAAATGCTTTTTCTATGTTTCTTTCATTGTGTCCGGACAAATCCTGACGGGTGGTATACATACTCGCGACCCACTCCCTGACTGGCGCTGACTGGCGCTGACCCGACAACTAACGGAACAACTGGTCCTCCGATACAGATCAAGCTTAAAGCGGCTGCAAGCGCTTCTTAAGTTTACTTTCATACTAAGTATTACTTATTAGTCCGCCACTTTTTTATAGATTATTTTGGGTAGCGGTGTAACAGGGTTGTCTTTTTTTTTTTTCGGGTGGGAAATCATCAAATGACTCCTCCCGCTCTGGGCGGAGCGGAAGGGAGTGTCAGACTCTTACTGACTAAAAACCACCCATGTTCCTTCTTTTGCCCTTTATGTTCCAGGGCCGCGGTATCTCTTTCGAACAGTCCCGCAGCCCTGACAGGCATCGGCCCTTGCGGGGCCCCTCCTGTTTGCTGACATCTCTTTGAGGCGCGCGTGAACACGAACGCGCCGTCGACACGGCCTGTCGTCATAAGACGGACGGACGGCGAGCTAGCCCATTACTCACCGTCCACAGGCCCGCTAACAGGGTAAGCTTATTAAAAGTTTACCATGTTACACCGCGTTCCCGACACCAGGCGATGCCATTTGCGAGGCAGCTGTCGTTTCGTTTAGCACATACTTGCATCACTTGTTTTCTTCTCGAGAGCGTGGCACTTGCAGTATGCTGTATGACCTCTTTAAGTTTGAGGTTCAAGGTGCTGCTGTTAGTCAAGAAACAAGCCAGCACATCAAGCTATCCGAAACTGTCAAATTTTCCTAATCAACCTTGCACCTAATGCTTTAGCGGTAAAGTTGAAAATCTATCAAAGAAAGACAGATTGTAGTAGCTTGATGTGGTGACGTCTGTACATTTGTTTTAGTTCTGTGTTTCCCAAACATAGACAGATACACAGATAAGTTGGTTGAAGTGTACTAAAATTTGCTGTCAGAAAGGTAATCAACACTACTGGTACACAGTTGCCGGGTCTAAAATCTTATTGCCAGTTCTATTAAACCTCGCAGTAGAAAAGCTAGACCGTATGATGATGAGTGATGACTAAGACAAGAGGGTAGGAATTGCGTTTGCGTCCGCGCAGTAACTGATGCGTCAAATGTAATCTAATGTATGTACTACATGGTCCATGTAACATGGTCTACCTATTAGATTGTCCAAAACAGAGGTAAGTACTAAATTCACGACTCAAAACATCGGTACCCAAGCTACACACGTGTGTTACAAATTCGACAAATTAGATTCGCAGAGAAAGAAATTGCTCAGAAATGCCACAATTCAACACGACGCGGCTTGTGACGCTACACGGATGAAACAAGTGACGCTGGCACCACTTGAAGTAGGCCGCGTCGCAAGTTACATCTTCTAAAGGTCATGTACAGATGTACAGGGTCTTAATTCCTGCAATACAACTACATATATTATGTAGGGGAGGGGGAGGCCAGACTAATAAAATCCTTCGCGCACTTAACAACTCAGCGCTTCAGCAGCTTGATTCTCAATCCAGTATCATCAGTAGCGAATGTTACCGGGCGCCAGTGATACGTAAAAACCAATTTCAAATAAAAAGCGCCTCCAAAAGTGGCAGCATCATGTAACGGGACCGCGAGTACCTGCACCTTGCAGTGGGTTCAATGACCTCGCAACATGATAACACTATGGGAGCATGTAGGGAGTATTACAGTACGTTATACAGTTTATCAGGCTGTTCAAGAACAACATAGGTAGGTACATAAAATACCACTGGATGAATAAAATGATTATAAGGAAAACGGTTTCACAAAAAGAGAAGCAAGACGGATCATTTAAAGATAGAGCCACAAAAGGATCGTGAGGATAATGTTTGCGATTTTATCTTGTTTATTTTATACAAGCAACTTAGTGCAGTATTTTGACCAAATAACTACAAGCAACAGTTCATGAAATAGCAATGTCATCTTCACTGTTCAGCTATCAAAAAGTGTGCCGACGACAAAACAAATGGCATCCAATTTTATTTTTTACATAATCTACAGGACTACTAAGTGAAATAAAACTGTATTAATGCGTACAGTCTGTACCTAACATAGTGCATATATTGATGCGAACAAGGGGTCAACACACGATGCGAAAACCTCCTTGCAGCGTGATGGAGATTCCTGTAGATGATCCAGTATGATTTGGCCTGCCATCGCAATGCTGCTTTCAAAGGTCATTAGTACATCGTACTTAACTTACCAAGTGTCAAGTTATGCTGGGATCTTGTTTGAACTGTCTTTGATAACTATAGACACACATAGCAGGTGGTCCTGTTGACGCGAAACCTTTCTGAGCTACGGGAGACCGTGTGTTGGCACTGTTTGTCGAACATCGTCTGCGCGCGATTTCTGTGCCTTGCCTATAAGTTCTCTCTGCTACAACTTCGGTAACAGTAGTAAAAGGCCACAATATCTTCGACAAGTTTTACCAACGATGAGATGAAAATCAACGATGCTGAACAGCCATTTGTTAATTTTTGGCCCTTTTGTAAACTGAAAGCGAGCCCCTGCCCGGACGGCCTCTGTCCGTAACTTTTGGTAGTATCATTTAAGCGTTCTCTCATCACGCTCTACCCACTCAGCTATCTAGTTTTCATGCGAATATGCTTGCTGAAAAACCTTCTGGGCTTCTGTACCATAATAGTAGATATGTACCTTAAGTTTTTAATTACCCTCGATATCTTATAAAACTGTAGACCATGTGGAAGCAAAAAATAATCTGTGAACTCCCGTTAATACAGAAAACTCAATAATCAAACAAACTGCTATAAAAACAGGACCAATTAAAAAGTTTTAAATATTTAATAGTACCTAAATCACTTTTAATGGTCTTTAAAGCAACAGTAAAAGAATTGAACATTATTTTTTTTTATCCGAAATTCTGTCAGCTTTTTACTACGTGAGATTTTATATCTCGGCTTGGGAGAAATGTACCGACAACTTTACTAATAACAATATGGTTTACTTCCAAGTGGAAACAAAACAAGGCTCCGAAGATTTCTACGCGAATTGAATAAGAAATTGAGGTAAACAGGTCGCTCTAGCGTTTGAGGTGACAGTTTAACAATCACTCAGACAAGTTTGCATCTGTTACCTACATTGTAGCTATTCTTAGCCACGTACTTTACATTCTGATAGACTTTCTGTGGTTTAGAAAACAGGGGGTCTAAATTTTATCAGCTTTTACCATACAAGAAAGACCTGGACAAGACTTGCGCAAACCAGGGAAGCATAGCACAACAGGGAGGAGACCTATATGTAATACTCAGCAGTGGGTAGAACCAAGCTGCCAACGATGATGCTGATATATTGGAGGGGATTCAATCTAATCCTAATGCTGATTCTCATGTGGATGATAGGCTCTTCAAAGAGACCATTTGAATGGTCGCATTAAAGAGGCCTATGAACAGCTGGAGGCCAATAATCAACTAACCCACATACAAAACTAATCACTTAAAAGTCCCATTGATTTTCTAAGAGCGTAACCATAATTTGCATCAGTCGGTTCAAGACAGGCTAGATAACCGTTGTGGGCTTGGCCTAGATTGAAAGCTTCGGAACTTAGTTGTTGATATTCTTGAGACCATCTTGTGGAAACATAAGTCAATATAAGGTTGTGATAGTAACGGGCCTTTTATGCTTTGGTCCTTAGAGTTAGAGAACATAAAATGAATTCTAGAGGACCACGTTTTTCAGGTCATCTGCTTTTTTAAAGCCATTTGGGTGAGTTTTGATTTGACTGTAGAAAAACTTTGGTTCTTTTAGTTCATTAAGTCTCGTTCTAGTTTCATTTTCTAAACACGGTTGTAACATTGTCCCAGAAAGCTATAAACAAGAAGTTGTTTATTGATATTCCGGTGAGCACCGCTAATCAGGTGTTTAGGTGACCATAAATTGTGGAAACGCATAAATTTTGTCAGTACACGCTCGTCATGGTAACGGTTCGTTTATAGACACTATAAATGTGGAGTCAACTCACACAGGTGGTGGATTGCTTTGATACTGAGATTTATATTCATTAAGATTTAGTATTTTCGTGTCCCTCTCTCTCTAAATAAACAGACTCTAAATAAAACTCTCTAAATACTCCAGTCGTTTTTGTCAGGCTATTGGATATTGGAGCAGGTACGACCCATGCTCAGAAAGACTTTATTTGGCTACCGGCTTCTGGTACTTTTTGGGACTGTTCAGAGAGTAGTTTTTGTGTTCCTATATTTGGGCCGATGCACCCTAAATACAGGAATACTAGCTCTTCTTGAAAATATTTGTAAGAAAAATTCTTCTGAAACCCTAGCCTTCAGTCAATTCCTTTATTTATATAGGTGCACTTAATCCAAGGCTTTGAACAACTTAAAAATTGGTGTTACATGTAGAATACTTTTTTGCCCGTCGCCGTCGGTGTGAGTGGTCTCAACATTGGAAATACCAGGCGGCATATTCAAATATTAGCTGTTGTGGGCAGCGCGGGCGCCGCCGCCCCGCGCCGCCGCCCCGCGCCGCACTTGTGCTCGTGCATTCATTTGAATATATTTCTCTAAATCACTTCTGTATTAATCTCGAAATGTCTCCAAATACTGGTTTCCTTAAGTTCGGCCCCAGAGACCAATGAACCCCGAAAGTATGCATAATTTAAGATTTTTGTCTTTTTGTTGTATACAAGCCCTTTTAGAAATCAGAGATGGCTTTAAGATAATGCTAAAAAAATATACCAAAGCTTTATTCAAAATCGATATTTCAGAAACGATAAAAGGCTGTGGTCACTTTTGCACTTATGGTCCGATCAGGAAAATTCCATTTACTTACATGTTCGGGAACAGTCTAATGACTGTTCAGAATTAAAACGAACGCATTGCATTGAAAATGCATAGCTTATAAAGTAATGATGATTCTAAGGTTGTAAGAGCCTCCACAATCCAATAGTATCCAGTTGCCAACAATAGGTTACTGTTTTTATCCAAGCCAAATACAGGGTGTTAACGAACCCTTCACGAAGCAGTCAACCAAGCATTCTGTACATCAAACTAAGTAACTCTACGCAAAAATTATTGTATTATATATAATTCACTTTTTTTTTGTTGGGTTGAAAAATCGTCTACGGTAAAACTAAATGAAATCACTCAACACATTGTGCTGATGGATGCATTGAATAGTAAACGGGTCATGCCGGCAATAAAAGTAAAGTTATAACCTTATAAACTAGCATTTTTTTTAAACTTGTGAAAAAGTTGGAACTTTGACCTCCAATATCTTCGTAAATAGAAGGTATGGTCCAGACCAAAAAAATGATCGCAATGACGGAGAGAACTAGTGCCTTTCGGCTTCGTTAAGAGTCTCTTTACACCCTTAATATAATATATTATTTATAAACTGAGTTTATAATTTACACTAATACAAGAAGAACAAAAAGACATTAAAGTAAGTAGGAATGTCTTGGAGTTTTGGTCATCTGGCGGTGAGATGGGCAGACGACATTGTTGCCATCGTGGTAAAAGCCTAGATGGGGCTGGCACAGGAGCCTGGAGATTGGCACCGGAATGTGGAGATTGGCACAAAGAGAGGCCAGCAGTGTGTAAAGTGGGGCTGTGTGTGGTAAAATGTGTGTGCAAAATTAATTTGGCGATCGCGCAGGAATAAACACAATCTTTTAAAATCGTATTATTATATTCTACAATTTCAATCGAACACAATCAGTCGATCACTCAATACTTTTATAGCCATCGATTTATCTCGATCGGAGTACTACATTGTTATAGAACAGAGTGACTGTTGCTTTTCACTATTGTATGCTAACAAGCACATTAGACACCTGTGACCATCCTGTGACTAATGCCTACGCTATACAGTCTCAACAGCACTTGTAAGGCGATGTTTGACGATTGTTTACCAACTTTTACTTCTATTGTTAAGTACATTCCGTGGTCCCTGATCTTCGTCATTTTATGTGTTCTCTGAGCTTCGATTTTGAATCATTCTTATGGCGACATCCACGACTTGATTAATCAATAAGTAGGTAATGTGCTTCACGTAATGAGTTCCTGAATATGGAAGACCGTCGAAGCTGGCCCAGAAAGACGTGTCACGATGATTAAAATTAAATAAGATTCGTACCATGAAGGCTGGTTCGAGACACCACGTGGAAAGAATAGTTACTTGGTAGGACATTGGAGGAATCATTTTGACTAGCAGTGGGACCGAAACTGCTTATTTATACAAAATATTCTATAATCAAATTTTATCAATTTGTATTAAGTATATAATTTTTAATCGATTCTTCCGATTAGAAGATTTTTGATTGTTCATCAAAACCTGCAACAAAAACAATACCTACTCTTAGTTGTTGTTCCACATAATAAAAGAAATTATTATTATTTTATTATGTGGATCAACAACTACGAGTATTGGGATCGCTCCGATACTGCCTTACTTACCTAGATTAGGATTCTTAATTCATTTAAAAATTGATTAGCCAGTGATTAAGTTCTGCGAAAACTTTCACTTAGCTAGTTTGTACTAAAAAGAATTATGTAGATATCCCACTGGTAATAAATTAGAGATTATTTTATATATTTAGAAAACGTAGATAGGTACAGTTATTCTATTTAAATTCTCAATGTTGTATCTAGATTGTTACAAAACTCCATATTTTTAATCCACTTTATAAACAACTTTTGTCGAAAACTTTGTGCATTTCTTTCATAATTTAACTTAGACATTGCGAGCTTTTTACTAAGGGCTAGCAAACCCGCCACGTGAAGCGAAACTGGTTGATCCTCTGACGAGCTTAGAACCTGTGGTTGGCCTTCAATAAACTAGTTTATCCTGAAATCGAGCTGAGTTGGTATCTAGAGAATAAACTAGGTTGGGCTAAAAATATAATATTGTCAAAGGTTCGTGGTATGCAATTATGGAAGTTAGAAGAACTTTTTATAACAAGTCAAGTCGGGTTTGGTAATTTAGATGTACCGACCAGTACATCAAGCAAGCTACTATTATCTGTCAAAATTGTACTGCTGTGAAACGTGGTACATGAATTACATGATACATTGATTTGATCTTAGCGTAGTACCCGATCATCATTCTCTTGAGTTATTTTTACCTTTATTTATCTTATGTTTAGTTTGACGGCACGGTTGACGCAGTGGCTGCGCGATTGGCTACTAGGTACGCAGTAGGTACGCTGCATATCAACTTTCACATCTAAGTCAATCAATTGTTTCATTGATTCACAATTTAGGTACTAATATGGTTATTATCCAAGAAAATGAAAGAGGAATACCATTTCGAAGATGGGAAGACGACTTAAAAGCCGAGAGAGACGTGGTGCAGAAAACTCACGACCGTGAGCTAAGAAAGGGCTGGGGAGTTCTATTTGTGTCTTGTAAATAAATTGTAAAACATTTTTTAAGGAGTGGTAATAAAGGCTATTTTACCAAAATAACGTGTAAATACTCTGCCCGGATCCTCGGAAGCTACTTTCCTTTTAGGTGAACACTTTCGTCGTATGACTTCTGACCGCCATTGTGACACACAACATAAATGCTTCGGAAAATGAAAGTAATGTATTGAGTATACTGTAGGTACCTTGTTCTTATAGCCCTACCTGGTGCAGCAATGGCTGGACAGGAACGGGGTGTATCTATACCTACAAACAGGATGGCAACTAAACACCGGCAATCATCAGTACAAACAAAAGAGACAAAGATGCAGGGATGCAGGGTGTAATCTTCCGAACTCCTGATCATTGCTGATGGTTGCATTGCATGGTTACGAGAAGACTGACCACTGCCTATACAAACATGTCCAATGCGATAACATCGCAAAAGTTTAAAAAATAAGTACTTGTTAATTAATGTAAATAGTACCTAATCCATGCAGTTTTCTCGATTTACTCATGAAGACATATGGCGACATGAAATGAACAGTTAATTTGCAAGGAGACAACGAATCGCCGTGTAAGCAATTTAAATACAAATAATGACAAAACATTTAGCGCGGACGGAACGTACGGAAAGCGTAAACATGGATGTGCGGCGGCGGCCGGTCCGGCACCGTTACCTCACTCGTATAAATGAAGAACCTCTCCCGGCCACCTTAGTACACCGCGACACCAACCATGCGACTATACGCGTTCCTACTGGTCGCCGGGGCCGCGCTGTGCGCGCGCGCCGCTTCTATCCCCGTGGCGGAAACAGAGAAAAAAATTATTGACATCGTTCCCGACAACTTGGATAAACTACCAGAAAATACATCCAGTGAACAAGAACTCATCGACCAAGAAAACACCATCAACGATGTAGATAACAAGTTGCGCGCCAAACCAGAGGACATCCCTGTCGAAGTCATCGTCGATCAAGCGCAGCCCGCCCTCAAAACTGACGAAGAACAGGATGAAGAAATAAACAGACCAGTTCCAGACTTGCGGAACCCCGGCCCGCCTCAACGTCAAGAACACGAGACTCAAAATCCAGAGTTCTATGCATCCGAACAACAGACTATCGCGCTCTTCAAACAAAGTATAAGCGATGCGCAGCACATTTTAAGTCAAGGGTTCCAGGGAATTTCCGATGGCATCCAACACATAGCAGCAAACAACGAGCCGATTCAAACATTACAACTGAGCATCCAGTCTCTGCGTGACAGTTTCACTGCTCAAATTGTAAAGGTCAACGGAACCATTCAAAATTACCTACACACAGAAAGTGCAAGTGATGATAAACCTGCTGTAGAGCAAACTAAAGCTGGTTTCCATCAAGTTGAACAAGGCCTTTTTAAACTTAGAAATGAGTTCAACAGAGGAGTGAGCAGTTTAGCTAGTGGTGTCGATGTGGTTGCAGCTCTGAAGGCTGACGTGAGTGAAGCGAATAACGAAAGCACTGGCTCGAAGGGGGAACCTAGTGCCACCGCCGCTCCGTCAGTTCCGTCACCAGCGCCAGGAAATCCTATAATGCAGTTGATGCAGAGTATGCAATCTCAATTTACAATTGGTGTGCAGAATATGCAAAATCAATTTCAAAGTACTTTGCAAAACTTGCAAAACAGAGTAACTGAAACTTTGAACCCGCCCTCGAGCACAGGCTCCCCAGTTGGAGCAGCTAGCCCAGCGGGAGTGCAAAGTGACTCTCCAGTGACATCTGTTCCCACATTCCCAAACTTTTTCCAAACTATTCAAACCCAAATTAGTAACTTTTTTGCACAACGACCAAACCAAGGTCAATCGCAAAACCAAGGTCAAGCACAAAGCCAAGATCAAGCACAAAACCAAGATCAAGCACAAAACCAAGATCAAGCACAAAACCAGGGCCAAGGAGGATTTCTAGGCTTGTTCTCACCGCAACCATTCAGCGAATCCGGTATAATTGCATCAACATTTAATAACTGGGTAAACAACTTGAATGCATTCAACAACAACAACAAGCCTGGAACTCCAGCATCCTCCGGACAGCCAGTGGAAACTTCAAGCAAGCCAAGTGAAACTGCCGTCAAGCCCGACAGCAAACCTGATGCCCAGGCAGAGCCAACGAAGCCCACTGCAGGCGCGGAGACACCCGCACAAGCCGACGCCGTCACCCCCGCCGGGCCCATCCGACAGATCCTGCAGAACAACCCCATCACCAAAGGCATAGCCGGCGCCGTACAGCGCCTACAGAACATTAATAACCCTGAGAAACCAAGAGACGAACAAATCGCAGAACAAGTCAAAAATCTAGATGAGGACAAAGCTGATACTGAATCTAAAAAAGGAGGCGGTCCAAATACTGGTGAGTAAGAAATCACACTTACTATAACTTAACACTCATGCCATTATACTACTAATTACCTTGTTTAATAAATTTCCCAACAGTGGCAGCGTGGGGGGTTTTCATCAATAGTCTGATAGGCACAATAAGTGCTGTTATAAATGGTACCACTGGCACCATCAGCACAGCCGTTAACAGTGCTATAAACACGGTTGGCGGTAACATTCAGGTACCGAAACGAAGAGTTTCTGCGTTCTGTGTGGGCTATGTGTAGTGATATTAATTGTGGCATAACATTACGTGTTCAATGTGTCGCTTTTGTCTGTGCTATTTGTGTCGATAGCAGAGTTCCAGTGACTACAAAGTAGAAATGCTGTTGAGCCTTATCTGTGAAGCTTATACAGTGTGTAAGGGACATCAACGCGCAGATGTCCCTTAGACCGCGTATTGAATGTTACTGTATGTTCTTAGTCCTGGGCGAGGGTGATCAGGATCACAAAACAAGATTCAATTATTCAAGTAACGAGCTTCTGCGACGTTTAATTGGTCTCATATATTTGCCAAGTTTAGTGTGAAATCCATTTGTCATCGCTGACTGTAAATAACATTGAGATATTTAAGTAATAATTATGATACATAAGATAATACCTAGTATACAAAGTAAAAAAACCATTTAAATGCAAATGAAAACCAAATATCTGTTTTCATACCTACATAAAAGCAAATTAATCTATCCGTGATTGTTGTTTTTATTTATTCAGCTAACTCTAAAAAGATCTTAGGTACTCATACCTACCTACTGTATTGCAGTGAAGAAATAGTATATTTGATAAAATGGTTTTTTCAATGAACGCAATGGAATCAGGGTAGCTATTGAAATGTAAAACTAACTCAGTCATGCCAGTACCAGTATATTATGTATAGTGAGCTGCGCCTATGTGTTAACATATTATGTGTAAATAGGTTTAACCAGTAGGTACATAACAGTTCGTTCATATTTGTAACTATTCCGGCGTTAGATTAGGTAAGTATCAAGCAGGCTATCAAGAAATGCAGTACATGCTACTGTGTAATAACCAGAACGACCAAATACCTTCAAGTACTAAATACGATCATTTGTTATTTTACGTGAATAAACAGGGCTTATTATTAGCTTATTCTTTATTTTCGGACAACAATGTTCCAGCGTGTTAGTATGATCAAGCTACAACATTTATCGCTAAAGCGGTGAGGGTTTGATTTGGGTGGGTTTTGTTTGGGTTTTGGGAAAATTTGTCAGTTTCGGGTAGCTTTATGTGCTAGCGTCTGTACAATGTTAGCACCTTCATGCGATGCTACTTTCTTTTCCTCGAAAGGCAGGTTATTTGTAAGAAAGTCACTAAGTTATGGACAATGTGTTTGTCAAATCCCTCATCTTTACGGATTAACGGTTTCTTGACCACCTAGTTGTTAAGTAGAGAACAGGAAAGTTTCATTACCTACTGTCTTGAAGACGGTAATATTATAATTTGGGCTAACAACATGGTTCCTCTCAAGTTTATGTTATAGTAGGTACTTTATGATGTAGAGGTATGTAATATATGAGTACCTACTTATAAAGTACTTAGTGAAAGTTTACTTGATATATTTAAGTAGGTTACCTAGTGGTAATGATTTTACGTTTTTGTTTATCGTGCCAATTGTTATTTTGTTTCTAACACTGTTGTATAACAATCAAACTTTATATCATTGTTCTTGTTTGGTAAGCTAATGTTCCCGTTTTTGTGTTCACAGGGGATAATTACGACAGTAGCAACAGCAGCGACCGGGTAGAACCACCAAAAATTGAAATTGAGAAGGTTCCAGAAGTTCAGCAGGTTCCAGAAGTGCAGAAGGTGCCAGAAGTTCAAAAGGCTTCAGAAGACGAGATTAAAGAACATAAGACCGATGAGGTCGTTGACAAGACTGAATAAGTCATATTAAGATACTTATAAGTGTAGAATTATTTATTTATTAAGATTTAATGTAAATAAAAGACAATGATGACGAGAATTAAAATTTTCTTCAACTGATTTTTTTGTTTTTCTTTTCCTGAGAAAGACTGTTTAGGTGTAGTAATAATCATAATCATAAGTCTTTATTTATCTCGACATCAGAATTACAGGCGCCGTTCATTGCGATTGTGCATGTGCATAGGTCTGTGCACATGCACAAACGTCTGATGTAGGACCGTCCTGCCATGAGGTACAGATCACCTCTGCGGTGTGTCTGCGGTTTAGATAATTATAACATTTTATTCAGGTAAGTACTTCTAGCAAAAAGTTAAAATTGGAAGTAGGAAAACAAGTTCCTTAAAAATTAATTCTTAGTTAAAATAAAATATGAAATTGACATAAAAAACATAAACTTACTAAAACATTATGACATAGGTACTGACTATTATTAATAGTTCAAAAGTTGTAAGTACCTACTGCAGTAAAAACATGTAGGTACTTAGGTATCATAAGAACCAAAAATAATCTTATAAAAATGTTGTTGCAAGCAAAAAATTAAGTATTGTCCAAAAAATTTGCTGGTTAGGATGTACACACGTCCATACTTATTATGGGATGTACCTACAGACAGCACATCGAGCTACTACAATGAGAGGCTCATCTATAAATCGGCAACCCTGCTATTGTCATCCATCTCAAACAATTGCGATGACGAATTCAAAGTTGACTGGCAATTATCAATAATTGTAAGTCTTTAATTCTACCTACAAATTACCCATCTACCGACAATAGCTGGACATTAATCACACAAGGACTAAACAGGATCGCAGGAAGATCTTAATTATCCATTGTCACTTGTCAGAAACCATTGACGAGTCGAATTGATGACCTCTTCGAAAACGTGGCTACATAAAATCTTACAAACGAGCATTGTACGTTATCGGTTTTCTTTAGCTCTTTAATAAGCTTTTGATTGTAAGACATCATCACCTGAAATACGAAACGGTAAGAAACTAATATAATAAATAAAATAAATAATAATATCTTGGGACAACCAACACACCGCCATCTGATCCCAAACTAGGCAGAGCCTGTACTATGGCAACCAGACAACTGATAAACATACTTATACAGGGTTATTTGTAAAACACAAGCAACCTCTTAAGAGGTCATTGTACTCATCATTATGAACAACTTTTACTATGGGACCAAACCTGAAATCGCGAAAAAAAAATCTGCTGTTCCCTACATTTATGATCGATTAACTCGTCAAAATGTAGGGAACAGCAGATTTTTTTTTGTGTGTATTTCTAAATACATACATATTATAGATACATTACACACCCAGAAACAGAACAAATCGTACCTACTCATCGCACAAAGATTTGTCCTGTGTGGGAATCGAACCCACGACCTCCGTCCTAGCAGTCAGGGTCACTAACCACTAGACCAACAAGCGAATCAATATAAATAAGATAAGATCATGTACTTACAGTGTGGGTGACAGAAGTGTACTGTACACCCCTCATTTTATCAAGAAGGATGCCGAGGTTCATGAGGCCTCATCTCATGTACGAACTTGAGCCTGCAGTATGCCATGGATCCATTTCATAAATTGCCGCCGTGCTGCAAAACTCGCTACAAACATAAACAGCAGTTCAGAAATTCCACTAGTAACAGGGTGAACATAGCCAAGTTTTCCGAAACTAATAAAAACTAACGTATAACAGTACTTCCATGACGAACTTTTCATATTATTGTTTTTTGATACTTAGCTAGTGAAATCTCGGCAGTTAGATTAAACACTCGAATAATAATCTTTTCACTATTTTTGATCATTTCTGAACTGGGTGAAACCTAGCTGCAGAGCCAATTGCGGGTTTTTATGTTTTTATTAAATGTTTTATTTACAATGTTCACAATTTAACAAACACATAGCGTTTATAATTAAAACGACACAACTTATGAGGTGAAATGATAATTCTATTGAATTGATTGTTGATTGATTCTATACCTTGTTCTAAACACACATTATTGGTTTGCGAAGCGAAGCATGATTTGTAAATAAACCAATAAACGTCATGGTGACATTTAAAACATGTCAAATTTTTAGGTTATAAAAATATTGATGATTTGTTGGCGTAAACGTTAGAAAAATAGGAGTAAAATCTATTAATGAAACACCCAGTTTTGTTTAATAAAATAAATATCTATTGTCACAATGAACGGTTTAGCACTAAGAATAAATCGAGGCGGGGGCGGTAAATCTAAAAATTCAATTGGATATTCTCCTATTGCTATCCCAGACTCGTTATTAAAAAGAGAAGGTAAATACGTACTGTTTACTATATATTTTTAAATTAAAATGTACATGAGCGGTTGCTTGGACTACACACTGACCATTAATCAACGTCAAATATATATAAGCCTTTCATTTCTACCTATCATTAAACGCCAAACTTACGAAATATGTTTTGTATTTTCAGTGGTTATTAATACTGAAATTGAGGCATTCATCAACTCGCCGTCTACAGATGACCAATTAGCAATTCTAAAAAATATAATAGACGCAAATAATGATTCCTTTGATGATAATGTTATGAAGTTTTTGGTTGCCGCATTTTTCCATGCTGAGGCTAAACATCCTTTAAAATGTTTCATCTCAAGGTATACTTACTTCTCATTTTTAATGTTGGCCTCTGCTTCTATGTTCCATTGGGAATTTTTGAGTACCAATTAAACATTTAAAAATATAATTGTTGATTGACATTTAAATGTTGCATCATAAATTCATAATAGTTTGTTGGTAATTATTTGAGAACTGCGTTTAAAAAATGCATCTTTTGCAAAAAAAAAATCATTCTATTTGATATGATTAAATTTCCAGGCACATTACCAAAAACAAGAACTTACAGGAACCTTTCTCGCAAGCCCTCGGAAACCATATCTCTTCAATACCGTGGGATGTTGGAACGCCCCACTATAAACAGTATGTGGACACAGTCAATAAACTACTCACATGTATTGAGAACCTACAAGCAGGCAAGATAGCAATATGCAAAGATTTGCATGACGCCATAATAATCTGTGTTAATAATTTGTATAACTGTTTGCAGTGCTGTGTGACAACCTTGAGGTATGGGTATCTTCTTTTAGTATTTACTAGCTGTTAAAAAAATATTACTTTTCTTTGAAATTTCAGGGGTTTTAATTTTTTTGCACGGAACCCTAATTATTTTTCTAAAATAATAGTAGCGTATGTTAGACCTTATAACATCAGCTATCTGCCAGTCAAAGTTCCGTCAAAATTGGTCAATCCCTTTCGGAGATTAGCCGGAACAAACTGACAGACAGACACAAAAATTGAAAAAATGTGTTTTTTTTATTAGTGCCAAATATATTCTCTTAAGCATTCAGTAAATAGCTGTTATTTTTGTATTATAAACAGACACTTTAATTTTATTTATTTGTATGGATAAGGTTTGAAACTGGAAAGGAAAATTAAAACATTCTCGAGATCTCTGCAACATCGGTTGTAGAAATTTAGCAAAATGTTCGACTTCTATAATCCAGACAAAATATTGGCAGTCAAAAACCAGTTTTTTTTTTTACTAAATTGTCTGTACAACTTGATTTCAATATGAAAACCAATTCCCTCTCTTAATATAATGCCTTCTCTTTGATGATAAATGCTGAGGAAAGTGATGCCAAACTTAAACCTGAAAATATAAAGTAATTATGTACTTTTCCGACATTTAAATATTTTTACGATTTTGCTTCTCACTTTCACTTGTGATAAGTCGGCCAATCTCAGCTGAGATTAGCCTTTGGCGCGCGAGATATTATAGTGCACAAGTGTGTGCAGGCATAGATGCGCTCTCTCCCTTCCCTCACTCTCATAGTCTGATGGGACAACAAACCGACACGATCGGAGAGAGATCGAAGCATCAACTTCCAAACACCGGCTGCTACTGAGAAATTCTTAACGGGTAAACCCAATAACACTCTTTGCCCAACCTGGGAAACGAACCCAGGGCCCCACACTCAGGAGTCGCGCTTGCGACTGCGAGGCCAACGAAAACTCATAAAACCTGTATTATTCAATAAATGGCATCAATGCAAACAAGTATTGTATGAGACAATATTTTGCGAAGCTTCACATTTCCGCTATCAACGTTGTAGCGATGGCGTCATCAGGGAATGGAACACCTGTCAATTTTTTTTTCTTCGAGTAATCCATGCAGAAAAAAAATGACCAGGCCAGGGTCCATACTAAAAATAAAACACCTCTTTGTTAAATATTTGAGGTGACGTATTTTGCCACAACATTATACAGATCAGAAAAATATGGTCTGTTCCAAAAGTATGTAATGAGAAGATAAACATATGGATCAAAATACTTTTCCGTGGATGTCGATTTGAGTGCTACTTACTCGTACAAAGGAAGTGCCTTTATTTGATCATTTGAATACTTTAAACACGAAATTTTATTTTAGACATTAACTGTTAACTTATTAACTTAACGTTTATAACAATTTCAGAGAACAAAAACAATTGTCACCAACAGAGAAGAATGAAATATTCACTTTGGCGCATACCTCCTTGCGATTGATTCTATACTCCATCCAGAGAGCTACCGACATTGATATTGGCATATTGATCTTTTGCTTTGACCCAATAAGGCAGGTAATGCAAGACCTGATGTTTGATGATGATGTACCTATGGATACTAAGTCTGTGTGTGGTATATTGTACCTATCTCTGCATGTTGCGGAGCACGGATCATGCAAATGGAATGAAGTAAGTATTGTTTATTATTGAATATTAGCCGATATGACTGTCGGCACAATAACTGCTGTCTCACGTCACTTAAACACTTTCCGAGTTTTTTTTTATTCACTTTCATTTATTTCGAAACACTTAATCAATCACTAATTTGAGGTACTTGTGTGTTGTCTCGCCCAGTCGTTACTTTACCGGAATGTCTAGTCCACTCTTCACATGCAACCTTAAGATCTCGGTGATCCCTCTTTCAAACTCTAACCATTTATTTCAATTAGACCATGACAGGCACTTTTGCACGTTACGAAAAACAAAGAAGGCTAAGCTACAGTCACAGACACAAGGCATAATAACTTGTGAAAGTACTGTAGTTGCCCATTCTAAAGCATAGATCTCTATGGAGAAGAATGGGCAAGAAACTCCATGGACACTCTTTCAAGTTCAATAAGACGATCGCCTCAAATCATGTCGCGTTAATTGTTCCCATATCCAAGTTTTGTATAGCCCGTACAAAAGGAAGATCACTCCGAGCTCCGCTTATTGCGGATAAATAAAACATAAATCCAATCACGGTGGTTGAATTACGGCCTTCAAAACACTATTTTCATTCACGAAAACTTCCACGTATTAAGTGCGCCACCACAAATCACTAAACAAATTATGACCTTTGGCTTACAGTTACTTAACGAAAGTACTACCGACAGCTATTTGAGCAAGCTACTGGGCTTAGAAGCGGGTCGCCTCAGCCTGTTCTCGGCCATGGTCACCGTTGCCCCGGTGGACCACCTGTTCACACAGACCGTGTACGATAGCCCCCTTATCGTCACACTTACCAACAAGATTTTGGAAATTGGAGAAAGGTTTGTATTGCTCCGTATTATTCCTTAATTTATTGTTCAAGTTAAATATTGTATCCGGAGTTCGACAGCCTTCCAGGTAATACCTGTAACAGTACTCTAATGGTAGCAATCGCTACTACTGAGGTCTTGGCTTAGATTTCCTGCTCGGGCAAAGTGTTACTGTAGTCTGGATTTGTGCATGGTTGATGGCAATTGGCTCATCCTTAATATATGTGGTGAAATGTGGTTATATTATTAAGTGCACCTCTGCCTAACCCTACAGGGATTACAGGCGTTATGTTATGTTAAAGTATGTTGTGCTATGTTAAGTAAATTTTCAGGAGTTCGTCAGAATCTGCTTTAATTCTGGGAGTAGCGCGTACTCTGCTACAGATCAGCAAGCTGCTGGATAAGCTCACAGACAGCGCCACTGGGCTAACACTAGTGGAGGCACTGCTGATGTTCGCGTGGGGCCATCTTGAGCACTATATGGACAGTGTCCGACATCTGGCCGGACAGACTCTGGGCTGTGTCGTCAAATACTGTGCGAAAACGAATAGAGATGGTAAGAAAATATTTAAAAAGTCAAGTTTAATTACTGGAGCGGCGGCAAGAGCTCTTAGTAATACTTATAGTAAAATATATTTATTTGCGTAAAACATGGTATACAAAGGTCTTCACAACAAATTTAAATGGCACAAACATGTTTAGCTAGGATTAGACCAAGCATGCAAAATTTTAAAGACAGGGTTTGTTGATGCCTCCTTATATATTTTATAAGGAGGCATCAACAATGAACAAAGAACATCATTTTTTTTTTCTTTTAAGCTATAAAAACTATATTCAATTAACCATTTATAAATTTTAAGTTTTAAATAATTTTGTATTTAATTTTTTTAAATGCCTCGGTATTTTATTATAAATGCGCACACACATTGCTTCTACGTGTAGTAGCTGGCGGCCGAGCTCAGCGGCGATGTTGAGTCGTGTTACAAGTCATACGTTTGTGTGGTGTAGGCGACAGTGCAGCGCTGGACGCGCTGACGGCAGCGCTGTCGACGCTGCAGCGGTCGCGCAAGAGCTACTACGTGTGCGTGTCGTGGCTGGCGGCCGAGCTCAGCGCGCGCCACGTGCTGGCCATCGTGCGGCCTGCTGACGTCATACACGCGCTCGCTGAACAGCCGCTACGGAACACTGTGAGAACACTACTATACAATGTTCGGCATGCTCTATATTTGTTTGGTACGATTTGGCACAAAATGATGAAATGATCGTTACGTACTTGCTATAGGCTCACGCCGCGCTGGACGCGCTGCTGGTGAAGCTGTGCGCGGAGTGCTCGCTGGCGGAGCTGCGGGCTGCGCTGCTGGCGCCGCTGGTGGAGGCCGCGCCGGGCGCAGACAGCGCCACGCTGGCCGGCCTGGAGCGCGGCCTGGAGCGCGCCTGCGCCCGCAGGCCCGACCTCATGCGAGTCCTGTGAGTGTTCATAGTCAGCCTATACGACAGCGCCACGCTGGCCGGCCTGGAGCGCGGCCTGGAGCGCGCCTGCGCCCGCAGGCCCGACCTCATGCGAGTCCTGTGAGTGTTCATAGTCAGCCTATACGACAGCGCCACGCTGGCCGGCCTGGAGCGCGGCCTGGAGCGCGCCTGCGCCCGCAGGCCCGACCTCATGCGAGTCCTGTGAGTGTTCATAGTCAGCCTATACGACAGCGCCACGCTGGCCGGCCTGGAGCGCGGCCTGGAGCGCGCCTGCGCCCGCAGGCCCGACCTCATGCGAGTCCTGTGAGTGTTCATAGTCAGCCTATACGACAGCGCCACGCTGGCCGGCCTGGAGCGCGGCCTGGAGCGCGCCTGCGCCCGCAGGCCCGACCTCATGCGAGTCCTGTGAGTGTTCATAGTCAGCCTATACGACAGCGCCACGCTGGCCGGCCTGGAGCGCGGCCTGGAGCGCGCCTGCGCCCGCAGGCCCGACCTCATGCGAGTCCTGTGAGTGTTCATAGTCAGCCTATACGACAGCGCCACGCTGGCCGGCCTGGAGCGCGGCCTGGAGCGCGCCTGCGCCCGCAGGCCCGACCTCATGCGAGTCCTGTGAGTGTTCATAGTCAGCCTATACGACAGCGCCACGCTGGCCGGCCTGGAGCGCGGCCTGGAGCGCGCCTGCGCCCGCAGGCCCGACCTCATGCGAGTCCTGTGAGTGTTCATAGTCAGCCTATACGACAGCGCCACGCTGGCCGGCCTGGAGCGCGGCCTGGAGCGCGCCTGCGCCCGCAGGCCCGACCTCATGCGAGTCCTGTGAGTGTTCATAGTCAGCCTATACGACAGCGCCACGCTGGCCGGCCTGGAGCGCGGCCTGGAGCGCGCCTGCGCCCGCAGGCCCGACCTCATGCGAGTCCTGTGAGTGTTCATAGTCAGCCTATACGACAGCGCCACGCTGGCCGGCCTGGAGCGCGGCCTGGAGCGCGCCTGCGCCCGCAGGCCCGACCTCATGCGAGTCCTGTGAGTGTTCATAGTCAGCCTATACGACAGCGCCACGCTGGCCGGCCTGGAGCGCGGCCTGGAGCGCGCCTGCGCCCGCAGGCCCGACCTCATGCGAGTCCTGTGAGTGTTCATAGTCAGCCTATACGACAGCGCCACGCTGGCCGGCCTGGAGCGCGGCCTGGAGCGCGCCTGCGCCCGCAGGCCCGACCTCATGCGAGTCCTGTGAGTGTTCATAGTCAGCCTATACGACAGCGCCACGCTGGCCGGCCTGGAGCGCGGCCTGGAGCGCGCCTGCGCCCGCAGGCCCGACCTCATGCGAGTCCTGTGAGTGTTCATAGTCAGCCTATACGACAGCGCCACGCTGGCCGGCCTGGAGCGCGGCCTGGAGCGCGCCTGCGCCCGCAGGCCCGACCTCATGCGAGTCCTGTGAGTGTTCATAGTCAGCCTATACGACAGCGCCACGCTGGCCGGCCTGGAGCGCGGCCTGGAGCGCGCCTGCGCCCGCAGGCCCGACCTCATGCGAGTCCTGTGAGTGTTCATAGTCAGCCTATACGACAGCGCCACGCTGGCCGGCCTGGAGCGCGGCCTGGAGCGCGCCTGCGCCCGCAGGCCCGACCTCATGCGAGTCCTGTGAGTGTTCATAGTCAGCCTATACGACAGCGCCACGCTGGCCGGCCTGGAGCGCGGCCTGGAGCGCGCCTGCGCCCGCAGGCCCGACCTCATGCGAGTCCTGTGAGTGTTCATAGTCAGCCTATACGACAGCGCCACGCTGGCCGGCCTGGAGCGCGGCCTGGAGCGCGCCTGCGCCCGCAGGCCCGACCTCATGCCCGACCTCAGACTATACGCGCCACATAATTAAACTAATAAATAATACAAGCTACTCATCGTTAATGATATTTTTGTGAGTCGTCCGGGTGAAATTATTATAAAAATATTACTTTCCTATTTGAATCGAATTTTGTTAACGACTTCATGGGTTTTAATTTTGTACAGAACCCTAAACCCCAGATACCCTATTACCCGGAACAAACTGACGGATAGACAGAAGAAAAATAAAATGTTTTTTGTTATACTTATAAGTACCGTACATACTTTCCAGTGGCGAAGGGTCAAAATTGAGTCAGGGGAAGCCGAAGAAAAAAAAAATGGGAATACCTTTTTTTTCGATTTTTTTTCTATAAATCTTTTGACCTCACCTCATTTACGTTAGTGACCCGAAAACCATAAAAATGACACCCATGACGAAAAAGTCGAAAAAAAAAAAAATGCGGAGGAAATATAATAAAAAAATAAAAGTGATTTTGTCTTATGTAAATAAGTCATCAAAATAAAAAATCTAGTTGGTACCAAATACTATATCGACCATTACTCGTTCCATCTCGTTATCCCCTACATACTTTCTTTTTCTGCTACTGTAACTCGATAATTTTCGGCTTACCCAGCTCCCTACAAAACGGTACTGCCAGCCCCGAAGTCACGTGTGCGCAGCCCGCGTCCATACGATTTTAGTTCTGAACTCTGACGCCCGAGCACCGGCTTACTTGGCACCACCTGTTTTTTTATTTGTTGGCATGAAAATTTTTGTCATTTTTTAAATATTTTCAATCCTATGATGTATTAAACGGCTGTACTGTGATGTGATACCCATAGATGTGTATGTAATATACTCTTAGACGGCATTTGACACCTAGACACTACGTAGAGTACCTTGTTCTCGAAGGGAAGCCTGCAGGACTTCTATGGTGCCTTCGGGCCTGATACTTTGACCATCAATTTTATTTATTTTTATAAATAGATGATGATCAGTGAACCTAATTTTCTTCAACAGCCTGTCCTACACAAAAGCTGCGGAGCCGGGCGCCGTGCACGATCAAAAATCTATCTTATTGCTGCTGCGTGTAGTTCGCAAGTTGTGCGCCACCGACACGACATCCCAGGCCGGAGAGGCAGACGCAAAGGAGTGGAAGGGCGTTATCAGCTACGACGTTTTGAAGGCAGCCGCCGTTGATGCCGTAGATGAGGTATGTTATAATATAATTCCTCTTTTTTTATTTAAACTGTAGCGACCCTAGCGAAGGAATTGCTGATTTGCATTTTTGATAGCCACCGGGCGGCAACCCGCTCGACTCGCCAGTCGCTCACATACCATCGCCCTGCCACGTCTTAGTTTAGGATATTAATTATTAACCAGTATTTGTGAATCTTTATTAAATTCTAATCAAACACAGTTCAACCAGAGTATCGTCATTTATTAGAACCCTACAAATAACACGCACAACAAAACAAATATAAACTTTACATGATTTTGAATGGGAAGCTACGCTTCATGGTCATGGATTCTATTCCCAGTAGGCCAAAGTGTTATTGAGTGTATTTATCGGTTATTTCTGATAGCTCGCACCGTCCCTGCGTCGCCTTGGATCGGGATCCGGTGGAATGTTTAAACGTGTGCAAGCTTAACACCTGCTAGCTGTCCGGGTAGGGTAGCACGTTGCTAGCAACGAGATGACAGCTCATTTTCTTATTTGGCCTGTTCCCCGGGGGTTCATTTATATACAACCCAAAAAAACAGACCCGTAGTTAACAATGCTAGATACACTCGAGAGCAATGAATCCGGGTCACTTAAAGAATCCTAAAAATCTCGGAAACTAAAAATGCTAGGTTAATGCAATAAATTGTATTTAATAGACAATGTAATACTCCTTAAATGAAGGTATTAAAACTTCTTAGTTATTGTAAAGTTATATCATAAAAAAATCAAATTTGAAAAAGGGCCACTTTCGAAGATGGAACTACGAAATTACAGCATTTGGTTTTGCTTTTGTTTGTAATCTGTCATTTATGTGGGTACATAAACCATGTTGATAGTGCTCTATATTCATTATTCAAGCTTAAATTATGTCGCTTACGCCTGAAGAATGCACCAGAATACTTACAATGCTGGAAACCGGCCGGAGTCAGCGCGATACAGCCAGGACTGTCGGTGTGTCGCTGTCAACAGTACAAAGAGTTCTCCGACGTTACGAAGAAACTGGTTCTAACCTACGCAGACCAGGAACGGGCAGAACCAGGTGTACCACAGCACGAGAAGACCGATACTTGGTGAACACCATGCTTCGAAATCGCTTTCTCACAGGAACTGAACTCACAAATCAGTTTCGACGCCTCGGAGGAAGTAACCCAAGTGCATGGACAGTAAGACGTCGGCTTGCTGAATCTAACTTAAAACCCCTTAGACCTGCAAACGGCCCTAAACTGGAGCGTGGGCATCGTATTTCAAGACTAAGATATGCCCAGAGCCACGTAAATTGGAGTATTGAAGATTGGTCAAAAGTTATGTTCTCCGACGAATCAAAATTTATGCTCTACAAGCACGATGGAAGACACAGAGTGTATCGAAGACCAGGGGAAAGATTCAAGCAAGCATGCATCGAAGAAAAAGTAGCCTACGGTGGTGGGTCTGTACTTGTGTGGGCCGGAATTTCTTCTGAAAGTCGCACAGAGCTGGTGATCATAGAAAACGGCTCTTTAACTAGCGTAAGATATGTGGAAGAAATCCTCAATGATCACGTTGGTCCATTTATGGTCAATTTAGGTGAGGATGCTATATTTATGCATGACAATGCCCGACCTCATACAGGTAGGATTGTGAATGACTACCTTCAAGAGATGAACATTACTCGTATGGAGTGGCCAGCGCGCAGCCCGGATATCAACCCGATCGAGCATGCTTGGGACGAGCTAAGCAGATGCGTAAAACAACGAAACCCTCCCCCAATCACGCTTCGTGAGCTCAAAATTGCTCTCACAGAGGAATGGGAGAATATTCCCCAAAATCGTATAAGGAACTTGGTGTACAGCATGCCAAACCGCGTAAACGCAGTAATGGAAGCACGAGGAGGCAATACGAAGTATTAAAATTCAAGAAAATCGTAATAAAGTTCAAAAATTTCATGTTTCCTATTTTTGTTTTAAGGAGAGATCAGCAGTTTTTTTCTTTATGTAATTTTGTGTTAATAAAATGTATGGCGACTCATATTTTTTTTACTTTCATTTAAGGAGTATTACATTGTCTATTAAATACAATTTATTGCATTAACCTATCATTTTTAGTTTCCGAGATTTTTAACATTCTTTAAGTGACCCGGATTCATTGCTCTCGAGTGTAGATGAATTATTCATACAGTATTAGTAACTTCCTTGTTGGTGCAGTGATCGCAAGCGGGACTGCTGACCATGGGGTCCTGGGTTCAATTCAAACGAGCATGCGTGCGTGCGTGTGTGTGCTGCTGGTTTCTTCCATCAGGAATTGCTCGATAGCAGCTATAGAGTCTGGATTTGCACTCGGTTGATGGCAATAACTTCGCACCCTATTACATGGGACTTAAAAATATAACTGGCGAAATATGGGTGTACTTACTATTAGGTACACCTCTGTCTAACCCTTCGGGAATAACAGGCGTGATATTATGTTATGTATTAGTATAGTTTGTGTAGATTATTATGTATGTTAAGTAATGAGATTATAACTGTTTCTAGACTCGCATCCTGTCGCTGTCCCTGATCGTGGAGTCGCAGAAGAGCACGGAGCGGTTCTCGCCGGGCGAGCTGGGCTTCGTGCTGCACTACCTGCGCTACAACATCAACGCGCAGGCGCCCAGCTTCCGCCAGCTCACTATGTCCTATATGAAGAAGGTATAGATAATGCTTCATCTTCTAGTTTTCGTATCGATGACTCAAATTTTGTCGAACCAGTACGTAGCGACCGGGCTAGCTCTGTTTGCCTCATTCTAGTCCTGAAGGGTGAAATAAATTGTATATATTTGAGTATTGTACATAGTTGAGGCGCTATCTATACCGCGTACGTACGAAATAAAGTGGCATATCCTACATACATAATTAAAGTAAAACGTCATCGTTAATCTAGCGCCAGTACATACTATTGAGCATGAGGTCCTGAGTTCGATTCCCAAGTCGGGCAGTGTTATTGATTTCCATTAGGTTTAGGTTGTTGCCCACGACTTCGTTCGCGTGGACATTTTGATGTGTTTTCCGCGATAAAAAGCCTAAATTGTTACAGAAATAAATGAAATGAAATGAATGAATGAAATGTGCTATTCCTGACTATAATCCATCTCTGTGCTAAATTTTATCCAGATCTGTTCAGCCGTTATGGCGTGATTGAGTAACAATCATCCGGCCATCGAAACTTTCGCATTTTTAGTAGTAAGACTACTTTTTGCTATCTATGCTCTAAGAAGAAGAATTAAAGTTTAACCTTTATACTGGTGTTTGCAGTTCATAAAACGTCTAGAAGAAAGCTACAAAGTGATAAAGCGTGAAAGGCAACCTAACGGCGTGAGTGATAAGGTCGCTTATTACTTGCGCTTCGCCGAGGACTTGCGTCGACAGTGCTTTGACAGCTTAATACCAGGAGCCAACTATAGCAGGCGATTTGTTGCCTTGCAAATACTTGCATGGTGCGAACAGATTACTTTGGAAGGATATGAAAGGTAAATAGAACAGATATAACAGCAGCCTATCACGATCTGGGCAGAGGCCTACAGATGCAGAGAAAGCACGAGCCTTACTTACTTATATTATTTTTAAGGTCAGGTTTCCATCACCGATGACAGTGATGTCCAAGATTAACTTAGAAAGTATATAATATTGTACTTGGCCGGTTGAAAGCTTTTAGTAATAATTTGTGTCGATGTATACATCTTTCTGAGGCTTACTGTAGTATAGGTACACCCCAGGGCTGCGGGACTGTTCGAAAGAGATACCGCGGCCCTGGAACATAAAGGGCCAATGAAGGAACATGGGTGGTTTTTAGTCAGTAAGAGTCTGACACTCCCTTCCGCTCCGCCCAGAGCGGGAGGAGTCATTTGATGATTTCCCACCCAAAAAAAAAAAAAAAGTATAGGTACACCCCTGCCCAACCCTTCCGGAATCACAGGCGTGTGTAATGGTTCCACAGAGGCTGGGAGCCGGAGTACGTGGAGAAGCTGTTGCTCCACCTCGAGGACAGCTACGAGAACAACAAAGCGTTCGCCCTGGAGGTGCTGGCCAGCTGTCCCGACCACCTGCTGAGGGTACGTACTTCTTACTCATGTATTATTGTTACTCGTTTATGCTCGCGGCTTCGCCCGCGTGCGTTTCAGTAATTGTCCTACGGGATAAAAAGGATCTATGTGTCCTTTGTGTTTATCCAAGTTCTAAACTACCTATGTGCCAAATTTCATCCAAACCTGTTCAGTAGTATTTGCGTAATAGAGTAATAAACATCTACCCTCACAAACTTTCGCATTATTAATAGTAGTAAGATAACAAGTAAGTAAGTAGGATTGCCATCATCATCGTCCACAGCCGGACTTCACCCACTTGTGCCAAGCACCACGCTCTTGTGCCAGCCTCATCCAGGGGATTGCCATATCCGGAACGCGGGCGGATTCTAAAACGTCCGGAATTTCGCAATAACGAAAAAATAACAAACAAGTGATACTTAATAAAATTATTAAAAGAAAAACTATTAAAATCTCATTTAAGTTATTTTATTATTTATTTATAATTTTACTTCAGAAGATAAATTCCATACAAAATTGTTAGTAAAGTTTATAAATTTATAAACTTTACTAACAATTTTGTATAGAATAGTTATAAGGTACGAACATAGTTTAATATATTTATATATTAAACTATGTTCGTACCTTACAACTATTTATACAATTAAACTACACTTTACATTAAAAACCGGCCAAGTGCGAGTCGGACTCGCGCACGAAGGGTTCCGTACCATTATCTATAAAAACGGCAAAAAAATCATATCTGTTGTATGGGAGCCCCCCTTAATATTGATTATTTTTTAATTTTTAGTATTTGTTGTTATAGCGGCAATAGTAATACATCATTTGTGAAAATTTCAGCTTTCTAGCTATCACGGTTTATGAGATACAGCCTGGAGACAGACAGACAGACATACAGACAGACAGACATCGGAGTCTTAGTAATAGGGTCCCGTTTTACCCTTTGGGTACGGAACCCTAAAAACGGCAAAAAAATCATATCTGTTGTATGGGAGCCCCCCTTACTAATATTTTATTTTTATTTTTAGTATTTGTTGTTATAGCGGCAATAGTAATACATCATTTGTGAAAATTTCAGCGTTCTAGCTATCACGGTTTATGAGATACAGCCTGGAGACAGACAGACAGACAGCGGAGTCTTAGTAATAGGGTCCCGTTTTACCCTTGGGTACGGAACCGTAAAAAGGACACCACCAGAACAGTGTACTTTATTCCAGTGCCCCACAATAGGACACTCAACCCTTTCTGCTGTGCAGTTTAGGCATTGCAGCTGCCGCGCACACGTGGCAGCAAGGAGGGCACCTTCCGCACTATTGCTCTAAAGCAGTCGCTGTCGGCCTCCGCAACCATCCCCGACGCACTACAGTATCGCGGCAACCCCAACAACATCCATTTCTATAATCTCAGCACTGCTACACTTAAACTTCTGCCAGTCCATAGCGTCCTTACTACACAGAATCAACACAGTTTTGAGCACCATCGTCCCAGTACTGGTCACTTTTACAACATCGTTGAATAAGCCCACATTATCTCCATTGACCAGAAGGCCCCCATAAAAGATTAAAAACACATCGCACAAAATGGCCAAAGTATTCACACAGAACATGAACGTTATGCTGCATTTACCTACAAGTTTGAATATTCTAGAGAGTAACAACACATTTCCTGTTGAAATAGCTAGTAATAGGATCCCTATGAGATAATTAACTAGCATTAGATCTAGGCTTAAGACAGACTTGACGCAGTATAGGACGATCCCAGTTTCCGCAGTCATGTAATACCACGAGTGTTCCACTAAGGTTTCTTCATCCGGTATTTCTTCACAGCTTAGAGCTACGTGTATGTGTCCAAGTGCGATTGTGTGAACTGTACCTAACACACTCATAAGGACAATTGCGAAGTATGCCATAACCAGCATGTCTCTGGGAACCAGCTCTTCTGGTAGAATGATTATTAATAGCATCCAGCATGTAGCGGCGCATTTGACGATTATTTGTTTGACGTACAAATAGTTATGTTTCCGCCATTTTGGATTCGCGTGGTACGCAACTGTGGATGCAATGGCGCAGATAATGGCTAATATTGTAGTTAAGTATTGTATCAGTTCTGTCCTGCTCTTGTCGGCCATGGTTTAGTCAAGCTTTCCTTTTTGTTCCTTCGTGGTTCGTTCCCAACGCAGTTGTACCTGCTTGCTTTTGTCTGAATATTTCTGTATGTTCAGATCTACCCTGGTATTGTTGCTTGTTCAGGGACGCAATGTGGTCTGATACGAATGAGTATTTTCTTCCAGTATCGATTTCCCTTGCTGTCTCGATTGTGTCTGTAAAATACTCTGTTCTACTCAATATTTTATTCGAATTTAAATCACCAGCATCAATTAAAAAAAAATCACTATCACTATGAAAACTCTAGTCAAAACTAGCTGGCACAATGTCCAATATACATTTATAAAAATGGTAAGTACAGTTTTCATAATTATTTAAATGACGTCATTATAAAATCACATAAAGATTAATCTCAACTTGTTATTTGTATCCGTTATAACAGTTTTGTTTTAATTAATAATAACTTGATTAGATAAGGGGTTTGTTACTCAACAACAACTCTAACTAAAATTATATAAAAACCGGCCAAGTCCGAGTCGGACTCACGAAGGGTTCCACCGTACCACCGTTCAAAAGATCGAGCAATACACGCCGTAAAAACCGGACTATCAAAATAAAACGTGTCTTGTGTCTATTCTATACTTAGGCCTAGGTCGTGCCGTCTGCCAAATTTTATCGAAATCCATTCAGTCGTTGCAGCGTGAGAAACAGACAGATTGATGGATAGACAAATTTTCTGATTTCATAAAAAATCGTATAGAACAATCATTTTATTTAGTATAGCAACGCGTTTAGGATGCAGGTGGGGCTGCCCCGCTCCTGTAGTGCGTCGGGGATGCGAGTGGGTTGTTGCCACAGGCGCAGGGTGTGGGGCTGCCCCGCTCCTGTAGTGCGTCGGAGATGCGAGTGGGTTGTTGCCACAGGCGCAGGGTGTGGGGCTGCCCCGCTCCTGTAGTGCGTCGGAGATGCGAGTGGGTTGTTGCCACAGGCGCAGGGTGTGGGGCTGCCGCGCTCCTGTAGTGCGTCGGGGATGCGAGTGGGTTGTTGCCACAGGCGCAGGGTGTGGGGCTGCCCCGCTCCTGTAGTGCGTCGGGGATGCGAGTGGGTTGTTGCCACAGGCGCAGGGTGTGGGGCTGCCCCGCTCCTGTAGTGCGTCGGGGATGCGAGTGGGTTGTTGCCACAGGCGCAGGGTGTGGGGCTGCCCCGCTCCTGTAGTGCGTCGGGGATGCGAGTGGGTTGTTGCCACAGGCGCAGGGTGTGGGGCTGCCCCGCTCCTGTAGTGCGTCGGGGATGCGAGTGGGTTGTTGCCACAGGCGCAGGGTGTGGGGCTGCCGCGCTCCTGTAGTGCGTCGGGGATGCGAGTGGGTTGTTGCCACAGGCGCAGGGTGTGGGGCTGCCCCGCTCCTGTAGTGCGTCGGGGATGCGAGTGGGTTGTTGCCACAGGCGCAGGGTGTGGGGCTGCCCCGCTCCTGTAGTGCGTCGGGGATGCGAGTGGGTTGTTGCCACAGGCGCAGGGTGTGGGGCTGCCCCGCTCCTGTAGTGCGTCGGGGATGCGAGTGGGTTGTTGCCACAGGCGCAGGGTGTGGGGCTGCCCCGCTCCTGTAGTGCGTCGGGGATGCGAGTGGGTTGTTGCCACAGGCGCAGGGTGTGGGGCTGCCGCGCTCCTGTAGTGCGTCGGGGATGCGAGTGGGTTGTTGCCACAGGCGCAGGGTGTGGGGCTGCCCCGCTCCTGTAGTGCGTCGGGGATGCGAGTGGGTTGTTGCCACAGGCGCAGGGTGTGGGGCTGCCCCGCTCCTGTAGTGCGTCGGGGATGCGAGTGGGTTGTTGCCACAGGCGCAGGGTGTGGGGCTGCCCCGCTCCTGTAGTGCGTCGGGGATGCGAGTGGGTTGTTGCCACAGGCGCAGGGTGTGGGGCTGCCCCGCTCCTGTAGTGCGTCGGGGATGCGAGTGGGTTGTTGCCACAGGCGCAGGGTGTGGGGCTGCGCCAACAGTATCCTAGGCATGATTGCCAGTCGCATGGACTGTGTTTATGTGGGTCGCTGTTGGTTGCTGTGCAATTACTCATGGGTTGTCGCAGCAGTGATCCACTGTTATTTGTTGTGTTGTTTGTTTTTATGTACTAACATAGTCGTAAGTTTCACTAAAAGTTTTTGAGTCATGGATACTCGAATAAAGAGAAATTCTATTCTATTCTATTTAACCGAGTTCAGAAGTTTAAATTTAATCACTCGTATGCCGAGTATATAGACACAATTAAAAAGTGATTGTGTCTCGTGTAGATGTACGTTCCGGCATACGAAAGGTTAAAGTTTTATTGTTTTTTCTCTTTTTGTATATTAATTCCTTTCATTCACCATGTGATATTGTTTCAGAGTAAAAACTACTCTATCAGCTTAGACATAGAGGACATATTCTGTCAAGCGTCGTCGTTAAAGCCCACTGAGTGTGTTTCGGCGGGTTATAAACTAGATTTGTTGAGGACGAGACTACCTGACTACATAATTCAAGATGAACCGTGGTAAGAATTTATATTTATTTGACAAAACATTGAGATTTCTTCTTTATTTAAATAGCATACCCTAATAATAGTATACCCTTCTATTATATAATAAATTCTCTCATCAACATCTTCCTGCCCTTGTCCCATTCTAATTGGGGTCGGCGCAACACGTTTTCTTCTTCTTCTCCCCTGTCAGACGTCACGGCATCATTTACTCCTTTCTCTTTCATATCATTCCTCACACAATCTATACATCTTTTCTTTGACCTTCTTCTCCCTCTCCATCCATCAACATTCATGTCCATCACTCTTTCAGTCACAGGCGTTTCATCGCTCCTCATTACATGGCCATACGAAGACAAACGACTTTCTTTCAATTTATCTGTAACAGGCGTCACTTTCAAACTTCCTCTAATACCTATACTCATTCCTTACTTTATCCATTCTAATCACTCCACACATCCATCTCAGCATTCTAATCTCTGTTACATTCAGAATAAAACTTCTCTCTCTCTAAATTATGGTAAAAATCGCATCAAAATTGTATTGTGAAGTTTAAAAGACCCGATAAGTTTAGTGACCCGGCCCTGATTTACTCCTGTGCAATCTTCTGCTATTCTGTAAAACCAGCAACAAAATCCACATAGATGAAGAAATAGTAATTGTGCTTTGCTGTTTTCTTTATTTTTTCCGTGCATGGGGTCCGGTTTTCAATAAAGTGGATTTAAATTATTGTGATTTTCGAGCTGATTGGATAGAATACAGTAAACACAGTCAGCCCGAAGGCACCTAAGAAGCCGATTCCTGCCGGCTTCCCTTCGGGAACACGGCACTCTACGTAGGGTCTAGGTGTCTACTGTCAAATATATTACATATGAGAGTAGCTCAAGAGTCCGCATCTAAAGGAAAATTAAAAAAAAACCACGGGCCTCCCAAAATAGCCCCATGTAATAAACATGGGGATATTTTCTTCGAAATATAAGCTATCAAAGTTGTATTGGTGGCGAATATTGTAACTTTTACTACGGAGGGCTGCACTAAAAGTATCGGGAATGGAATATTTCCACTGTTCCTGTCATATTAAAATCTTTTTAATTGAAAACTCCTTGGTTTTAAAAATCGAATACCATTTATTTATTTAAAAAAAGATTCTCGGTCTTGTCACAAGGGTTTGTCAAACTTGTTTAGTCGTTGAGAAAATGGAATTGACTCGAGAAAATTCAAGAGCGATGATTTATTATGACTTTCGAAGTGGTTTAACACAAAAACAGTGTGTTGACCGGATGATTTCTGCATTTGGTGATGAAGCCCCATCCAAAACCACAATTTATCGCTGGTTTGCTGAATTTCAACGTGGACGTGTCAAGCTCAGTGATGATCCCCGTCAAGGTCGTCCAAAAACTGCAGTCACCCAAGAAAACGTTGATGCTGTGCGTAAGCTGATTGAGGAAGATCGACATGTGACATACCGCGAAATTCAGGCAACTTTAGACATTGGCATGAGTCAAATACAAATAATCTTGCATGAACAATTAGGTGTAAAAAAGTTGTTTTCCCGATGGATACCGCATTCGCTCTGTGAAGAGCAAAAAGCGGCTCGCGAACTCTCGAAACATTCCACGCAGGATCCTCAAATGCTGTATACAACATTGTATCAGGTGACGAATCCTGGATATACGCGTACGAACCCGAAACAAAAAACCAGTCACGAGGTTGGGTGTTCGAAAATGAGTTAAAGCCAACAAAAATTGTTCGTTCACGGAGTGTTGCAAAAAAAATGGTGGCCACGTTTGTCTCCAAAACCGGCCATGTTGCGACTATTCCTCTTGAGGGACAAAGAACGGTTAATGCAGAATGGTATGCTAGCATTTGTTTGCCACAGGTCGTTTCTGAACTCCGTAAAGAGAACTGCAACCGCCGCATCATCCTCCATCACGACAATGCGAGTTCTCACACCGCGCACAGAACAAAAGAGTTTTTAGAGCAAGAAAACATAGAATTATTAGACCATCCGCCGTACAGCCTCGACCTAAGCCCTAATGATTTCTATACTTTCTCTAAAATAAAGAATAAATTGCGTGGTCAGAGATTTTCATCACCGTAGGCGTCCACAGCTTCTTCAAGCTGTGGACGCCTACAAAACGGCCATTTTGGAGACCCCAACTTCCGAATGGAATGGTTGCTTCAATGATTGGTTCCATCGTATGGAAAAATGTGTCAAATTTCGCGGAGAATACTTCAAAAAGCAATAAATACATTTTTAAATAGTAATGTTGTGTCACTTCCTTGATTCCCGAAATTTTCAGTACCGCCCTCGTACCTTCTATATGAGGAAGTTTGAAACTGGCACCGGTTATTGAAAAGTGATGCGAGGGACTGAAAAAGATATCGTGAGGAAAGTTTTGAGTATGAATGTGCAATGAGTAGGGGAAGACTCAAGAAACGAGAGATGGACTGTGTGAATGATTATTATGTTATGGCTAGAGAGGGGGTGACTCATGAGATGATGACTAAAGAAGTATGGAAGAAGAAGACATGCTGCGGCGACCTCAAATTAATGAAATTAACTGCGAAGACGAACGGCAGGAGAATGATGAAATGGTGTGATTGGTCGTTTCCCGGCCGACTCTTGTCGTGACATTTGTTTCCCCCCTCAGTGCGGGGCGCGCGTGTCCCGTGCAGTTCTGGCTGTGCTCGCGCCTGCTGGCGCTGTGCCGCGCGCAGCTGAGCGTGCTGGCGCGCAGCATGCTGGCGGGCGCGGCGCGCGCGCCTGCCTACGGCGCGCTGCACTGCCTCGCGCGGGCGCTGCACGCAGCCGACCCCAGGTCAGTACTGTGGGACGAAGCCTTGCTGTGTCATCTTCACATAGGTCTTGCTGCTCCAAAAAGGGGAAAAATCTTGTTGTAATGTGACTTGATGTCGGTGAGGCTATGGGTGTTGACGGTGTGAACGCCAAATTTTTGTTAGTTATACGTGAGCGGATGAGATACCTGACTTAACAAAATATCAGTGAACTTCACCAAAACATTGTGCAATTTACCTATGATACACCCATATTACAATAGATGATCCTATTGCCATTATCCTGGCACAAATCTATTTCCATGCTGTTCGTCCGTGCGTCTTATGACGACAGGCCGTGTCGACGGCGCGTTCGTGTTCCACACGCGCCTCAAAGAGATTTCAGCAGACATGAGGGGCCCAAGGGCCGATGCCTGCCAGGGCTGCGGGACTGTTCGAAAGAGATACCGCGGCCCTAGAACATAAAGGGCAAAAGAAGATGGGTTTTAGTCAGTAAAAGTCTGACACTCCCTTCCGCTCCGCCCAGAGCGGGAGGAGTTATTTGATGATTTCCCATCCCAAAAAAAAGGCTGTTACTGAGAAATTCATGTGTATAAATAACAACACTAACTAACCGGAAAATCGAACCAAAGACTGCTCAGCAGTGACGCTTTGCGGTCACTAAACCAACAAAGAAGTCAACGAAAAAAAAAGTGACAACCAATCCATTAATAAATCCTGCCTCGCTGCTCTCGTGGTCGGGCTACGTGTTATTGGGATTCTGAGTACCAGCCCGAAGTCTAGATTTGTGCCCGGCTCATGGAAATAGGTGCGCCCCTATGTAACATGGGACTTCAACATAACTGGCAAAATTTGGGTACACTATAGGCGCCCAACCCTTCCAGGACCCCTTATTCTTCGTGGTGTGATACTATATTATGTTCAATACATTTAAAAGTCCGACTCATTAATGTTAACAGAGAAATATCGTCGGATGAGCAGTGGACGGCTCTGATTGGCGAGATAATCGACACTTGCATGGAAGTGAATGACGCAGTGGCCTGCGTGGTCAATAACTCCTCGCCGGAAGGTCACCTGCCCATGGACATGACAGTTCAGGTCACCGACCACGGGAACACTGGGTAAGTCCGCATTCTACATGCCGTAGGATAATCGAAAAACGGCTCCTCACCAAAATCCTAGAAAGATTTCTAAGGGATTTTACAGTAGCATATAAACGGAGAAAATCCGCTTCGGGAATCATCGTGTATCTGCGGAAATACGACGCAAATGGTTTAACTGTGCGTTTTGTTTCCCAGAAACGTGACGTTGACCGACGGCAGACAGGTGACGTCGCAGATGGTACTGTTGTGCGCCTGGCGGTGCGTCAAAGAGGTACAGTGTGCTTAGTTGTTGACAAGTCCGTCATACTGAGCAGAGAGAGCCGTGGTAGCGACTTACGAGTGTAGCTTGTTAGATGATAGGAATGATGATGGTACGAAACGTTGATGGTTGTATCCCTCGTGTAATATCTACGCTTAATTCGGATCCGTTCCCACTAGTTCTACTATACAGATCTACGGTATAACTAATGAGAATATCTTTTCCCACTAGTCCTACGATTTCAGGCGGTACAACATCGTACAACTAGTGGGACCAAATATTTCCATTTGTTCTACCGGCTCCATTACACAATATTCTACTTTAAAACTAATGGGGTTTTCGTTCTCATAGTACTACGTTTTGGCGTAGGTCGTACATTCACACTCTGCAAAACTCGCACCAATGCGAATTTACCCCACTTTAGATTTGCTAGTAGCAAATTGACACGAATATCTTAGAGTGTAAACTCGCACAATAATCTGAGGCTATTCGTAAGAACCGTTGTCCGTAGAACTGTTTAGTAGAACTAGTGGGAACGAACCCCACGGCACCCATTTGAAAAATATTTTCACTGCTTGAAACGTTATGTTTAATTCTAGCTTATTAGCTAAACAATATATGTGTTTTCAAAACAAAAAAAAAATAATTAAAAAATCCGTGGCGCTAAGGATGCGTTATTGGGGCTGAAGAGACAGCAAATGCCTCCGTCTTTCGGCCCATTCAATTTTGCAAACGATGCACCAAACACCAAGTTATCGCAAAATAAAAAGTCTTGCGTGACAAAAATAATGACGTTGGTAGTCAGCGATGCGATGGCGGGGCTGTCGGCGCAGGACGGGCTCAGTTATGCATCCACCAGAAGTCATCCAGTTATACATAACTACTGCGGATAGCAGGTGCGAAGCCGGGGTGAGATACTAGTTGAAAATAACGAAAACGAGCAGGGAGGTGCGGAGATGTGCAATACCAATCACTGAAGACATGAGAATCGCGATGTGAGTTCCAACCAAAGTAATTGGTTGATTCCCGCATGTCTCATCACCGCTCTGCTTTGGTAGAAACCGGCCTTCACACTTATCGGCTTTGACTGCTGGTCAGGTATCACTGCTGCTGGGCGGGATGTGCGCTCGGCTGAGCGTGCGCGGCGAGGGCGGCGAGGGCGCGGGCGGCTCGCTGAGCGCGGCGCAGCTGCAGCGCGTGGGGGACCACTTCACGGCGCTGCTGGCCGAGACCAAGCACCGCGGGGCCTTCGAGCAGGCCTACGTGGGCTTCACGCTGCTGCTGGACAGGTGACGCTTGATATTACAATGAACTTACATTGTACTGAATATAACTACTGCCCGTTGGTCAATAATGTGATTCAAATTTGGAACCTTAAATCAAAAATACTTAGTATGAAAACTTTTACCACAGACTATAAATGACACAACTTTATAGTAATAATATGTACTTTCTAAGTTTATTTTCGACCATCACACATCGATGAAAGAAAACATCAGGATTGTTTTTGTTTTTTGGCTCATCCCTACTAAATAAACATGAATGGTGAAAGGTCGGTGTATTAGTTACACCTCGGCCTGTCCCTTCGGGGAACAGGCGTGATGTTATGTCGTATGTGCAGACTATGGCGCTGTCGCAGCTCGGGCCTGCACGGGCTGCCGCGCGTGTGGCTGGCGCACATGATGCGCGCCATCGCGGACGGCGAGGGCGCGCTGTGTGCCACGCGCAGGAGTGCCGGCGTACCCTTCACCATACAGGTCAGAGCGGCCTGCCATACCGTCATAGCCAGGGCGCGCTGTGTGCCACGCGCAGGAGTGCCGGCGTACCCTTCACCATACAGGTCAGAGCGGCCTGCCATACCGTCATAGCCAGGGCGCGCTGTGTGCCACGCGCAGGAGTGCCGGCGTACCCTTCACCATACAGGTCAGAGCGGCCTGCCATACCGTCATAGCCAGGGCGCGCTGTGTGCCACGCGCAGGAGTGCCGGCGTACCCTTCACCATACAGGTCAGAGCGGCCTGCCATACCGTCATAGCCAGGGCGCGCTGTGTGCCACGCGCAGGAGTGCCGGCGTACCCTTCACCATACAGGTCAGAGCGGCCTGCCATACCGTCATAGCCAGGGCGCGCTGTGTGCCACGCGCAGGAGTGCCGGCGTACCCTTCACCATACAGGTCAGAGCGGCCTGCCATACCGTCATAGCCAGGGCGCGCTGTGTGCCACGCGCAGGAGTGCCGGCGTACCCTTCACCATACAGGTCAGAGCGGCCTGCCATACCGTCATAGCCAGGGCGCGCTGTGTGCCACGCGCAGGAGTGCCGGCGTACCCTTCACCATACAGGTCAGAGCGGCCTGCCATACCGTCATAGCCAGGGCGCGCTGTGTGCCACGCGCAGGAGTGCCGGCGTACCCTTCACCATACAGGTCAGAGCGGCCTGCCATACCGTCATAGCCAGGGCGCGCTGTGTGCCACGCGCAGGAGTGCCGGCGTACCCTTCACCATACAGGTCAGAGCGGCCTGCCATACCGTCATAGCCAGGGCGCGCTGTGTGCCACGCGCAGGAGTGCCGGCGTACCCTTCACCATACAGGTCAGAGCGGCCTGCCATACCGTCATAGCCAGGGCGCGCTGTGTGCCACGCGCAGGAGTGCCGGCGTACCCTTCACCATACAGGTCAGAGCGGCCTGCCATACCGTCATAGCCAGGGCGCGCTGTGTGCCACGCGCAGGAGTGCCGGCGTACCCTTCACCATACAGGTCAGAGCGGCCTGCCATACCGTCATAGCCAGGGCGCGCTGTGTGCCACGCGCAGGAGTGCCGGCGTACCCTTCACCATACAGGTCAGAGCGGCCTGCCATACCGTCATAGCCAGGGCGCGCTGTGTGCCACGCGCAGGAGTGCCGGCGTACCCTTCACCATACAGGTCAGAGCGGCCTGCCATACCGTCATAGCCAGGGCGCGCTGTGTGCCACGCGCAGGAGTGCCGGCGTACCCTTCACCATACAGGTCAGAGCGGCCTGCCATACCGTCATAGCCAGGGCGCGCTGTGTGCCACGCGCAGGAGTGCCGGCGTACCCTTCACCATACAGGTCAGAGCGGCCTGCCATACCGTCATAGCCAGGGCGCGCTGTGTGCCACGCGCAGGAGTGCCGGCGTACCCTTCACCATACAGGTCAGAGCGGCCTGCCATACCGTCATAGCCAGGGCGCGCTGTGTGCCACGCGCAGGAGTGCCGGCGTACCCTTCACCATACAGGTCAGAGCGGCCTGCCATACCGTCATAGCCAGGGCGCGCTGTGTGCCACGCGCAGGAGTGCCGGCGTACCCTTCACCATACAGGTCAGAGCGGCCTGCCATACCGTCATAGCCAGGGCGCGCTGTGTGCCACGCGCAGGAGTGCCGGCGTACCCTTCACCATACAGGTCAGAGCGGCCTGCCATACCGTCATAGCCAGGGCGCGCTGTGTGCCACGCGCAGGAGTGCCGGCGTACCCTTCACCATACAGGTCAGAGCGGCCTGCCATACCGTCATAGCCAGGGCGCGCTGTGTGCCACGCGCAGGAGTGCCGGCGTACCCTTCACCATACAGGTCAGAGCGGCCTGCCATACCGTCATAGCCAGGGCGCGCTGTGTGCCACGCGCAGGAGTGCCGGCGTACCCTTCACCATACAGGTCAGAGCGGCCTGCCATACCGTCATAGCCAGGGCGCGCTGTGTGCCACGCGCAGGAGTGCCGGCGTACCCTTCACCATACAGGTCAGAGCGGCCTGCCATACCGTCATAGCCAGGGCGCGCTGTGTGCCACGCGCAGGAGTGCCGGCGTACCCTTCACCATACAGGTCAGAGCGGCCTGCCATACCGTCATAGCCAGGGCGCGCTGTGTGCCACGCGCAGGAGTGCCGGCGTACCCTTCACCATACAGGTCAGAGCGGCCTGCCATACCGTCATAGCCAGGGCGCGCTGTGTGCCACGCGCAGGAGTGCCGGCGTACCCTTCACCATACAGGTCAGAGCGGCCTGCCATACCGTCATAGCCAGGGCGCGCTGTGTGCCACGCGCAGGAGTGCCGGCGTACCCTTCACCATACAGGTCAGAGCGGCCTGCCATACCGTCATAGCCAGGGCGCGCTGTGTGCCACGCGCAGGAGTGCCGGCGTACCCTTCACCATACAGGTCAGAGCGGCCTGCCATACCGTCATAGCCAGGGCGCGCTGTGTGCCACGCGCAGGAGTGCCGGCGTACCCTTCACCATACAGGTCAGAGCGGCCTGCCATACCGTCATAGCCAGGGCGCGCTGTGTGCCACGCGCAGGAGTGCCGGCGTACCCTTCACCATACAGGTCAGAGCGGCCTGCCATACCGTCATAGCCAGGGCGCGCTGTGTGCCACGCGCAGGAGTGCCGGCGTACCCTTCACCATACAGGTCAGAGCGGCCTGCCATACCGTCATAGCCAGGGCGCGCTGTGTGCCACGCGCAGGAGTGCCGGCGTACCCTTCACCATACAGGTCAGAGCGGCCTGCCATACCGTCATAGCCAGGGCGCGCTGTGTGCCACGCGCAGGAGTGCCGGCGTACCCTTCACCATACAGGTCAGAGCGGCCTGCCATACCGTCATAGCCAGGGCGCGCTGTGTGCCACGCGCAGGAGTGCCGGCGTACCCTTCACCATACAGGTCAGAGCGGCCTGCCATACCGTCATAGCCAGGGCGCGCTGTGTGCCACGCGCAGGAGTGCCGGCGTACCCTTCACCATACAGGTCAGAGCGGCCTGCCATACCGTCATAGCCAGGGCGCGCTGTGTGCCACGCGCAGGAGTGCCGGCGTACCCTTCACCATACAGGTCAGAGCGGCCTGCCATACCGTCATAGCCAGGGCGCGCTGTGTGCCACGCGCAGGAGTGCCGGCGTACCCTTCACCATACAGGTCAGAGCGGCCTGCCATACCGTCATAGCCAGGGCGCGCTGTGTGCCACGCGCAGGAGTGCCGGCGTACCCTTCACCATACAGGTCAGAGCGGCCTGCCATACCGTCATAGCCAGGGCGCGCTGTGTGCCACGCGCAGGAGTGCCGGCGTACCCTTCACCATACAGGTCAGAGCGGCCTGCCATACCGTCATAGCCAGGGCGCGCTGTGTGCCACGCGCAGGAGTGCCGGCGTACCCTTCACCATACAGGTCAGAGCGGCCTGCCATACCGTCATAGCCAGGGCGCGCTGTGTGCCACGCGCAGGAGTGCCGGCGTACCCTTCACCATACAGGTCAGAGCGGCCTGCCATACCGTCATAGCCAGGGCGCGCTGTGTGCCACGCGCAGGAGTGCCGGCGTACCCTTCACCATACAGGTCAGAGCGGCCTGCCATACCGTCATAGCCAAAACGTGTTGCGCTAGAAAATCAAAAGAACCACAACGCGAATTTCATTTGTTGTCGTTTTGTGTTTGCCAGAACATGTTGTAGTCGTTTTAAATGAGCTTCAAGGTGAATTTCGCGTCGTGGCTGTTTTGGAAACGGTGATGACTTTTTTTGCTCCTTTTTTTCTGTGTTCGAGCCTAAAATTGTAAAACTTACCCTGAGATATAAGAGCACATGTTTTAACTGCAATTTTCTCCGGTCAGGCTCTAGTAACAACAGAAATACAAGTTCAAGGCAACCCTTTGTGCTTCAACGGCTGCATGTCGGAGCTGCTGCAGCTGGCGCGGCACGGCTCCGCCGACGCGCGCGGGCACGCGCTGCACGTGCTGCGCGCGCTGGTGCGGCACGCGGCGCTGGCGGAGCGCGTGGCGCCCTACATGTCGCGCGCGCTGCTGGCCGCGCTGCACGCCTTCGACGCGCACAGCTGGGCCGTACGTATCGCTGTACATCACCATTCTCGTGCCCGCTTCCCAATTTATTTGGGGTCGGCGCAGCACGTCTTCTTACCAGGCCAGAAGGCACCTAAAAAACCGATTCCTGCCAGCTTCCCTTCGGAAACAAAGCACTCTACATGGCCAATGAAGGGGAAGCCGAAAACCATGAAAATGACACCCATGACAAAAAAAAACGAATATTTTCGTAGACGCCAACTTTTACCATCAGTTATTGTAAAGAATGAAATGCAGAGGAACTATAAACTAAATAAAAGTGATTAAATCGTATATAAATATTAATAATAAATAAATAAAAACACACTACCCTATGCCGAGTGCTCGAGCGCCGCGCGCCGGCGTGATTTTCATAAAATCGCTCATAACGCTCTCTTGGCGGGTTGAACACTCCTTGATAGCGTGGTGCATAGCTCGGCCCAGCAACAGAACTACACACACGCTGCTCGCCTACTCGGTTCAAGTTGCTAGCTCTATTCGCTTATCATCGGCGGCGCCGCGGCGGTGGGACAGATGCCTAAGGACATTTTTTTCGTTGAAAAATGTTATTGAGGCATTTTGTGAATGCTCTACTGACATCGACACATAGAGTGTGATTTATTTGCATCGAGAAGGATGAACTCATGCCGTGAATGTTTGAGATTCTGTGAGATCACAAACCACGAAAGATTACTTTTTGTGCCGAAATTGTTGCTTTTTTTAAGTTTTACTTGACTGACTATTTGCCTGGATTAACTCATAGGATACTTTTTATCCCGGTAGTGCGATCCCGTGGATCAAATACGAAACTCCTCGCGGGCTAACCCGCAGGCATGAGCTAGTAAATGAATACTAAGATGTTGTGATGTGCCAGGAGCGCAACTCGTCGACGCTGCTGCTGAGCGCGCTGGTGCGGCGCGTGTTCGGCGTGCAGCGGTCCACCATGACCGGCCGCATCTTCTTCCAGCGCTTCCCCGAGGTCTACGACTTCATGCTGGTAACTGGCTTATGCATACCATCATCGGCGTTTCATCTCTCGTAATTTATGACTTCCAATATTGTTTGCTTTGGGTTTGACAGGAGAAACTGCAGGAAGTAAGCATGGACGCCGACAGCCACGTGCTGCGACCCTCATTGTACCCCGTGCTGCTGCTGCTGGCACGTCTATACCCGTCCTCCTTGGAGGGCACAGTATCCAACCTAAAGGTAACCTCATACTTAGCATCGTTACATCACGACTGTTATCCTCGATAGTTAGGCAGAAGCGAACCATAATACACCCACATTTTGCCAGTTACGTTACAAATCTCATGTATTGGGGGACGAGTCACAAATCCAGTCTGGGATGCTACTGGGACTACCAATAGCATTGCCTGACCTGGGAAGCGAACCATGCTTAGTAGTAGCGCATGCGACCATTAGACCAACGAAGCAATTACTTAGCATCACCGGCCTATAACAACACTGGCGTCTTCTCTGTGAGAATGGGCCGTAAATCACCACACCGGCCCAGTGCGCGTTGAAGAATGTCACAAATCTTCGAATTCATGCTAGCATTTTTTATGGGTGCGCGTACTGTATCTAGGATAGGAGCCATCTTTTAATCAGGTTAGGTTTTTTTGCTCACGTTTTACCCCTCCCTCCCCATTGGTAATTAGGTTTTTTTTGACACAAGTACGCTTGCTCAGGTTTTGACGTGCTCACATAATAAAATTCAAGCCGTATTGGCAAATAAAATTACTCGTTACACATCTGTTGTTCTTACACGTAAAAATACACGATTGTTACTCTTTCCCCCGCCCGATGATGATGAAAATCACGATTTATCAGAAATCGTGATTATTTTCTGACGCTCTCCCCCCGTTTGAACCTCAAGTGATTAAAGGCCGAGCCCTTACCTGTTCGTGTCCGTGCCCGCAGCTGGTCGCGTTCATCCCGCACGTGCTGGCGTGCGCGCGCAGCCGCGTGCTGCACACGCGCGAGCTGGCCGCGCGCGCCATCGTGCCGCTCGTCACGCCTGACCGGTGAGTATTTTGTACAAAACAAAATGACAATTCGTCATGGTTGTCATTTTCGTAACGAATATGAGGTCAAAATGAAAATCCAAGATGGCGCCGACGAAAATGTTCGGTTTCTTCGACATTGGTATCATTTTTATGGTTTTCGGGGTCGCTGAAAACGAAAATGAGGTCAACACGAAAATGAAATATGATTTGAAAAAAAAAAATGTTTCTCCTGACACAAACCTGAGCCTTCGCTACTGACGTATATTTACTTCAGACAAAACCTAAATTAGTTAACAGCACTTTTATTTTTGGTTCGATTACACTTCCGACAGCAAATAACTGTCAGCAGGATTGATGTCTTCATATCGTATCACAATCAAATCGATTACTCGGTTTCGGATTTGTGAATATCGATTAGAGGACTTTTTCGATATCACTATCGATCGATTGGAAATGACGGCCAATCGAGTGGTTGTGAATAGCTATGCAGGGCCGCGCGGATGGCGGGGCGCTGCCTTTTCCCCTTCTGGAGAAACTGACCTTAATACTAATGTAGCGGTAATCGCTACACCGGCATTTAGACACAAAAGAGAATGCTCATGGAAGTATGGAATCCCGTACCATGCTGCATCAAAATCAAACCTTGTTTTTTATAGACTACACTGATCGTATTAACTCCTACAAAAAATATTTTTGAAAAAAAAACCCGCGTTTCAGAGTTATTTTATAAAATCGAAACTAACCTAAAAAGTAGGTCTATTTTTTCGACGCTACCAACGACGTATTTTAACATACATACATTACATTATTGCTCTAAAAACAGCGTAATACACTAATATTAGTAAGAATTACGAGTTAAAGTAACATCCACAGTATGCTTGACTGAAACTCGATTTTATTTTAGACATTGCCAATAGTCAGTCAGTACAGTACAAATGTCAGATGCCACAGATAAGATAACTATAAACCATAGAGTATAGTAAGTGCTATAAACTAGTCGGGATTTAGGGATGTAATCGATAAATCAAAATCTTTAGGCTGAGAAAATCTATTTTGTTGCAAATAGCAATAAACCAAACTAAATCGATTTGGTGTACTGATCTTACTTAATTGTAATTAATTTTAGAGTCCGCTCGACAGACAAGGGTTTGTTCAATTGAAACGGAACGTCATTTATATTCAGTTGAAACGGAACGTCATATAAAGGGAGTAAAACAATATTCGTACTTTTAAACTCGAAAAGTATATTTCCAGTTCAAAAATCAAATCCCCGACGCGTAATGCCGTAAAAAAATATGAAACTAATTACTATAATATTTTGGTTTTGAGGCGCGAGACTTTTTGGTACCAACTTTGGTCATTGTCCTTTAAAACTTAAAATCTAAATTGTAAACACTGCACAATTCTCAAATTATTTTCCCGTTATACAGAACTGTCAAGTTTAAACAAACGTCAAATCACCATAAACATGAAACACGAAACACGATCTTTGTCTTTGATAATGATCCTTATCCCCACTCCCCTCTCATCCCCCAAAATCCCCCTTTAGGAAAAACGAAAATTTTATCATACTTGAGTAATTTAGGAACAGTAACAACACGGATTTTGATTGTAACACAACGTCACACCTGTATTACCCCGAAGAGTTAGGCAAAGTTATACTATCGTACACCCACATTTCGCACAGACTCAATTTCTACGAAGACGAATACATATTTTATACTAGCTGACCCGGCGAACTTCGTACCGCCTTAGCGTAGCAATGATGCACTACTTTATTTTGTATAGCTGACCTATCTTAGGTATGAGTACCTATTCAATTTGAACTGGAATCTATTCGAGTAATATTTTTTCCGAGTTGGCACATCACTATCACAGATTACCACAGATTTTTTTTATAAAGCCAATGTACTACCACAGATTACTAAATAGGTTATGCGAAGTTTGTATAATGCGTTCTGAAATCATACTCATATACTCAGACCACACTTAGGTGCGCCTACCTATATTTTACCTTAGTAACGTCATAAAATCGGAACATTTAATAATATTTACATAACTATTCCGTGGCGATTTATTTTCAAAAATTAATTAGAATTTAATTAAGTAACCACGTTTCCGAACAAATGATGCTCGAATTTAATTAAGTAACCACGTTTCCGAACAAACAAATGCTCTTTCAATATAGTCTATGGCTGTGAATGACATTGACATTCGTTACGCGCGTTTTTTTAAATATGCAAAATTAAATGTATATTTTTCAATATTTCTGAGAGATTTTCTTAATATTTTTTTCCGTAAGAACCTTCTCCTAATAATAACAAATACAACAAAAAAAGAATTAGTGAAATCGGTCCAGCCATTCACGCGTGATGCCGTGACCAAGGAAAACGGGTTTCATTTTTATATATATAGATGGTCCCATGTGATGTAGACTATATGACGTTTGTTGAGAAGAAATGTTTGTACCCTTTTTTTTTTTTTTGGAGGGTGGGAAATCATCAAATGACTCCTCCCGCTCTGGGCGGAGCGGAAGGGAGTGTCAGACTCTTACTGACTAAAAACCACCCATGTTCCTTCATTGGCCCTTTATGTTCCAGGGCCGCGGTATCTCTTTCGAACAGTCCCGCAGCCCTGGCAGGCACCGGCCCTTGCGGGCCCCTCCCGAATGTTTCTACCCTCATGTGTCAAAAGTAGAGAAAAATTATCGTCATGCTTGACGTTGTAGACTTTTGTTGACTGAAGAATAGAATATTTTCTTTTCGATAGAAATCTTTCTACAATCTGTCATTTTGTAGACTCTTCCGTCGATAAAACCCGTTTCCAAGGTAGTCATACCACGCGTGTAAGACCACATGCTCAGCAGCCGCGCTTCCGACCACTAGACCAACGAAGTAGTCAATGATTTTATCATTTAAAATGTACAATTTGACAGATACACCGCCCAGTTACAATCAATGTTCGAACTGCTGTACGACCCGTCTATCCCGAGGAACTACTGCCACGGCATCCTTCTGCAGCTGGTGCGTCTGCTACACGTGCTGGGCGCGGGTGGGATGGAGCTGGCCCAGCAGTGCCCAGCGTGGGCCACGTCCACCATGTGGCTGCTGGGCCAGGCTGTCCACGCGGGCCCGGCCGCCCGCCCGCCCTGCTATCTCATAGCTGACGAGTTTGTGAAGGTTCTTAATTTACTGTTTATGAGGTGAGAATCAATATAGTATTACGTGAAGAAAAAACGTTGTACCTTTTTTACTCTTCAGCATATTGCGCGCTCGGATGAATTTGAGGTTTAGTTTAGTTAAAGGTCATTTATGGAGAAGGAGTGCACAAACGTAAACTTATGAAAATTATGAATTAAGGTCGAAATTCGAAAACAGGGCTTCCACTGTTATTACGAATATATAAAGGTTCATCCAAACTGAAATTTAGTTTTGTGGACAACGTTTGCAAGTGACCAATAACGGATTAACAAAGAGTTATAGCAAAAGCCGCAGAACTTACTGAAAGATATCTTGTTGCAAAAAAAAAACTGGTGTGGATGTATTTTAAAAATCTTCACAGACAGGATTGTTTATAGATCAAATTTATAAATGACTCTGCTAGTAATTTACTATCATTTCAGATCCTCGAACATCCCGCAAGAAACTGTTACCGAAATCTGTTCCTATCTACATACACTGATTTTCGAGGCCAGAGCACCGACGGCAAGCCCCGGGAGAGACACTTGCCTGTCTAATGCTATGTACCTGTACTTGATACTGGCGAGCCAGTACAACGTCGCAAGTTCAACAGATCTCGTCTATAAAGGACTGGGACATTCCTCATACGAAGTCGTACTATCCATATTGAACTATCTTCTAATACTCCATAACGATTTAAAAAGCGAAACTTGCAAGTTTCACGAACATTTAAAATCACTAACTAAAACGTCAAGTCTAAGTGAAATCAGGAATGATAACTACATCCAATTGTTATGTAACGTCCTAAAAAGCAACTATTTGGAATGTCAGGAGAAAAGTTTGAAGATTCTGATGTTAGAAGGTAATACACAACGGAACATTATAGAAACTAAGATGGGAGTCAAAGTGACCGATGATATGATCATAGACAAATTGATTGATTGTATTCAAAATGAACATGAAAAAGTGACTCACATTTACTTACAAAGTCTCCTAAACTTTGTGACGGGCCAGCTGCAGGATTCTAGTCTTTCTGAGCGAGTATTGCTGGATGTCATAAGAGTGGTATTCGAGTGCAGCTCGTCGGAGAACAGCGAGGACACGAGGAAGGTGGTCGTCGGCTTCATAGAGACAAATATCCGACAGCTGTTGGGGTTGAACTTGCGAGAGGCGCGCGAACTGAGTCGGTCGGAAAAATGTAAGTTAATATTACTTTTACCTTTAAAATCCTGCTAATCACTTGTACTGAGGGTGCCATCTACATCGTAGTAGCCGCAAGAGCGACTGTTGTGAGTCAGGTCTTGGATTCGATTCCCAGATCAGGCAAAGTGTAGTTGAGTTTCCCTTAAGGTGAATGCTCCAACCAGCCCGCGAAATTCAAAATTTCTTGCGTTTTTTGCAATTTGCAGTCCAGTGCTAGGTTGTATGTTGATTAAAATATTATTCGCGGCTGTAAGACGTATGTAGTTACAGAATTATAATCATCAAAATCACCAATACAACCCTCCAAGTTCATTATAAAGGCGTCGGAACAAAAAAAATACAGAAAAAGTCATTCCTACAGCTTTATGAACTTAGAGCGTTTTATTCATGATTTTGATGATTATAATTCTGTAAATACATATGTCTTACAGCCGCGAATAATATTTTAATCAACATACAACCTAGCACTGGCCTGCAAATTGCAAAAAACCCAAGAAATTTTGAATTTCGCGGGCCTGGTTGGAGCATTCCCCTTAATCAATATCGGCACAATTGCCTGATGGTCGTTCTAGTTACATGGGATATAAACATAGCTGGCGAAAAGAGGGTGATTCATACACCTCTGCCTAACCTTTCAGTGAATATAGGCATGATGTTATGCATATTCATGAGTATAATTATGTACATCTTCTAGTTATTTTGTCAATGGCAATCTATCGATATGGCGATCATAATGAGTCTGTCCAGAAGTTACGAGTTTGATGCTTGCATTAGCGTCTATCTATTCATGTAAGCATGCAGGCATCAGGGCGTATGTTTGTTTTGTTTGGGTGTAAAAAAGAACCTTCACGAAGCCGAAAAGTCCTTGTTCTCGCAGTCATTGAGATCTTTTTGTTCTGGACCATACTTGAGAAACTTTACAGAGATATTACATGTCAAAGTTCCGACTTTTTTAAAGCTTTTAACGTTATAACATTACTTACTTTAAACTATTTTAATTTTAATTAACAACATTGTATAACCATGTTTCGTGCAAATAAATTATTTATGTTTATGTTTAAATACTTCCATGGCCTCAGTACTATTCCATGCATCCATTGAGTCCTGCCGTAAACCTTTACTTTTCACCCCAAAAAAAAAGTCGTATCCCAGCAATATTTTTTGAGTAGAATTACTTAGTTTGATGTACAGAATGCTTGGTTGGCGGCTTAGTGAAGGGTCTGTTTACACCTCGTATAATATTACCATGTCTACCAAAGGGAACAGGGCTGTGACCTACAAGTGGGAAGGCTATACACTGATTATTAATATTATTATGTTATGTATTCTAGTTGAACTACTAGCAACGATCTGGGCAACAATAATTACGTTACTGGAAGATGACGAGGACGCCATTCGACAGCGAGTCTCCGATGTACTGTGTCCGATAAGGGTCACCCCTAGCATGAGCTGCAACCTTATTTTGAATCTCATGCGGGAACCGGGAAAGCGACAGGAAAGTGTGGATCAAGGAACTTGGCTACTGGGAACTGAGTGCCTGGGATATTGGCATCTGGGAAGTGGGGATATAGAAAACTTCGACCGGCTTGCCTTGTTCGTACTCATCGCGCTGCTCGACTTCCAGTCGGTCGTGGTAGTGGCTGACGACGTCAGTGATGAGGTAAGCATTTAACGATAGGTTTTCCGCTCCAATAAAGGGCCTGTGCCCTTTTGAACGTCAAAATTACAAAGAAATAGAATAGATGTGTTCCCTCCCACATATAACCTGTCTTCCTTCAAAGCAAGAATGAACAGGTATCTTCTGGGCACGCTCGTTCCATCATAGACCTCATCCATCACTTTCCATCAGGCGTGATCGCAGTCAAGAGCAGGTTGCAATAAAAACAAAACTCGTTTCCCAAGCCTATTCGCAAAGGTAGTCATATATGGAGAAGAATGGGGAAGAATCTCCATCGTTAGCTCTCCTAAAATGTTTTTCAATTTTTGTTTAGGTACCTACATGAATTATATTAATCAACAATGTTGGTTATGACTAGTAAAGTGATTAAAATAAGAATTCTCACACAATCATAGAAACTAAGCTAACTTTAACATTAAGTTGGTATACTAACAGGGAAAATTATATTCGTTTTTCATAGTATGTTAATGAAAAACAAAGTTATTGTGCAGTAGTTTCACGAAATAATCCCTTATCTCAAAAACTAAATATCATCATATGGAAACGAATTGTCGTTGAAAGTTCTTTTTACGTTCTACAAACCCACATTTATTCAGAATTTTCCTCCTCTTACTTTATTTTTTTTACGGCTTGAGAAGCGACCATCAACCATTGACTTGTTGCCCAGGATTTTAAGACAAAAAATGGCCAAATATGCGAAATCTCCAGTAACACGCTGTTTGGTACATTTAATTTATATGTATCCCTATATATATACCCTCGGACGCTTGCGTTTTTAGATGTTCAGGATTTTTAGATCAAAAATGGTCAAAGATGTGAAATGTGTCATTATCATTACAAGCTGTACTGAATATTATGGAGCTTATCTAGATTACTTTTTAACCACGAAATGTGTCTATTTCCAGTGCCGAGTATTTGATCAAAACGAGAGATACAACATATACCTAGAGGAAACCGTTTGGACGATCGCGTGCGCAGACATTCTCGTAAATGACTTCAAAACATTCTTCAATGACGGTCAGGTGGCGACCGTGACCACGCATTCGGACTTTAAAGAAACTTTTGACAAGCTGTGCAAAGACAATGTCAAAGTTTTTAGGGAGATGGCCGCTGGACATAAGTTACCACGAAGTGACGCGTTGAATCCTAAAATAGAATTATTTGTAAATAAATTACTTTAAGTAAGGTATAGTACGTTCTGTAAGTAAGGTATAGAATTAAGGCATAATATCTTAATCTGTTCGGTATAATATTTGCAACCGAACAGCTCAGCACTTTTGCCTTCGTGTATTTCCATAAATGCATGTATCGGAATATTACCAAGGTAGTGCGTGTTCGGACACCAATCGCGTAACTCAACCAAACCATATCAAACCATCTTAGTGCTAATTTAGCTTAGATTTACCATTTTATATCCAGTTTCAATATAAACTTAAAACCATATAATTTCGTATAATTTAACCAACAACCAAACTATAACCAATCAACCAACCCAGGATTAAGAGCTAAACCAACCGAGCGCTAAATAGAATTTAGCGCTCGGTTGGTTTAGCTCTTAATCATTTCTACAGGGTCGCTAGCACTTGTTGGTATGATGTGTACGCACAAGAAATCTATAGATCAAGAAATCCGTATTGTGACTTTCAGTGAGGTCGCATTAGGTATTTTTGTAAATATAGATTTGAGGTGATATTTTTGTTGTGATTATATAATTATTTCTATTTATTAATCAAATATTTGATTTTTAATTGTAAAGTACTACGTATTCTGCCTACAATCTACTAAACCATAGATCTATGGCTTATTTATAAGCCTTAACACTGCACAAGTGTATCGATGCACTACTTAACTCTCTGTAGTTCCACTATTCCTTTCTGTTTCATAGGCAAGTAAAACACAAACATGGGTAAGACAGTCTCATTGATGCCTATAATAAACACAGCTAGGTACAAAGCAATATCTTAAACAATTTTATCTCTCCGTATCCGGAACACTTCGCTGGCTATCGAACTGTTCTTAAATTTCATCCTTTGCGGCCTCTTCTCCTTAACTAGCTCATCTTTCATCTCTTTCACACTTGTTTCCACTTCTTTGTCGCTCTTCGGCGCCAGTCTCTCTAGTTTACTCTTCAAACTGTCTTGTGGTTCATTGTCGTCAGAATCATTAAACAAATCTTTGACTGAAACTAGTCTGTGAGAGTTTCCTGCTCGGAGTAACTTCTTCAGTCCACGCGTGCTCTTCTGTTCTATGAGCCCTAACAGTCCCCAGTCCTCTGCTTTCTGTCTGTCGAGTCCTGCATCTAGTTGCCACGCAGCGTTCCTGACTTCTGCTTTTAGTCTCTCACATTCCTCGAAGCTAACATTCCGACTAACATTTAAAGCCTGTTCTAATGGATTGACAATGTATAGTGGTAGTGCGTTTGGTTTTCTAACGGCGTGGCCTTCGTTGATAGATATTGCTTTGTCCTGGAAGTCGAACTGCGCGTAGAACTCGAAGAACTGCAGCAGTAAGGTCTGCAGACTGGCCGAGTTCTGTCCGTAACACTCAGCGGGGAGTTTGTTCATGTCGCGAAGGAAGGTACAGTTGAGATTCTCTTCCGCTATTCTGATATCGTCTTTACCTGTAATTCGACAACAATGAAAATTTTAGTAAGCGGCACATTAAGTTTTAGAAAAAGTGCGGCTATGGGACCCCGCCGTCGCCGTTTTGTCACCCATGCCATGTGGTAGTCGCTTTCTGAAACTCAGGGCTACAGTTGTACCTATCGTTTACGACCTATACACCAGCTAATTATGTGCAGGGGGTGCCGTTCATAGAGGCAATTAGGCTTAGCCTACCCTATCAACATTGTCAAATGCATTAAATTATAACTATGTAATAGAATAATACAAAATATTTCAAAAAAGTTAAACTCATGTTATAACACTTATAGTAACTTGTCGCGCCCGTATGACGTATCTCACTCTAGTACTACGACGCTCTGGGCAAACATATTAGGCCACGAAACGAACTACTTTCATTTCTCATTGATGAATTCAAGTTTTCGTGTGTATGAACGGCACACGTGTATAGATTATGGGTGTTAACTCCGAGGAGCGGAGACCGCCAGCGCAGTTCTGATTGGCTGCCCTACAAAGTGAACCTTGAATAATGTGGTGAGTTCTTGTATTTATAACTTTTATAACGCGCGTTTTCGGCTTTCAACACGTTACGGTGCGCGGTCGCAGGATTGACCAGGCGCCGCGCCGGCGAGCGTCGTGCAGCCGCCCCGCTCACATGCCGCCCGCGGCGTCCCGTCCCGCTTAAAAACGCACGTAAAACGGCGTTTCTTCCGCGGCTCTCGTGTGCTCCCGTCAAAAATCTCGTGAGTGTACCTACTTACATCCTTAGCTTCTACAAGTTGTGTGTTCATAATAAACTGATTTCGTTTGTGCTATAATATAAAACTATTGTGTGATGTAGTAGTAGTAAGGTATATAATAAGGTATCTTTATTCCAATATAATCAGTGTATTCTCGAACCTCATTCGTTTCATTTGTCTGCTAAACACCCGACCTTACAATTGTTTCTTTCACTGGATATTAGCCTACACCACCATACTTTTGTTTTTACAGGCTTATTTTCAATTTTATTTTTTCAAATATTATAAATCAATAAATGTAACTACTTTTGGGTCATCATAAGTAGAGCGACGCTGTGATGTTGGGCGAAGTTTTTTTTTTGGGGGTATCCGTATGCGTGGCTTACCCTCCGTGGAGAACCACTGCACGCCACTGATTATGTGCATTTAATTTAACCTAACCGGGAAGACAAATTTATAAAGGAAAACCCAATAACACTGCCCGACATTGGGATCAAATCCAAGACTTCATGTTGCAGTAGAGCTGGCGTCCATTTGACCAACAATCCAATTTATAATTCGTCGGACTAAGTTTATAACCCCACTCACCGGCTCTCCTGACCAGAGTTTTCAAAGTCGGTAGCACGTATCCATCAGCCGTCTTCTGCTGAAGGAAGAACAGCACCATGAGCGTGAGAGGGAAGTTGGTGATCCAGCGGCCGGGATGCGCGTTGGTGAGGCCGGCCGCGCCCGCCCAGCGCCGCACGCCCACCGTCAGCGGCCGCACGCGCGCGTCCAGCGAGCCCAGCGCCCACAGCAGCTCGCTCATGTACACGCCGGACCTGCCGCCACACATACACACGAGATCTAATTTAATTAGCCAGCGACACTATGCACATAATAGGAATGATAAAACAAAAAATATTTTTGGCTGGAAGGTTTTTTTTTATCTTCGTGAGCTTCCGCGAGAACATCACTCTCAAGCAGTGTTGGGCAAACTCAAAGAGTAGTATACTTATACATTAGACATAATTGATCAATTGATTGAAAAAATTGTTGATTTGCACAAGACTGCTCTTAAGTGTTGATAAATGCATATTCATGTTCGTGGTTGTACACATAATGTTGCGACACTCACATGTTATTATAGCACAAATCGCAGTCCAGCTCGGTGTAGTGGTGCGCGAACTTGACGATGGGCACGCGTGCGTGCAGGATGCGCTGCACGCGCTGCGCGCCCGCCACGCGCAGCTCCAGCAGCTCCGCTACGCTCTGCATGTGCCGCGCCCACGGCGTGCGCCCGCCCTCCGCGCGCTTGTCCTGGTACACCAGGCGCCGCGAGGGCTCGCTCTGAGGACACACTCCTACACTCTAAAGCCTTATTAATTACAAGGTGTACGACGTAGCCACCCCAATGGGTGTTTTTACCCCTCATACCAAACAACGTTCACTATGAAACTCATTGGATTCGTGAAAAAAAACCGGCTAAGCGTGTAGGACGCACAAACATGCACTACTGTATTAATTATATACATCTCAAAAATATTTTTTCCAAGGTTTTAATCGAAATATTCGGCATTTTTTTTATAAATCTAAAAAAAATTACGAAACTTGAACTTATGAGTACCTATGTAGATACTTTTTTTCACTCTTCAGTTACATAACAGAAGTGCTCATGTCATTTTACTAATCTGATTTTTTCTGAAGTTCTAAAGAACTTTTATACAATTTATTTTTAGAAACAACACAAATGTTTTAACTACATAATAATAAAGAATGTTTTTCATAGAGGCGGAAAACTTTATATTGAAATAAAACTCAAATATGACACAATCACAAGTTTTAATATCCATGAACACGCACAATGTCCCACTTTAAGGACTAAGTGCAGAAACCAAAACCCTTAACATAGAACAATATCCATGAAATTGGCACTTTTCTGTCACAGTTAAATCAGGCTGTATTTTGTGCAATAATGCATTGAATGTTGGCTTTTAAGTGCTCAACTGTTTCTGATGTTACTTGTAGACAGGGTGTGATACAATTAATTACAAATCAAATATAAATGGCATACAATTATCAATGAATTAAAGCCAATTTCATAGACAAAACATGGAAAGATGTTATTAATCATCTATGCATGTTTTATTTCAATTTATAGTTCTCTGCATGTAAAAACAACCAGTTACTTAGTCCAGCAGTATGAATTCATACTGCTGGACTAAGTAACTGGTTGTTTTGGGAGAACAAAAGTTAATATTTTTTGTAACAGAATATTTACCATTTCTTCTGTTATTGTATTGGTCAACACAAGATCCAAATCACAGCCCATTTTGCCAAAACCATTGATGGATGAGCCAAACGGCCTCACAGCTATGTTAGCATACAGGCTCTCAAGTACACACTCAATCTGAAAATATGGTATAGTCAATTTATTGTTTTTTTAATAAAAATAACTTTGTATGGGACTTTGTTAATTAGTTGATTGGAAATCAGACACAGCTAGTTTATTGAAGTAAAATTTTAAAAAGATAAAGGTTGAAAAATTAGTTATTGAGTTTAAGTTTCTTCTGATTTTAACAGTTTTAGATATCTAATTTGTGGCCAGTCACTGGATTTTCATGTCTTAAGTAATATGTTTGAATTAAAGTCATGAAAATATTAATAATCTCTATGCAAATTATAATTGAAAGATATTTAATGTGCTGTGGTCCATAATAACTAATAAGCTATTTGAATTGCCAAAAATATTTCATACCTGTCTTGCCACCATGTATCTTAGTCTAATGCCCAGATCATTTAGTGTAGTTCTATCATACAACAGCTGTATCTGATCCGATACGGTTTCACAATTTGCTAACTCCTTAAAGAGATTGTCTTCATCCACTTGTTCAATACCATTCAAAGTTGCCAATGTTGCAGTAGGTGTTGTAAATGTTTCGTTCTTCCCGGGAGCTGCCCGAAACCATAGGAATGGAGAGTTCAATGCCATAATGTCATAGTCTTTCTGGTGAGTACTACATGATTGAAACAGATCTTTTAAGTTTTCTTCCGAACTGAATTCAATGAGCATGAAGTGCTAAAAACAAATAGTCACTTGGATCAAATAATAGAACATCTATTATTTACAAGAAAAAAAGTTACAGAAGCGATATACTCCAATAATTACCTCTCCACCAGTGTTTTTGTAATGATGTATTCCATTGATGGAAGCATATTTTGAGCAGTAACCATATAATTCTCTGAATGACGCCTCAGAGTTGACTTGCACGACGCAACTCCGTCTGGCTTCAGCTCTTCTCTTCGCCACAATCTCTTCAAATGACACAAATTTCTTGGCAATACCTAAAATATATACATAACCTATAAGTTACCTTTTAAAAATATTATCACATAAAGTTGTAGCGACTGATACCTGATGATTTCCGTAAATGATAGCATTTACATGTTGATTGGGTGGTACAGTTCAGTAATTTATTAAACAAATGTGTTTTTCCTATATGAGCTAAAGTTTTAAATATTACAGACATTTTTACTTTGGACCCAAGCTGTCATAACAAATGTGAAATGTCAACTAATGTCGTTTTGTAGCCATAGATGAATATGTTATAGAGACGACATAGGATTACCCCCTCTTCCAAAGTACAGACGCGACGTCAGCACATCTACTAAAATCTGTCTTTCTATAATAGATTTTCAATTTTATCACTAAATTTTTAAGTTCAAGGTTGATCGGAAAAACTGGACAGTTTCGGGTAGCTTGATGTGCTGTCTAAACGTTTTGTTGACAATGTCTGTTGATTAATGATCGACGTTGCTAATTTACTTTCAATTCGTTTTTTTTCGATCTACTAACTAAAAGATCACTTATGTCATGTTATTGTCTTATATAAAACTAGAAAACATTTTCGAACTTTGAATATAAAATTTTTATGGAGTTTTTTTTATTGCGTTTTGCCGCAACTCGCCCGGATCTGGCAAATTGGCAACATTATGTTTTATGTCATACTTCATATGTCAAAGAAAGAGAAAAGTCAAAAACTGTCAAAAAGGTTCAATGGTTCGGTTCGAGGTTATGATACCAAGTTGCTTTTGCAATTTTTGAATGAAAGCGTATTCAAAAATAATAGGAACAAGTAAAAAATGGGTACTAGGATACTACTACGGTTGGCAGCTCCAGCGCTAAACCTCAGAACATTCTACCCAAATGTAGTTGCACGTAACGAGTGGATTATTTATTCCAATGCAGTGAATTTTACAGTAACTCGAAATTATGCGAAAAGCAAAGACAAAGGACGAGACAAAAAAGGTAAAGGAGCTAAAGTGGAGATTAATATCGCAGCAATGTCTGAGATTATGCCTGTGGATAAGATGAAAGATCGATGCAGTTTAGCTATCGACAGAATGAAGGAAGATTTTGCTAAGAACCTGTCCTTGCGGTCCACAACTGGCTCTATAGAGTCACTGGTGGTAAAGTTCGAAGGTAAAGATTACGAGCTACAGGAACTTGCGCAAATAGTGCGGAAAAATCCTAAAACTATGGTTATAAACTTTGCTTCCTTTCCACAAGCCATACCAAACGCATTGAAAGCCATTCAAGGGTCTGGGTTGAATCTAAATCCTCAGCAAGATGGCACTACACTGTATGTGCCTGTGCCCAAAGTTACAAAAGAACACAGGGAAGCATTGGCAAAGAATGCAAAGGCTTTGTATATAAAATGTAGAGATTCAGTCAAAGACATACAAGCGGACTATGTCAAAAAAGTCAAGAAACAAAGTAGTGTGTCTGAAGATGTGGTATTTAATGTAACTAAACAAATCAATGCAATGTGTGAGGAGTACCAAAATCAAGCCAAGAATATTTATGATCTTAAACATAATGAACTGGTTGGAAAGTCTTGAAACTGATAATTAAATATCTAGTTAGGGTTAGATATACCTCACAAAAAATAAAAATCCTTAAAAAAATTGTGTTTTATTCTTAAAAAAAAAATTATTCTACATGTATAGTGAATGACAAAGTAATATTATTAATAATGTATAAACATACCACCACCTACCAACCTGTAAAATAATAGGAAACAATATCAAGGCTTCACAATAAATATGCCAATAACCAGTTTCAGCAACAAGTTGCAGATTATTCAGCATGACCTAAAGTTAAAGTAGTTTTCAAATGATACATCATATCCACCTTATATTGTTGATTATTTTTAATAATTATTTTATGTACCTGATTATGAACAGAAATTCAATTCAATTTTTGATTTCAATTCTTTTGAATCGACATAAGGACAGATTTTCTATATTTTAAAATAAAGATTTTTTTAATTTGTAAATGTATCTTTTATTTCAAACATCACCTCTGCAGCACAGATAATAATCAGTTGTACTTATAAGAGCGTTTTTTTTTCTTCGGTATCACTACCTGAGTAGTCTGTTCTATATGTATTGCTGAGCTCCATATGACAATTAAATCATTTAATATCTCTTTTCGCTCGCTTTCAGATTTTTTAATAGAATACCTTATACTTTGTATGGAACCCCTTTCCGCTCTTGTATTCTCGACTTGACTTCGATTGCTAGCAGTGGTTTCATAACAGCAGAGGGGTGGAAAAAATTCGAGCTTGCTTTGCTCGCTCTTGCACCCCACAAGCAAGGGTCCCATTATTCCAAAGTGCCCAGGAAGTTTGAATTTCGCGGGCATCCTGTCAAACTGCACGTTATGAGGTCGAAATGTTCAATAATTTTCTATAGCCTTCTTTCGGACATCATTAGACTATTTTTAGTCAAACCTATGTTCTATGTTAACATGAATTTAATATTTTTCGTTTTAACTTGAACTTTGTGCGTGTGCAAAAATACTCGTTTCCAGCTCAAAGAAATCAGAACGACATTGACAGAAAATTAAAAAAAGATGAAGTGGTTGTCATTCGGTATTTCGGTGTTGTCAATGTCAATACCACCCCAGCAAAACAACTCGATTTCGAAATCCAATGATTAAAAATATAATGAATTCAGCTAACAGAAATCGTAACAATAAATATGATAGAGTTATGTCTCGTGTCCACAATCAGTCATGCAGCAGCCTGAAATCGAGTTCTTTTGTTACACGCCATGATATTCCGTCCTCTGTAAGAGTTGGCGCGAAACCAGTTGCTTCGAACGTGAGCTCATCAGGAGTTTTTAATGAACTTCCAACTTTTTTGAATGACTATGTACCAGAACCTACTCGTGAAAAAGTTAAACGGACACATGTGGTAAAGCCTCGTAAGACTATTAGATCTTTGGACCTCGCAGTCTCTCCGCCTCGTACTAAGCAGAGGGATGTCGTTAAAAAGTCATCGAATATTAGGGTACGGGAATCTGCCCCTTCGGTTTTAGTTAGCAATGGAGAAAAGTGGTCTGCCACACACTTCAGAGAGTGTTTGTCTAGCAGATCTCATTCACGATTGAAGGATATAAAGGTAAAAAATATTGTTTTAAAAAATTCAATCAACTTTGATCCATATGAAAATATATTATATTATTTCTAAGCCTCATATTATTTTTATTAGAAATTAATAAGGATGTAGATGATAATAATTTAGGCAGAGTTATGATTGATATACCTTGCTTATGCAACTGTTATAGTAATTGATTCAAATACAAAATAATTAAATGTAGAATCATAATAGTAACTCATGGCAATGGCAACTTCTTCAGTAGTTACTTTGCAACTTTAGAGCAGGTTTCGAATTTTAGCTTCAAAGTAGAGAATAGAATAATACTCTTATCCTGACAATTATTAATGCCTTATCAACTGGGGATGGTACATAAAAAATATTTGAAACTGCAATAATTATAATCATTAAAACTGTGAACTTCTTATGAGGAGAAGGCAGATTGTAGGCAATCACTTGACTGGTTAAATGTACATATTTTATTTTGAGTTCCACACTATGCTCCGCTACTAATTGGAGAATATATTCACCTGATGTTATGGTCACAATAACTTTGAACTGTTTCAGGATGAAATAAAAGCTTACAAAGAGACCGAGAAGTTGATGAGACTGCGAAGTTCTTTATTTAAGAAATGCGGTGTAGTGCTAGACGATGTGGGGAACATGGCAGAGGATAAAGCTGTTCAGGCTGAACTTGCAGAAGAACTTACTGATGGTAAGCTATTTTTGTTGTTGTAATCTAGCTTCCTTATTTCTTTACTATAAGCCTGCGTCATTCCACTTCTGGGCAACGGCCTCTCCTCATGACTTCTAGCTGATCTAGCTTGTTTATTATTTATGGCATCCTTAAACTTACTTTTTAGTTTTTTTAAAGGTTCCGTAGCCAAATGACAAAAAATCCAACCCTTATGTATTCACCCTGTCTGTTTGACGTCTTGCCATTTTACTCCGAGACTGTCGGTATTACACAATTGAAATTTGGGTGTCTTCTTTGAACCACAACACAAAAGTTATGTGAAATTATGAAAAAATAGGGATGGATCTCCATATGAAATTGAGGGTTGAAAATAAAATCTACTCAGATAACTGTGCCTTGCAAGTTTTTTTTAGCCAATCATTGATTTACTTCTAAAGCCATAAAAATCGTCTCCCCTCTAATTTTTAAAGTAAGAGTAGGGAAATTCCGAATAAATGTGAGTTTGTAGAACATACCATCCATCTGTGACAGCCAATTTACCCCGAAACTATTGGACAGATTGAATTGTTTGTAAGTCAGTGACCCAAAGACGGATGTGTAACGTAAATCAATGAATTTTAAACATGGAGCCACTTTTGGGGGTAAATTAGAAAAAAAAAAAGTTTTGTTAACTATATTGTGTTATATAATATCAAACGAAAGGGGTCATTGTGAGCATCTCAAATAATTTTTTTTAAATAAGTTTATGATAAATAGTTTTGAAGTTATTTAAGAAAATAGGCGAATATTGACCATTCCTCCCCCCCTTAACTCCGAAGCTGAAATTTTCGAAATCGCCTACTACAATGGTACGGTCCGTACCATTGTAGTAGGCGAGCCGTACGGAGTACCTTCTATGCGCGAGTCCGACTTGCACGTCTTGCCCGGTATTTTCATTAACATACTGTCAACAACTCTTTGGCACGAGTCTGACTCGCACTTGGCTAATTTTTTAGAGCAAAACTTTGCAACAAAGAAAAGAAAAGATGAAATAAAGAATATTGATTATATTATTTATTTAACTTTGACTAAGACAAACAGTGAACAACTTTTGAAACTTTTTACTATAGCAAAAGCTACAAACACATGAGTCCTCATCAGTCATGAGTCATGGTCCTGGCGATGCAGAAATGGTGATCATGAATTCAAGAAATTCGTGTAGCACTAGTAATTTCATGGTAATTGATTGTGTGAAACACTGTCGGTTGTAGATGTTGAACAATAGATGGCGTTTCATAATGTCACGTTTGAATTGATGTTTGTTCTTGTGTAAAGTACTAGATGGCGCTAGCTACCTCAAAAGTAGATTTATTGGAATATAAATTTAATTTTATAGGCAAAATGCTAAAAATTAAATGTAAAATAAAATATTCGGAAGATACCGCGCTAGCCGAAATAGCCAGTTTTATGCCGCTAACACAAAATCGACCAAAAATGCTACCTATTTCACCAAGCCCGTGTGAGAAAGTGAAATGCACATATTATGTATACATACTATACGTAGCCTGCCGAAAGAAACTAAGGGGCCGTCTCCACGAGCGAGAGAATCGCGGCGATATTACGTACCTATTTGTATGGGATAATATCGCCGCGATTCTCTCGCTCGTGGAGACGGCCCCTAAGCAGCTCTTCGGGAAAAGGTTACTATAAAAAACTAGTAATCAATATTTGCAAAATTAAGTTATTTGAACTTATTGATAAGTCTGCCTACTAGTAAAGTACCTATGCCTATTGGTAAATTATTTTGAACTTTTTAGAATGGTAATGCAATTTATTTACGCCAAATTAAAAAATATGAAACGATTGAGATTCATAAGAAATGGTGAATATTTAGATTTGTTTTTTATAAAATTTAGGTAGTTAATTGGAATTTTTAGGTTTCAATCACTTTTATATTACGATAGTTTTAGAGTTCTAAAACTATCGTAATATAAAAATAAGTTCACTTGCAATTTTGATGTGATTTTGGGCTATTATTATAGTAAGGAAAAACCAAATGGTTTAAAAATCTGTTTTTAGGATTCGGTTGCCATCATAGATTAGTCCTGTCCGTCCTTCCGTATGTCACAGCCATTTACGCCGAGACTGTGAGCACCACACAGTTGAAAATTGGAGAGTAGTCTATGAACTGCTACACAAATGTTATGTGAAATTATAAGTACTAAAAAGAAAAATAAGGATGGCCCTCCATACCGATGATTCCCGATGTTTACCACTCGTGGACGGCAGGACTCTGCACTGCCGTTTTGCCTCTGCACAGATGTTTACTGAAGTAGTCGTGCCATTAGAGCACCTGCGTCGCCCGAAACGTCACAAAGCCGTGATTCCTCCCGAGCCATTCGTTGAGTACTGGCCGGATCGCCTCAATTGTGTCGAGGGGGATCTCTAGGCTCCATTCCGCCATTCAGCCTCCAAGACCTGTCGGAGCGGACCGGCGCAACGCAATCTCTCGCTGCACCAGTCCCTCGCCCCGTGCCTTGGCGTCCTTGAGCCACAGATGCAATGTCGCGAGGGTCTTTTGGTCCCACGGCGGAGGTCGTGCGATATTCCTTTATGACTGACGGCCATCGCTCTCTGCGTCTTCGCAGAATTGCGATAGTGCGGGCCGTCAGGTCTTTCGCTCATACCGGGACAGGGGCGCCCTCCGACCAAGATGTGTGATCCCAGCGGCGGCGCCCGTCGGAGGTCATGAAAAGCAATGGCCTCAGACTTGTTGAGGGCCACCTCCAAGCCCAGGCGTCATATGCGGCTCACAACCTATGAAACTGCAGTCGGAGCCAGCAACGCTGCCTCGCTGTACGAGCTACCCCGTACCGAGACCAGCGTGTGCGCATAACACGTTAGGTTCACGCCCAGTGCGAACTCGCCCCGCAAAACACAGTCGTAACCGATATTCAACAGGAGAGGGGCCAGAACCGAGCCCTTTACACACTGAACACCGCACGACATCTTGCGACGGCCTATGCCGTCGCGTCCCATGATAGTGAGACACCTTCCCGCCAGGTAAGCCCCCCACAATGTTGCGGAGCTAGAAAGGCACCCGGTGGTAATCCCTAATGATAGTCCAGGGCACGGGGTGGAACGCGTTAGGGATGTCCAAGGACACCGCCAGCTCCACCCCACTCTGGGAAACCGCTTCCTTCGCCAGGTGACTGGCGGTGGGTTTCCATACTACCATTCAAAATGTCTGGCTGTGGAGTAGGTGAATCATCATATAGGGCATAGGGCTGGCCCTATATGTGCTATCAAAAAATCAAGCTTTATAGTATGACGTAACTTAGCAGCTATTCGGCACATCTTTGTTACCTGACATCTGCCAAAGCCACCACGACCGACTTTTCATAATATCCTATTGTTCTTACCTATAGCAAGGAAAAGTTTCAGCTTTTATAAAATGATGTCGGTCTGCCGATCATGGGATCTTGTTCCATTAGTTCTGTATTCAAATTCTCATATTTGAAACTGGGTTTCATTAACTGTAAAAGGAGTGTAGCTTCATCAGGGATAAGGAAGGATGTATTTCGAAATTTTGGTTTAATATTGGCAAGCCGAAATAGCTCAGTTGGGAGAGCGTTAGACTGAAGATCTAAAGGTCCCTGGTTCGATCCCGGGTTTCGGCATTCTTTTTTGGAATAATGTAGCTCATCTGTTTGTTACAGACGCTGGACAGATGACGATTAGGTAAGTGGAATTGATTAATAATCTTTGCGAAAGTAATAATTTTATAATTTTCATGTGTGTATTTTTGACACTAGTTTGAAAATATATATTTTTTTAAATAAAAAAAGTAAAAATAAAAAGACCACAATAGGAAACAAATTGAAAAGCAGTAAATGACGCAAAGTAAAAAAAAAATGGGTGGGGTTAGGTCGTAGATTGTGCCACTTACATAGAGTGACATAGATACTTCTATGTTACGGCAACATACAAGTAACGCTTAATGTTTGTAAGGCTAATTACTTAATAACGCGTTATTTTAAATAGACTTCAAAAAAGTATATAGTTACATATTCGACGAATATGATTTTTTTTATACCCTATATAAGTTTCTTTGTATTGAAAAGTATGGGACTATGCCCACTAGACCGTTCCGTCACTGACCAACACCGTCGCGGGCCTTGCACGGACCGTCAACAATAATGTCGGCGAGAATATTTTGCCGGTGCCTATTATACGCTCCATGCGGTCTGGTGGGCATAGTCTCATATTTTTCAATACAATAATGTAACTTAAAAACTCCTCCAGCAAAAAATATACACTAAATAATATTCGAGTGTGATACGTGATTTCGAAAAGTGTAACACCGAATAACACGTCCCCGTATGTTTACGAATACGAAACACTGAACAACGAATGCACGCTACCACGAAAATTCATCATGTTTTGCGTATGACTAGCCGACCCAGCCTCTCCCGGTGAAGGATATACATACAAAACCTTTCTCTGTAGAGCTAGGCCTCATCATCATCCACAGCCTGAATTCATCCATTGCTGGACTATATCCAGCTCTCGTGCCAATTTCCACGTTCCTGTGCCAGCCTCATCCAGGTTTTTCCCCGAAGGCAATTATGTCGTCTCTGCAGATGCCTACGTCATAATAACTACCTGGATGCCAAATTTTACCTAACCAGATCCGTCTAGTCATAGTGGTTTGAACTGTGCGTTGATATTCAGTTAGGACAAACGATTTTATTAGTATTCTGTGAGAGTGCGCAACACCGCCTCGATGGGCTGGTGTTCTACCAGGAATTAATGAAGTTCTCACCAATCCGAAGTTTGAATTGACCTGTTAGTTGGCCCGTATTACGTGGGACATTACTAAATAATAATAAATAAGTTAACATCTGAGGAAGCTCGCGCTTGGCAGCTGGATCATGGTCTCGATTCAGAAAGCAGTACTTCTGGACACGGCGCGTATTGTTAGGAGGTTCCTCTCTCAAGAGCCCAGACCACCGGTAGATCGAACCCTGTTCCCGATGCTGGTGGGCTACTATTTTTAAATGTTTTTGTTCTTTACTGGAATATTTAAAAATGTAATGAATGTGTGTGAAAACAAATAAAGGAAATAATAATAAGTTCGCATGTTAAAGAACAATGTTTAAGGTACCTATAATAAACGAATTTATTTATTATTTCTAAACACCTGTGCTTAACCAATTTGGGGAATACGGACGTGATGTTCAGTTTGTTTGAAATACGATTTTAAATGGTTTTTTTTTGTAGTTAAAAGTTTAAAAAATATTGTTGGATTAGTATTATTATATCATTTGTATATGTCCAATACATATTAAGAATTCTTTGGATAGAAAGCGTATTACAAAATTGGGGGTTATATTGTGGCGCAATGGCGTTGTGGCACTGCAGCACTGTGGCGCATTACCAACAAAGTTATTTGTATGCCAATAAGTGACATATTGTATTTGCGGCGTATTGCTATTAACCGGGCTAAATACTCACCGGGTTTTTCGGAATTTCGTTAAAGGAAAAGCACACGTCGACCCAGGCCCCAACAATCAGCGCTTGCGATAAAATATTGTGTAAAAATTAAATTAAAACTTTTATCCTAATGTCCCCAAATTACTATCTTACTGCTTACTTTGCACTGAACCCTAATTATTTTTCTAAAATAAAACTAGCCTATGTTAGACCTTATAAACATCAGCTATCTGCTAGTAAAAGTCCCGTCAAAATCGGTCCAGCCGTTTCGGAGATTAACCGGGAACAAAAAAAATAGACAGATAGACAAGAACTGAATAAAATGTGTTTTTGTTAAAAGTGCCGTATATATTTTCATACGCATTCGGTAAAAAGCTGTTATTTTGATATAACAAACAGACACTTCAATTTTATTTATTTGTATAGAACAGTCCACGGTCACGTCGTTAATATGGTACAAAAAAGCACGAATTTGTAGGGCGTCCCACGTTACAAAAAAAACGTGGATACTTAACTAAAAAAATTAGACGATGATATAAACTGGACCTTTTTTCATATCGTAACAAAGGATTCAGTATTTCGCCATGTTTCGCAACGCCTCTTTAGCTCAGTGGTAGAGCACTGGTCTCGTAAACCAGGGGTCGTGAGTTCAATCCTCACAGGAGGCATCGCTTTTCACTTTTTGTACCGGTTATTGTTGCGATGATTTTGACTTGTTTCTTTTTTGTTTTCAATAAAATCATGATAAATTGATATAGTTAGTTTGTTTAGTTTATCTTTCTGTATTTGAAAAAAAAAACAAATTAAAATAGGTAATACAAAATAGTTCTTGAATGTCCAGTAACATACGAGTCAGCCTGAACTAAGTAATCCTGTGTTTCAGGATAAATAAATACTAACTAAAACATTTTAATGATAATCTAAAGTAATTAAAGAGTTAATAATAAGTACTTACAATAGAAAGTCTGTTCAGGTGGGATAATCTACACACAATAATATCTAATTTAGACTAGCGCTATTTTCAATTAGGGAGTTAGGACTATTTAAAATAGTAGTTTATTCTCATATTAAATGATTATGTTGCCGTGCAATGGACAAGTCTTTATATTTATTATACTTATACACATTTGTTTATACTATATATAAAAATGTGTCAAGAAACCGGTTGTGGTTCCTATACATATACTATATAGGATCCATAACCGCTTTCCTGAAATCCTGACACATTTAGGAAAAAATCCTGTTGCAAAATGTAGGTCAGTGGCGAGATTAAAATGTGCCAACATTTCTTAATAATTTGTTTGATATCCCAACCAACTGCACAGTCATCTTTTATGCCCATGATTATCGTTTGCACGGTTTGCACCTCGATTTCGTTCTTTCTGACCCGTGGAACACCAAGTCAGTGTTCAGCAAAACAAAAGATGTTAGTGTAGTGGGACACTTGAAAGGATGGCTTCTTTCGTATTGTGATAGATCCGACTTCCAGAAGGAGAAGGTTATCAATTCGTCTGATTTTTTTTATTCAGCTGGACACTTTCCGCCGTTAGCGAAAAAGCTATTTGCTGTGTTAGCTTCTATCAACAGTAATGAATGTGGTTTATATAAACCAGAAGCTGATTCTTGTTGTTTCAAAGCAAAAGTTACAGTCAAGTTTAGTTACAGTTACGTAGATGTTTAAAAGCAAAAGTCAATTTAGTTTTTACACATGTCCAGATCTTTTAACTGTTCGTTCCCACCTCTTCCAGAACAGTTTTATCGTAATTACTTTTTGGTTTTATCAGGATGTTATTGCAAAAAAAACTAATATCATTTGTATGAAACGTGCAGGATTGAATTAGTCGGATTCGATTTAGCTTTTATATGGAGTTTATCTCTGTGTCTCATACAGTTTAATTTTTTAAAATAAAATGGTTGCATTTATTAAAGTAATAATTTTAATCAATAACTATAAAACCTCGGAAAACTTAGTCAAGTCATTACACATTTCTCAGTAAATAAATCTTATTCTTTTTGAACACCTTGTTTAACATTAATCCTCTTTTATGTTTCCAAAAAAAATTAACAAGGTGACAGCGTTATATAATTTTTATCTGTACAAAGTTGTAGGTTTGGCATAAGAATTTTACTCATTGATTATTTATACTTAGGTATTTTTTTAGTATGTCGTCTGTTTCGTGCAGATACTTTGTGTGTTTAATATTATTGAAATTAGTTACTTTACAATGGACAGATTGTTCGCTTTTATCGAGGTTCAGACACCCGTACGAATACGCAGCTCCCCCGGAGAGCGCACTGCTGCCCGAAGACTTGCCCGATGACATGTATGAGAACCTGATAGGTGAAAGACCCGACCTGGAGCCCATTCTAGGTCCTTTAAGAAAGACAAAATTTGGGCGACCTAAGATGATTTACACAAAGAAAACAAAAACCGTGCCCGTTGGCAAACCATCTGTTTATCATGAGTTTGAGTACCCTGGAGTATACCGCGAGGAAGAGGCGGACGATGAGCAGCATTACCGCGAAACTAGCCGTGGAACTGTACGGTACAGCAGCCAACCGACCGAGCGGCTCGAGAACAACACCACCCCTAGTAGAGCAGCGGCAGCGGCGCGCTCATCCCTTATGCCGCCCACCTGGGACGTGCGTAACCAAACTTACTACAATGATAGCCGAAGGGACTATCCTCCGGACTTTGATATAAATATTTGGCATACCGCTCCTGTAAAAGCAACTTGTTACACCTGTGGCCAGATTTCACCTGAGGACGCACCCACAAATACATTATGTCACGATATGTTTGATTCCCAAGACTGGAGAGCGAGGACCTTGTCCAGATATTTTCGCTCCGTCTGTTTGTACAGCTGGAAGTGGCGTCACGTGGAAGTCGGTACAGTCAAACCATACTTCTGGCATGAGGATAAGTTTATGAGTCGCGGACTTAAACTAATGCGATTGGGGGATCATATACCAGGATGCTACAAGAGGTTTTTGGATATTGGAACGGTATACACTGCTCGAGGTTGTCGGAGAATGTGGCCGGATAAAAGAGGTGGACTGACAGGAAATCGATTCTTAAGGTTGGAATGGCTGCTTCGACGCTATAAGGACCGGTGCATCAGCAGCCCACACGCGTCACTGACGCCGTTCGCGCGGGGCATCTCGCTGTTCGCGCGCTACCACGTGTGCGTGTGCTCCGGCAGGTTTTGCAATAAAGCTACCGTTAGCGAACCTCAAAATATGATTTTATTATTAGCATCTTTCATAATTCGATTTATTGATAGTATGAATAACTTACAATAATTTATTGAATAACTTGTTTTCCTATAGAAATTATTTTAGAGCTTTTTTGGCACCTTTACGTACCCGGTGCAGACTTACAAAGTGAGTTAGAAGGCACTAACACAGCGACAGCGTTTATATTATTAATATTAACTTATTATTTATAGTATTTGTAGTTTTATAGCTTTATGTATAACTAAAAATAAAAGATCGTTTACTTTCAATAGAAAGTTCCTACTATCAATTGCATTATAATTTTAATTATTTTAAATTCTTGCTTAATTCTATGAGACTCGTGTACCTGGGAGCATAAGTTAAATGAAAATCTGCGATATAAATCTTTGTGAAGGTTAATCATCGCGATTGGCTTTATTAAGGCTCTAGCTTTTGCCCGCGGCTTCGCTCGCATTAATTTAGATTTTGACAATCAATTCGGGTTGTACTCTGCTTGTAATAATATAATTCAATCATGATTCGAAAGTCACGTAGCGTCATTTATTATCATAAGAATTGTTATTGTGGTTTTCCTTGGGAACAGTACTTTTTTTCGGGATGAAAGGTTTCTTTCGCATTTATAATATTAGTTAGGATTACAAAAACCGTGTTGAGAAGTCCATTACGATAAATTCTGTAGGTATAAAAATCGACTGTGAAAGGTCCCGATAATCGGTTTATTGGAAAGTGTCAATTTTTTGCTACCGCAAGTATTGCTAAGTTCTGCACCAATATCAAAGCACAAAAAATCCTACTGTACCAGTATGTTGTGAACAATTGAAATTCCAGCTGAGCTAGTTCAACTGCTGCAGTGTCTTCACGCTCGGAAATTCACTTGTACAGATCTATATCCCCATCTTGTAATAGGTAGCCCAGCTAAGTATGGCCGCCATTCACTACTACTTTACTAGCACGTTAAGGGCGCGGTGCCATTGAGAGCTGCAAATTATAAGCTAGGAACTCGTCAGTAGTTAAAGAAGGTGTAAACTGCAACGTTATCCACAAGGTTAGACCGAAATGACAATACGGGGTGGAAGGGACACCGACGCGAAACCTGTTACCACGTATTCAGTACATCTGTCTGAGCGGCCACATACAAACTTTTCATGAGTTATTAAAATAAAAAAAATCGGTGTTGGGCGGGTACGTCTCCGCGGTCACCACCAACAACGAGACGGGGCACCGCGCGCCGATACTAGAGAACCCATGTTGTATCACGATGCGCATCGCGAAACCTCATCTGCGCGCCTCATCCGAAGCCTTGGTGAAAACTACCCCCTACTAAATAGCAAGCGCGAAATTCCTAATAGCTGACGTTAACCGTTCATGTTTGTGTAACGACTGCAACGAGCCCACCACGACACGTGCAATACGTGCATGCTTTTGTGCCATTCGGAAACCTTTAATAGCATTTTTGGAACGAAACTGAATTACCTGAAGATCTGAAAAGATCTATATGACCTGACAAGTTCTGAGAATTAAACACCCTAAATGGTCATTAAATTGAATGCTTTTTTCCCGTTTTTCAGCAAATACGCTCCCTAAGGCTTACTTTCTGCGCTACATGGAAGATCTATACAAAAACTGCACGTATTGTCAAAGGTGATTATAGGCACACTTAGTACAGGCACGCCTGATCACAAATTGATATTCCATTGCCAGTGCTGCTCGGGATGGAGGATACTCCCGCAACTCGATTTGCATTCGTACATGTACTGAAAATAGATGAGTTTCTTTAGTCCTGCGATTGTGCGATTTTGATAGGCAATATTTCTTACTACCCCACTAGACTTGTTGTTTTATAGTTTATATTTTTGATACTACTATCTGTCTGTATTCGAGCTTGTTGGATGACATATCTGCACGTTTCCAGCCTTCAAACTACTAATTTAAAACTATGCATAAAATTGGAAGCTAAAGAAGTTGAAATGTTTTATTAAAACAACCACAACTCGGCGCAGCGCGCGTTAGCTTAACACCCTCACTGCGAATCACACAAAATCGGCCCGATACGGTGCTTACCGCTGCTGCGCACAGTGAAAACTATATATTTCTCGCTGGTGCGGAACGATTATAGAAATTAATTAAAGTTATAGCGTCAAAGTGTCAGGGCAAAAAGGATTGATACGCATTGTCGAAAAGGTCGAAAGGGTACGCATTCCGACTGCCGCCTCACCTGATGAAAGTTTATGATTTTTCTTTGCCGCAGCTAGTGTGTTAACTGTGACAGCACTGAAAGTATCGCTCTTTCATTACACGATCGTCGTCGCCAGGAAAATCTTACGTCTGTACATCCGAGCACATTTCCAATGATAATCGCGCCTGACCCGAGTCGAGGGGAATATCAATAGACGGTTTGTAACGCCTTCACGTAGTTGGACAGGCGATGCGGCCCACCGGCCGGACTGGTAAGTAATGCAGGCTACAGTGTTCAGAAGATTCCTGATCGTCTTCTCTGATAGCAGAGTTCTCGCGGGATCGACGTTAAGGTCAGGTAACTTTGTAGACAAGCGTATACGTTTTGGAATCATCTGAATGAATGTGTCCTGTCTTTTCACCGAAAACTTATTTACAAAGGACATTTGTTCAGCAGCCATACATGTACTTCCCGTGTTCTACTAAACTATGACTAAATTCAATTGAAACGGACACTTCTGAGAATCTCTTTCGAAAAGTCCCGCAGCCCTGGCAGGCATCGGCCCTTGCGGGCCCCTCATGATTGCTGAAATCTCTTTGAGGCGCGCGTGGAACACGAACGCGCCGTCGACACGGCCTGTCGTCATACGACGAACGGACGGCGAGCTAGCCCATTACTCACCTTCCAAGCGCCACGGAACCCAAGTAGCACAGATAGCTGTATAACTACTCAGTTTTAGATCTATTTGAAACTCTATGCGTATTAAGACTCTTTTAAGAGCACACTGGTGATCCTACAGCTGCATAATAGCTGTCAGTGATATTTAAACAGCTTAGGCTGATTAAGAGCTGCATTAAGGTTGATTAACACCGACAAAACTACCATTAATACGCTAAGAGTGCTATAAAGGTGTATTTTCAACGACTCTATTCAGCTTTTAACATTGTCCAATGCCTTAACCGTAGTAAGAGCTGTTTAATGGATAAAATTACGCCAAATGCTGTATAAGAAGGTATTTGTGAACTCCTATTACACTGACTTTTTAAAGGGGCACGTGTGAACTATTATGACGTAAATATCTGTATAATGGATGATTTGTGGCCCAAATTACAGATTATTGCTGAATATGTCTACCGCTAATCAGCCTTTATACAGCCTTTGATAGTGTCTGCATAGCGGGTGTTTAAACATTCACTAGATGCCTCGCAGCTGCTTAGAGACTCACTAGTAGAGTTTGTGGACCATTAAAAGTAAAGAAAACAGCTTATAGCTGAAAACAATTCACATGTGTAATTTTATTCAGTTTTTTGCTGATTAAACAGTACACTAGTGAACTATTAGACAGCCTTTTGCAGCATAAAAGAGTTTTAACTGTTCACGTCGTTGTTTAACATAAATCCACCATTGTATTGTATAACCTATAAAAATACTGATTCATTTTTCAACTTTTATGATGTTTTGTGTATGAATTAGGAATGTATTGCATTTGTTTTTACTTACTAATACCATAATAATAACTTTTTATCTCATATTTTTTTTCAAAGCACTAAAAATTGTTTATTCAAGTTTTCATCACGGCTTATTTATATCACAAAACTAATTAAAAACCGAATATTTTCGTGGCGCACTAAAATTTTCTTAGATAATATATATGTATAATGTCAGTGAAATTACATTCCCAATCATTTTTCTTTTATTAATATGTAAAACAATGTAAACCAAACCAGGAAATATGAATATTATCCACGTATAATTCACTTCACGAAACAAGTGTTCAATTGCAATTGCTTCTATATGTTTGCTATTTCAAATTTGTTCACTTTTACACTGACCGCAAACAGCCTTTTCCGGTTTAAAACATGTATTAAGAGCGTAGATGTGACATATTTTCTGAGTATAGTAACTTGTGATCTCTTAGTCAGTCGATATTCAGCGCAAAGTACTGTCGTAACCCTTTATAACACTGTTAAATTGCTGCTACACATCTCCTAAGCAGCTATGTGAACCTAAGGCTGAATAATTTGTGCCCATTTAAGAGTTATAAGAGCTGTATAAGGTCCTAAACAGCCCTTATGCAGCTTTTTAATTCAGCTTTAAGCGTGATGGGAATCCGTTATTCGGCTGATAAGCAGCCTCATGTGCTACTTGGGAAGCCTCTATCTGGCACCAAAACGTTATTTTCTTGAAAAAAATCTTGCCAAACATTGTCATTAGTTAAAAGCTGCCTCAGTATGTCTGCATCTGTAGTGGTAGCTGCGTACGGTCCGGCTATGTCAATTATATGATCGTCTGCGCACACTATCATAAACGGCTTAACTAAGTTACGGTACTTATGGAGACTACAACACTGGCGTTGAAACAAAAAGTTACTACTCTTTTCCACAAAAAGGTAAGTGCCGTCAAGAATAACGATCGCTTTAGGATCTTCTTCGCTACCAAATATGTGTTGAGGTAGTAACCTATTTCGTCTCACAACTTCATCCCGGGTTATGTGGTTGAATCCCATGTACAGCGGCACGAAATTTGTCTTTAGACAGTATCTTGCTCTTCTTATTTTACGAGCTACGGTGGATTTGGGAAATCCTAATATAGTACCGATTCTTGTGTTGGGTTCCCCATTTCGGATCTTGCACAAATACACACCTAAATCTTGTTTCGGAGTTGCAGACCGTTCTCGGAGTGATGGAACTGCATTTAATAATATGTTGCCGTTTTCATGGTTTAGGCCCGTCCAAAACTTCAGATCATTTACTGATATTTCGTCTAAATTTTCGAAATCAAGATTGCATCTGTTCGGTCTCTCACAAACATGTTAATTATGTCCTGTACACATTCAGCAGTGATTTCATTTTGATCATGAACTATCTGTTCACTCAACTCCTCAATAGAAAGTGATCTTATGTGTTGCTGGCAGATGCGGGCTCGTGAAGGTATATACAGATTGTAGTAACTCAGGAGATGCACTTTTTTACATTTGACATAACGCCAAGTTGTTGGTTGTTGCAGTTAGCAATCATGCATCGACGGGACGTATTGGCGGCTCTAGTTAATCCAGGGACTACTATAGAAGCCGGAGCTGGTACTGGTTGAGCAGGTGGAGGTCTATTTAACCTAGATTTAACACATAGTATACTTTTTATTCCAGTAGTATGTTCCCGTGAGACAATTATCGAATTACACGCAGGCGAAGCCGCAGGCATAAGCTAGTACTTTATAAATGAATGATTAAACTGCGTAACTTACAGAAGGTTGCGTAAAAGTATTAATACTCACCACAAGTCGCAACTTGACTTCCACGTTATAATGTGACTTCCGAGATGATTGTTGAACAATGCCTTAAAAATCTGATCACGGTGTTATACTCCATTCATTAATGCGATTCCGCACGTGACTTTTGATTTCTATTCGCCTGTTTTCGTCTAATGAGCTATTTGTATTCTTTGGCGCCGACAGATAAAGATATCGATACTATTTGGGTGTTTTCTGGTTGAAGGTAGATTGATTCTATTTTTTTTTCTACTAGGCTACTAGGGCTACCCAATTCGCTAGAGCTAGATCTGTTTTTTAATAGTTTGTGAGATTTTGCTGACTTTTAAGTTATTTCTGCCATTCGCTTGATACGTAAATCTTAATAGTACTAACGTTTTTCTTTTTCTTCATCTATTTCAGTCGATCTTGTCAACAATCTTTCTTTTAGACTTCTAGAAGGAAGAGTTTTCTTTCCCTTCCCTGGCCGTTCTGAAGGGTGCTCCAACTCCAAGTCAAAATCAATAATTACGTGTTTGATGTTGTATTATAGTTCTATCTCGATAACACTGATTCGAAGGATCTTCTTCTTAGCGTATCGATGGCAATCTAATTCGAAGGATGAAAATTAAGTACTGTTTCAAATTCTATGTTCAAGTCATTGAGAGCTCCACAAAAACATGTAATATCTGTTAAAATACAAACTTACGGAGTGCCAAATGATTGTTCCGTATCAGGAGTTACTTACACATGGACCGGTATTGGATGCGCTTTAAATGTGTGACATAACAACCTAATGAAGGTGACTTTCAGGTGGCATTTTTACATCGCACTCAGTTCTATTAGAAAGTAAAGAGCTACGCAGACAAAGGCTTTTGTATTTGAATTAAAGTGTACATGAAACGTGTGTGCTGATTTTTGTTGCGTTATTTATGCATTTTGCAAATGATTATTACATTTAACACAACATCACGCCTGAATTTTATGGTGTAGATACCCACATCTCGCCCACGCAAAAATTGGCCAGCGGGCCAGATGTCAACTTTTTAAAATGTGCATGGGTAGATTCGCCCGGACCAGTATCTTAACTTAGCTAACTAATAAAAAAAAATATACGATTTTGCCGAAATATCCCTTTAATTTTTAATAGGAGACATCTGGCCTATTCTACTAAACTGCTCTGGGCGAATCTACCCATGCACATTTTAAAAAGTTGACATCTGGCCAGCAGGTCAATTTTTGCGTGGGCGAGATGTCCCTTAACCCACCCATAGTACACCCACATTTCGCCAGGTTTGTTTTGCGGATTTTTGACCTCCACGGACAAAACTGCATCTTCTGCGCAAGCCTTAAAGTGGAGTGTCGCTACTCACAATCTAGCAATATCCACAAAATCATTGAAAATTAGACTCATGAGTCATGACAATTTAAAAACAGCCATCTTTTTGAAGTGGTAATTAAAATGAAAGAATTATGTTAGGTACCTACCTAAGTACCTACCTAAATATTCTTCCATTAGTCAACCTTCTTTCGTTAGTTCAACTGTCATGATAGAGATATAGGTGGGTTCTTAATTGGCGTTATTCTTTAAGCATGTAGGTCGATAAACCATGTCTTCTTCAATCAATTATTTTTTATAAATCTATTTATAAAAATCTGCTGTGATCCACTGGCGTTCACGACGAGTTTTGGCAAAAAAGTCGTCTAACAGCGGATCTTAAAATAAGGAGAAAAATATATGGACTATAATTATGATCCAATATATACGAACAATCGATCATAACACGATAGTGATTGTACCACCGTGACTGATCTGTGAAGCAGAGAAAATGACCGTACATAAATTGCTAAAGGAAGTTAAAAAAAAACACATTTCAGCAACATCACGTTGCGATAGGTACCATGATGCAACGCGCGATATCGCTGGAATGCAATTAAACGTGGCGATGTGACGAATGCCTTATCGCGCGGCCTTGACAATGACATTGCACGAGCAGAGGCAAAGGCAAGCGTTCCGCCTTCGACGCCATTGTTTACCGGTTTAAATTGGAAAATAAAGAAATAAATTCTTTATTTCTTTATTTTCCAATTCGGTGGGTAAATCGTCGTCGAGAATTTTAGATTATTATGTAACTAGGTAGGTAAATAAGTAACTGCTTTTGAAACTAAGCCAGGTGGAAGGTAAACGCGCTCAGGGCAGAGCACCAGAAAGATGAAAAGTTTTTAACAAACTTAAAATAATATTGTTACCCTCACTGGTATTCGAGATTAATTCAAATATATATATTTTATTTCAGAATTACATCCATATATTGTTAGTAGTAGTATAACTTAGCCTAATGTTAGTATTAAAATAACATAAAAACCTGGATTCAACGGGATTGTGAATAGCCAGTCCCGCAAATGCTAGGATTGAAATGATCAATTCCCTATGTGCTCATGTGACACTTATGCACAGTCGGTTACGAATACATTGCGTGCTTTATATTACGCGCTATTACAGTTACAGCGGGTATTATTAAACAAGTAAAAGACGTTCATAAGCCAGCAGCAATTATTTTTCTTAAAGGCCGTAATTTAAGATCGTTTCTTGAGTTTGTTCTCATTTGTGCGGAACACCGAAAAGCGCCATCTGTCCGCACGGATGAGGTCGAACAAAATAAACGCGACGTACGGGGTAATGTTACTTAATAATATGAAATAGTATGATGTTGGCTTGTGTTAAAAACCTAAGGGCCGTTTATAACAGCCTGTGTGTATCAATAAATTAATCATTCGTTAATAACTTCTTAGCACATAAGTAAACCAATTTTTGCCTTTGTAAGGGCTTCAACAAGCGACATGGAGAGAGCGACTCGCAACCCCGTGCAGGACACGCCACAATAGTGGCGATAAGTCCCCTCTTTGAGGAGTGGCTAGAGAGGCGCCACGGCGCCCTCACCTTCCGCCTGACGCAGGTCCTCACCGGACACGGTTGTTTCGGGAGGTACCTGCACCGAATCGGGCGGGAGGAAACGCCCGGTTGCTATCATTGTGAGGATCGCCCGTAGGACACGGTGGAGCACACCGTGGAGGTCTGCTCCGCTTGGGCGGAGTACCGCCGTGTTCTCGTAGCGGCGATTGGCGGCGGCGACCTCTCGCGTCCGGCCATGGTTCAAGCCATGGTCCAGGGCGAGAGGGAATGGGAAGCCGTCACCTCCTTCTGCGAAGCAGTCATGCTAGCGAAAGAGGTGGCGGAACGTGAGAGGGAGTGAATCTCACGTCCCAGCTGCCGCGGGAGAAGCACCGGGCGTCGGGGGCCACGTCGTGATGGCTCTCGGCCACCGTAGGCGCGGGCCTGTGGACGGTGAGTAATGGGTTAGCTCGCCGTCCGTCCGTCTTATGACGACAGGCCGTGTCGACGGCGCGTTCGTGTTCCACGCGCGCCTCAAAGAGATGTCAGCAAACAGAAGGGGCCCGCAAGGGCCGATGCCTGCCAGGGCTGCGGGACTGTTCGAAAGAGATACCGCGGCCCCTGAACATAAAGGGCAAGGGCAGTAAAAGTCTGACACTCCCTTCCGCTCCGCCTAGAGCGGGAGGAGTCATTTGATGATTTCCCATTCGGAAAAAAAACGACTTCAACAAGCCATTCTGACGACTACTCCTACATCATATTATAGCTTTGATAATATTCATTGTGAATTCGTAACATAGCGACTTCCTTCATTAAGTTGCGAAAATTCCGACGTTCAGCCAACACAATATAAATTCTGAGCACGCAGTGTGCAGCCTGTTTACGTATACTTTTATCGGTAATAGTGTATAGCTGTGTGTCCCGCACAATGGTGCGCTCTTTGTCTTTGCCAAGGTTAAACATGACTCAATACTACCTACCTACTTTTATAATAAGCACGAGTCCACGACCAATGAATTTGCGTATAATAATATAAACAGCAGCTAGGCTATCCTTCTTCTTGGTGTGTCAATGGCAATCTAAATTGAATCAGCCCATTTGCCAACCTGTTTGGCACTTTCAGTGGCGTCCATCTGCTTCTGTAATGTGCAAACAACAGGAAAGGCAGGATAAGATATTAAGTGTCTAGGATATTAGTGCATAATCTATTTATTTCTGAGCATGAGGCTCGCCCCCTACTACATGGGACTCAAAACATAACTTCCGAAACCTACCTACCGACCTAATATAGATCAAGACTGCCTAAACCCAAAAAAAAGAAGGCGTGATGAGGTTATACGTTATTTTATAAACAGACAAGAAAAAGGGAACAGACAAAAACCAAAAACCAAAATTGGGGTAGGAGAGTTTTTTTTTTACATAAAACATACATACATAAACTAACGCCTTTTCACATAGAGGTAGGCAGAATCCACATAATGCCACCTGCTACGATTCTAACACGTTTTACATATCCATTTAATTCAGATAAATTATATCCATAGTAACAAACATACATTCTAGACAATAAGTGTCCCCCAGAAGTGTGCTCAGAGGATTCAAGGTCAAACGAAACAATAGCGGACTCTACTTGTCACCCTGCTAAAAAATATTACCCGCTTAGTCCTGACTCCTGACCTGACGGATTCATCGTTCCCAAGAATCTGCCGACATCCCGGATAGAGAAGGACCGTTCTCTACTGCCCCACGACACCAAGAAGGTGCGAAAAGTTGAGTCTATTTGTACAACTCCAGCACCCTTATCAGCCATGTATGTGGCACCGAGTCAAAGGCTTTCTCATAATCTATCCAACACGAACCTGTTGGCTTACGGTCATGTCTAATTATTATTATTCAGACTGTACTATTGTCATTGTTAAGTAAAGATTACTAGTTCTGTCCCACGGCATAAACATGCATTTTGTTCTCATAGAAGCAAGGAACGAGTCTTGATCACTCACTATACAAAATAAGCAAATAACTCCTCCTTTTGGAAGTCCGTCAAAAATACAAATATTTCAAAGACAGTTCGGTGTGTACACACAAGGTGTCTATATTAATGTCCTAATGCCTGTTTCTAATACTAATCATAATAAATATGATTTCCTATTTTGATATTTTTTATTGACGCAAACACTGGATAAGCCAGAGTATAAGTGACTTATTTAATTATAGTGAATATTTTCAAATGATTATAGTTATGATGGGTAATCTGCTACCAGTATATAAGGAAAATGAAACGCAGGACTTGTTTCAAGGCAAACTGTTATCTTTGTACATATGTACCAGTAAATTGTTTAGTATGCCATGAATGACTGTATACATTGTATATTTTATGTAAGTGGAATAATTATTGCAGCTGCATGGTTTCAGACGTTATTTAAAACACATAGCACGACCATTTGTGTGTGAATTCAACTATTTGTGTAATAATTTGCCCTAAGAACTCTAATTCAAATGAAGAATCAAAATTTTCCCTATTTTGCTTATAATTTGTAACTTACTATGAAACCATAACAGAATAAAGCGGACAGTTAAGCAAATTGACTATCACTTATATCTTTCCGTATATTCGAATCATCATAATTTCAAACCAGAATCACCCACTGTTGTATATCCCCTTTCTTCTGCCATTGCTCTGTGCTCTGTGCGTCCCTCATCCAACAGTTTTCTGCGACCTTGACGATATCGTCAACCCAACGCGGTTTTGCTTTTGGATATTCAAATCACAATTAGAAATCCTTATCAGTCGTATAACATGGCTAATTTACGTATGTAGTGTGCTACTTCGCTAAACTATACATTCCCTTGGCCGTACTCGCTCCTAGATCTGTACCTTTCTTCTCATCGTTGTTAGAACTTCTAATGCTAGCGATGGTTGCGTAATAATTGCTATTATGTAACTTCCTCATCTCTTAGGAACCTACATCACTATTTAAAGCTGTTGCCAGATTTCTTCTTGCGACTCGAGTCAAAAGTCTTTGTATTAATAGTGTCTTGTCAACTCCACTCCATATTTTATTTTGTAGACCGCGGTTTTTAAATAAATCCGATACGTATGCCTTCCTAAACAGTCGGATGTGGTTTGTTAAAGTGTTTAAGAGTCCGATTCTAACGGTTTCTGTTAGCACGTTCACTATTTCCTAATCCGAGATACCTTTAATGTGAAGAAAAAAAGTAAAACCTGCTTTATCTCCCACGTGTACGTGGATAAAACATGCATTCACACAACCGTGTCGGTCTGACCCTGTTTCATTGAACCACGAGCGTTTGGTTGGAGCGCTTGAGAACGTTCTCAGCGCATGGCATTTAGTGGGGAGCATAATTGGGGCCCCTTCACGTCACACAACTGGGCTAAGGCCGGCCATCGAACCGATACTTGGCTTTACACAAAATACGTAAGACCCATATTCCTGCAGACCTCCACACATACTCAATACAAAACTTCCAATCATACAGACGTTTCATGTGTCTCCATAGACTGGTTAGACGCAGGATTGTCGATATTTATAAGTGCGTGAAAGGAACTGAATAACTGGCAAAAGAGAAAGGTATACTTGCTGCTCCAAGTATGTGGCTAGCATGACGCCTGTTAGAGCCAGTTTGTGAATCAAGTTTATTAGTAAGAAAACTTGAATACGCGTTGAGAATAACTCGACTATGAGGATTGACTGTAGAATGTGAATGTTTATGTAATGTCGTATCTACAAATGTTTCTTGATTCAGATTGGGACATTCATTGATTTTGATACGATACCCATAGACGGTGGATCAAAAGTATCAGGGTGCTGGGGGACCTCAATACCTGCTCATCAGTCTGTATCCCTAAGAATCTTTCTCGATTGTACAAAAATTTGTTAAACGTTTTAGTTTTAAACAACCTAACTTTTGCTTGACTATGTTAAAATGAATCTTAAAATGAGTTTTTAAAGCAGATTTAAATAATTAAAACGTTTAAATAGACAGCTCTACTGCAATTTCTAATGTATTCCCTGTAGGTACCTATTGCAACTCGATTGAGAAAAGTTTGGTCTTAGGTAGATATCTTCTCCTTAGGCCATACTATCCTCTCTTATCGTCGTAAGTGATAAGTCATAACATCAACAATTACATAACGCCTGTAATCCCCAAGGGTTAGGCAGAGGCGTACCTAATAGTACGCCCACGTTTCGCGTTTAAGTCCCGGGCACAAATTAAAACTTCTTGGCTGCTATTGAGAAAATACTGTCGGAAAAACCAAATAACACTTTGCCCGACCTGGGAATCGAACCCAGAACCTCGTGCTAAGAAGTCGCGCTAGCGACCTCTAGACCGGAGACAGTCTGTCACGACAAAGACCGGTCAGCTGCTGCCCCGTCATCTTGTTTACGTAGCCACACTACCAATCTCGACGTCATCGGCTCCACAATAAAATTGCATAACGAACTCCTAATGACAATCGGTTTCCTTTTGCCAGTCCTTTGTTGTCTACACGGATTTTAAACAGGCGCCGCAATAGATAGGTGTTGTTTGTCGAAATGAAAGTGTGTAACGCACTTTTTCTGATCCTCGTCTGAGACGATAGAGGAAAATCACGCTAGCCTACAGAATCGGCATTAAGGAACGTCAGAGTATAGAAATTGAGTAATGATCAGTAAATGAATGACTGTACATTCTCAGTGTACTATTGATTACCTTTTGTTTAAAATAACACTAGAATCCAGTTGTCAACTTTTCTTTTATCGGTTATCAAACGCTTTCGGCAAACGGTATTCTAAAAATCTACCACTTATCAGCATTATCTTTAAGTAATAAAGTAGGTCATGCAGCTGGTAACAACGTTATCTGTGTTGCTATGCACGTTCCTAATCGCAATTAGCACCGGTTTGAAATGAAAGGTGTACCTATATACCTATGTATAATTCCAGTAATCCGGTGAATCATCTCATGTCTTTTCCTTAGACTGACATTAATTCGTAATCATAATGCAGGCTAAAAATCAGCCGTGCATACTTCCTTGTTTTTATGGATCTAGTTCACTCTCACTTAAAAATAAGAATCAGAACTTTTTAACTTCAAAAGTCAACCCCCAAAGCCACCACTTCCACAAATGATGGCTAGACAACACTTTGCTGGAAGAAAATGTGGTTCAACAATCCCCAGCAACACACCTGTCTGTTAAGTTATAAGAACTTTTAATTCTACGAGGTACGAAAGACTACTACATTAACTCAAATATCTGAGATCTGCAGGAATATAGTTTCTTCAGGTTTGTGATGTGTCAAAGCGAAGAAACCGGTCAGGACGACTATGAGACGATTACACAGCAACCTACCTATAAGTTACTAGCGGCCCGTCCCGGCTTCGCACGGGTGGACATTTATTTTCCCCTAGTTCCCCCCCTATTTTTTTCTAGTAATAAATATAGCCTATGTTACTTAGGGATATAGCAATCTAATGGTGAAAGAATTTTTGAAATCGCTCCAGTAGTTTTGAGTTTATTCGTTACAATTACAAACATACAAAAATACAAATCTTTCCTCTTTATAATATTAGTGTAGATAGGTAGGTAGCTGTGTATCGATGCGCGTTAGCCCCCAGAGGGTCTCCCAACATTTTATACATTATTTGCGTGGATCTCATTTGTTGCTAGATATGTTGAGATTCATTGGGAATCTGGTCATAATTGGACATGTCATTTGTATTAAATCCAACTTAGGAGCTGTTACATGACAACTTACATTAGGTATGGGTGTTGTTTGGTCGTTATAGCTAGTGAAACAGCTGGTTGGTCGTAGCGGCGTGCATCGCGGTCGCAGGTAGAGTGCGGGGGACGGCTCAGACGTGAACGAGGTCGCTACGTTGTCGCTTCGTGACTGCTTTAGGGTTGACCACTAGTGGTATATCTGCCAAAAGTGGAAAGAAACATTATTGAGGACGTCTTGTGCCGTCTTTGAGTAACTTTTGGCCCCTCCCACTCGGCTCTGTAAAATGTTGACTCTGCTCTCTGCCGCTTAAGATTGACAATTCTTCGGGGCGTTGGTTCCTCTGTTTTCCTGAACTATGAACCGTGTGCCACTTCTTCATGTCGATGCTTCTAATTATATTTTATTGGGCAATATGTCACCACTTCCACGGCATCGTTGGTGGTCTTCGTCGGTTTGACTGCAGCTTTTGGGGTACCGAGAGCCAGAAAGGAAATAAGGTTTAGTCTGCGATATGTGAGTGAGTACCTACTACATCCACAAACGTTTCGTCTGTAAACCACTTTGAATCGGTTAGCATTGTAATTCAATATAGTTGAACATAACTAACCTTCCTTACCAAACGCTCAGAGATCCCGTGTGTCAGCCCTGCACCGGCGCGTGCGCCGGTCGTCGACCCCGCTGCGCCGTGACGCAAGCAGGCAACTTTCTAACCGCACGCTACGTCAGAGGCGACGCTGCGTGGTAGAGGCCTTGCCTTCGAAGGTGCCTAACGCGGACAATGATCCCATGGTGATCTTAGCTGAAGTAATCGTGGCCTATCGATGCGCGTTGCTTAATCGCTGCGTTTGAAGATGCAAACAATTTTAAGTTACGATATTTTAACCGCGGCTAGTTGGGTAGTCATTTTTATTGTGTATCGTCTTTGTTGAAGACTTGACGTTATACAATTTTTGTATTGGGGACACTCAGCACTTAAATAACGTCTGTAGGAAATACGTTGACGACGACGGTCATTTGCTGAATATTGTAAGATATCTCTAGACTTCGCGGTTGGAGCCACATTCTCTAACATTCGTGTTGCTTAGCTTTACACATTTATTTTGCTGACTGTGTGTAGTCCACTAGGCATCAAACTGTCTTTCTATTCTTTCAAAAGGAACAAACCCTGCTTTTTCGAAAAATAGCAGAATTGGTTAGCGCGCGACTCACACTGCACACACTGCTGAAACAAATGAAATGTTTGTTTCATCTTCATCTGACAAGGCGCTATTCAGTAAAAATTATCTGGCTTCAGAGTAGTTGTTTTTTGGCCTATTCTTAGATCTTTTTCTAACTATAGCAAACCCGTTCAAGCGGAACGAGTTATTAGGATTTACTTCTCTCAATTTGTGTCGCAGCATGACGTCTAAATAAGCCTAAGTTTAAAACCACCTTAAATTTTCGGACCTGGGTGAAACTTTTTTGCTTTTATTGATTGAATGACACTATTTAGAATTTCTATTTTAAATGGCAAAGATGCAATCGTCCTCCCGAAATACCTCTGTATGAACTATGGACACCGACTTCCCCCGAGTCTGTTTGAAGAGACGAAAAAGCTTCTTGAGACACACCTTCTCTTTTGAAGACATTCTGAAACACGAAAGATGCACACTGTGTAGTAACAATTACTCTATCTCGGACACAGTGTGAGTATGAAGCCCCGTCACAGGATATGCCGCTGCTTCCTTCGTGCCCATCGTGCCAACTACCTGCGTCCTCGATTTGAGAGGAAGAGGATCGCGTTCGACCGACTGCTCTGCATTATTTTAGATCAAATTTAGTGGACTTTGTATCCCTTTTTTACTAAAAATAAAATGAAGCCTATGTTATTCAGTGATAAAAGCATCCTACTCGTGAACGAATGGTGAAAGATTTTTTTTGAGTTTATACATTACAATTAAAACTACAAATCTCTTCTCTTTGCCAATATGAGTGTAGATTAACGAACGCAAAAACTTTTACATTTTTATTTTCCTGAATTTTTATCTTTGAGCTGCGTGATATTTTACTCTCTAATTTTTCGTTTGGGGAGTTAGACAAAGTCATAGAAACACGGTTGTCGTATTCCGCTGTTGGTGTATTAAAATTCATCGGATGTCAAGTCTCGGGCCATTCAATTTCGTTTTTACTGGAGTCACGTACGCTGATGCGGCGCGGGCGGCGAAGCAAACGCGCCACGGTCGCCCGGCACGGCGCGGCGCAGCCATGTGGGTCGACGAACGGTAAACTAGACTTTCTTTTTTGTTTCATCTACTTCTCGTCCGCACGCTGTGGAATTAACCTCAGTCCTCATCCACAGAACCCACGTATAGGTATATATCTACTACTGTTCTACGCGTTCTGAGAATCAGACGAGTTAGATACATCGCATGAGTTCTGTTCTGTAACTACATTCTTCGCAAACCTAAATGAACGAAAACAACAATTGAACAATAATTGTTCTGTTTTCGTTCATTTAGGTTTAGGCAATTGTGTTAGCTAAGTGCAATAGTTGCACATTTTCGTGAATTCTGCACTGTCAAGTAATGAAATCATAATAAACTGTTGTAATCAGTTGTGTGAATACTACATCTATGATTTAGTTTACGAGATGCTGATTTGACTGCCTGTCCAAAAAGTGCTGATGCTGTTTGTTATAATACGGAAACAATAGTGGTTGTGGATATTGACTAAACGTTTTTATTATTTTTATAGAAGGTAAAAACGATGTTTAGACAAGCTTTAATATGTACAACCAATTAATGACATAACTAAACATACATTAATTGCGAATTTGAGAAACAGTAGGTAATGAGGTTTTTTTTTTAGGGTTTCGTACCGGAACGGTAACCAACAGGACCCTATTACTAAGCCTCCGCTATCCGTCCTTCTGTCTGTCAACGGGCTGTATCTCATGATCCTTAATAGGTAGACAATTGAAATTTTCACAGAATGTGTCTCTTTTGCCGCTATATCAACAAATAATAAAAATAAATTAAAAATTAAAGGGGGCTCCCCTACTAAGACGGTACGGAACCCTTCATGCGCGACTCCGGACTCGCACTTGGCCGGTATTTTTCCTGTTGCGATCGTTCTGTCTATTCTGTAAATAAACGAGTAGTTAGGTTTTCAACATTTTATGGTTATATAAAGAGACACAGGGACAGTAGGTACCTACTCATAGTTCTTTTCTGCTTAAAACTTGCTCATTTGGAATTAGTACCTTCTTTTGTCTGGGTTCCTATGAAAAACACTCACGCTTGGATCTGTAATTTGTAATCTTTATACAGAGTTCGTCAGTTATCAAGATAATTATTTCCATACATGCTATCCTTGTTTATTTATAACTTTGATCTGTTTAATTTTCACTCACACCGCTTTTTTGTTTTAACGCAGTCGAATTCAGTCCAAAAAGGGTCAAAATTTCTCGGTACTAAAGTAACTATACATATTTAGTAAAATAGTAACAAATAAAACTAAACATAAATTACGAAAAAAAACCTGCATTTGATCAACCACAATGTTTATGGTCGTTTTTTTTAATAAAAATTCACTTATTTATTCAAGTAAAGTAAGTTCTATGTTACATGTGGTATGTTACTACGTGTGTTTGTTGTTATGTTGTGTGTTGTTGTTGTGTGTGTTATGTTGTGCTGTGTTAGTAACTATTTGACTTACTTATACCTATGTTAGTAAACTAAATTATGTAATAATAAACAATGAAATGAACCCAACACAAATAAAGAAATTATTAGAATTTTAAGCTGACACTTATCGTGTTCGGATACACGTGAAGTGCTATTGATGATGATTTTTATTACTTGTTATCAAGATATTGTTCAAAATAATCATCATTGATGATTATTTATCACTTCGAGCTCTGTCGTTATATCAACTGTTTGTTTGTCTCCACTCGTCCTTGTGCCTTTTTAAAGCCGTTACGTTAGCTACCAATAAATCAATAAGGAGTCGACCATGTAGGTACCTACGTACTATTTTCCGTACCCACATACATACATAAACTCGCGATTTTACAATAGAGTTGACAGAAACTGTGCTATCATATTCCATATGCTCTAAATGCAATTTCTTAACCAATCTATAGCCTAGAAGAGTCCGAGGAACAGGCTTTATTGTCTACTCGTCGACGATTTCGACACCTTCTTCAAGTTTCCACTTCAAAGCGAGTTCTTCCAGGGCCTGTAAATACACAACACCTGCATTTGAGCCCTTTTTTTTTTTTTGGTGGGTGGGAAATCATCAAATGACCCCCCCCCCCGCCCTGGGCGGAGCGGAAGGGAGTGTCAGACTCTTACTGACTAAAAACCACCCATGTTCCTTCATTGGCCCTTTATGTTCCAGGGCCGCGGTATCTCTTTCGAACAGTCCCGCAGCCCTGGCAGGCACCGGCCCTTGCGGGCCCCTCCCGTTGCTGACAACTCTTTGATGCGCGCGTGGAACACGAACGCGCCGTCGACACGGCCTGCCCGTCGTCATACGACGGACGGACGACGAACTAGCCCATTACTCACCGTCCACAGGCCCGTGCCTACGGTGTCCGAGAGCCATCACGGCGTGGCCCCCGACGCCCGGTGCTTCTCCTCCCGCGGCGGCTGGGACGTGAGGCTCTCTCCCTCTCACGTTCCGCCGCCGCCTTCGCTAGCATGACTGCTTCGCAGAAGGAGGCGACGGCTTCCCATTCCCTCTCGCCCCGGACCATGGCTTGAACCAGGGCCGGGCGCGAGAGGTCGCCGCCGCCAATCGCCGCTACGAGGACACGGCGGTGCTCCTCCCAAGCGGAGCAGACCTCGACGGTGTGCTCCACCGTGTCCTCCGGTCGATCCTCGCAATAGTAGCACCCGGGCGTTTCCTCCCGCCCAATTCGGTGTGCATTTGAGCCCTTGGCTTTTGGTGTATCTTCTAGCGCGCTATATTCTTGTGGGTCATGTTATCACTTCTTGGATGGTTCACACCTCGCAGCAGTCATCGTTATCACTTTTTCGTAGAAGTGCTTCCCCGAATCTTAGGCAGGTACCCAGCCGGTCCTTTTTGCTTCCTGCTAATATTGTTTCCTCAATCATTATTTTATTCAGCAGACATTTATTGCAACAGGCAGGGAGTTGTACAGTGTCCAAATATTGCATTAATTCCTAACAGTCTTGTTCATCGTTAAGTTATAACATTCACGGAACACTGAAGAGAGCTTAACTTAATCCAACCAGTGACGCATGTTGCATGCTCATGTGATATTACTATTTGATACAACGCGGCAACTTTATCAGCAACTTGACAACTTTATCGCGTTATCGGGTGGCCGGAGCCGGAGCAGTACCAACAGAGAAAGTGTTTGCACTACGAATTCCTACCTCTCATGTAGGTTTAACGAATTACTACACTATGACGTCAGCGTCATGCAGGCCAGTTTTTGTACTGTCATTGCTAACATTATGGTTAGTTTCATAATCACGACCATAAGTCACGAGTTGTTCTGCTTGTTTATAAACGGGCTTGAGATTAAGAGATTGTTGTCGCTTGTTTGTACCTGTTCTTACTGGGTTTCTATATCTGATCGACTCTTTGCCAGGGTCGTTTGTATTGAAATCTGTTGTGATGCAGACAGTCACTGTTTTCATCAGTCAGTTTGGAACAAAAAAGGGAAAAATTGGGAGCAAAAGCAACATTTGTTCAAACTCGGTAACATAAGAAAAGAATGTGTAAATAATAAATGCAAAAAAGTAGGTATTACGCAAAAATAAAGGTTGGTTCACAGTAGTGCGGCGGAGCGTGGCGTGTGCGGGAGCGTCACGTGATCATGTCCCGTGACGAGCACCGGCCGTGACCGTTCCGTTGGCCGGCACGATGACTCGCATCTGATACATTTTATTTAGTAGCCCAAGCTTTTTGTTGCTCCAACGAATCTCGCTTTTAAACCGGTAAGCTGAGGCAGTAAACGTATACGTATCCACATATGAAGTAAAAACATCTTAATTCTTCTGCGGATCTGATTAAGATTTACGTTGAATTACCATTGTCCCTTAGCGAATAAAACACATGCTTTGACACCTTGCTTTTTCAAGTAATAAAAAGTTCAACCCCGATGTAGATTTTATTTGAATTAATCTCGAATCTGATGAGTCAGTTCATAGTGCGGAAATCAGTAGCGTCGTGTTTCGGTGATGCGGAGAAATGAGGGATGTATCAATAAGCATGCTGGATGTCATCCACCTAATGCGTGAAAGATGATGTGGTTTCCTATCACTACTGGATGACCGCTTCTAAATATGCCGTATGGAATCAGATCGTCGATCCTAAGTACCTAAATAATATACAAGAATAAAAGTAGCTAGGAGCGAAAATAAAACAATCTAAAATCGTGCTATTCTTCATGTTTTGGTGTTGCACCCAATCATGATTCGGGAACTTGAAAGCCATTCCTTCCCATACATTTTGTTGTATTAAATTATCACACGCATGGCTAATATGCAAGAGCGTTAGAAAGCGCATCAGCAGTTTGCGCTTGGCTCGCGGAGCTTGTCGCGACTCGCGACGCTGCGCGGGCGCCGGCGGCGTGAGACCGACACGCCACTGACCGACAGTCGGCGACGCGTGACCGATGCACGATGTAGCAAACGACGCCTTTACGACGTACAAGAGACGGCGATGCTCTAACTAATCAATAAAACCAAAGGACCTGATAAAAACCGCCTTTACCAATGACGTATCTCTCTCTCATTCGTGGCACATTGAAAAAAGCTTAATACGAACATACGTAATTTATATTCGTCCTATACGACTCTTCTTAGAATTCTGTAACCACCATACAATTTTCACAGAAGAAGGCAAGTGCCTCATTGTCATTCAAAACATTCGTACGCTTTCCTCCTTACCATGTGTTACCATTATGCTGACACAATACTGGGTGTCGATAAGAGCAATGTGGGAGGCGTGAAGGGGGAGAGGGAATTTCGGATCACGATTTTCTCGAGCGCATCTGTCCCGGCCGTGCTTCTGCGTCCTTCGTGCGAATACTACGCGAGGTGAATCGCAGGGACGGACTAGTTAACCCTTTATTCGTGCATGAAAATTTTGGCTCTGGTCTGCCAATTGAGACAGGGTTTTGACAACCACTAGCTGTTTAAGTGCTAGTATGCAGCTTCACTCTTCAACGTTATTCTATTCGTCTACGTTTTTCTTTAGGCTCAAAGTGCTTAGTTCCTGATAAAGTCAGTCCTAAGTTAAGACTGGATCTTAGGCTGAAAGCCAAGTCCTCTCCCCATGACTTCCAATTCCTTCGATCCAGTGCGAATGTCGGCCATTGGTGGTTGGTTTTGTGCAGCTCGTCCCGCCATCATAAATTACATGATGTTATAGAAAATCTTTCATGCAGTTACAACGATACAGTTTATACACCAACCTCCTGTCTATTTTCTGCATCTGGCTGTTTCCAGCAACATTTTAATGACCGGCCATAAAGTCGCTTGTATGTGATGATAACCTCACGTGAACGGACGCCGATTAATTAATACTTAATGTGCAAAACCACCATTGAGTACATCAATACAGCTTTTCATCTTTGACCACAAGATCCTAGCTGGAGAATTTGTTAATACTAAAGTATTAATTGCGTTTGTAATAGGTACGACGTAACCTTCAGTCGAATTTTCATTCACGAGGTACGCAAATAGCTCCGTTGCTATAATAACATCGGTATGCCCATGCCAGTGGTTACAATTTTAATGGCTGCCACAGTTTTATCGGCTTTGGCAAATCTCCTTAAATCCTGGTGCCTACGCATTTCCGTCACGTATCAGTATAGCTGAATAGTTATGAATGATTGTTTTGGTTTCATCATTCCAGAATTTCTTTGGTTTGATGTAATTTTGGTTTGATGGAGGCACGTGGCAACTGAAAAGATTAATCATAAGATCATTCCTACCGGGAAAGCTTCCGGGAAGTGTGTAGTTGATAATACTGACGTAAAGAAAAATAAAGTATAATTCTATTTGTGCAAACTGGGTTTCCTCAAGATTCAATTAAATAAATTTGTCCAGTCAGGAAAAAGTCGACCGCAGATCAGTTTATAATAGAAGCTCTTGACCTCTTGCCCTAATCTTCCGATTAAGCAAAAGCTAACATCAACAGCCTAGTTTCCCGTTCCACACCTCTTAAGGAACGGTTTTCCATTCAAATGATCAAATTTGTTGTTCAGTGTTTCCAATATTCTTAGTTCCTACAAGCATAGTTCGTGCTCCGCTGATGTGTATTTTAGTGTGAAACAACATCACGTGTCACTAAGCGCAGGGTAAAGACCGCGACACATCAGTTTGACAACACGCTGACAGATAAATATCGGTAGGTATCGTAGGTAACCAGCGACTTGCGTCAATCTGTGTGTGTACTTCGTTTAGCGGTGGTATGAGAACTAGCCTAAGTTTTCGTTTTACGTCAATCGCATTAATACATTTAACATGTGGTGTTAATCGATACTCACTGACTTCCTCGCTTCTTAGTAGCTGTACACGTAACTCTGTCACTTGTATTAGATTACAGTATTCAGTACAGTGTTCAGTATTCTTAGGATCAGCTATTTTCTTCTACTAATCTCCTCATTTTTAGAATTTACATTTAAAAACAAAAAACTGACTTTCTGTTTTAAACTCAATGTTAATGCAGTCAGGTTCATCTGGTGATGAACCAGACTGCATTAACATTGAGTTTTAAACTGGAAAGAGTATCACAATCTAAATGTTTTACAGTCTTCACACAGATTATACCTATGCATCTACTCTATAATGTATCTATCTAGCCTGTTTTACTCATTTCTACACACTCCTCTTCTTCTAAGCGATAGCAAACATTTTGAAATATGTTTGCCCAAAATTCAGCTATGCGAACTCCGCTCGCTGATGCAGTCACAACTCACAAGATCATCAAGAGCGCAGGTGTCAGGGCTCTGCTAATGCAAAACAACCCTATCGGCTCTACACCATAAACAAAAGTCAAAGTGCGCCCCTGCATCTCACCACACGTACATACCTCGGCTAAAGCATGACGTAGTGTCGCTACGTTTCGCGAATGCCAAAGCTGCTGCTCAGTGCTGTTCGGAATACTAATGCGAGTTCAGCGGGCCCTGCTGAATGCCGAACGAGGCTGCCTACATGGGTCCTTGGTACTACGCGCCGTGCGTGTCAAATGGCGCGTAATGCAAACCCGATGGATTTATTGTTCCAGCCAGTCTGTGATGGGAATTCGTTTCGATTTTCTTTCAAATATTTTTCCCGTTGCGAAACGGTGTTGATAGGCGTTATTGAGGTTAGTGATTGTCCATTAATTCTTGACATCATTATTTAGTTGTCAAATTTATTTGTAGTTGTGTCTTTTGTTCACGAAATCACCTTTCTCATTATTTATTTATTTAACACTTCAAGCACAAAGTACAGAGGCGGACTGAATGCCATAGGCATCATCACAGCATCATTTTCATTTCATTTGGCTTTATCTCTCTTCTAGTTTTGGTTAGCAGTGATTCAGGCCTCTTTTTAAATCCATGACATAAATTCTCCATATATGTCAGTCATTACAGCAAAAAACGTGGCACTTTAACGAAGTCTATGGAGGCTACAGAGTGCATGGGTAGCATGTGGCCATGGTTTGCTTATATTGGAATCCTCCTGGACGGCGTCAATGTACCACAGTGAAAACAAACCCATACGCTTTAAGGCTTATGCTTATTGTTTTAAAGCACGTGCAGACTCTCAAATTACATACCTACTACAAACAATTCCTATAGTAACTATAGTTGATTTGACTTTTTCCTTGAGATGGAATCTGGGTTTCTACGCACACACTTGGTTTTATTTGATGATCTTTTAACCGCGAGTTATTAAAGTGGTCGAAACCGGATTATATCTCAACACTTTTTTGTAATTAAGCTTAAGAACATGTCTAGATTCTATGCCATCAAAAACTTTAGTTCCTATTGGCTGGGCAGTTCTCGGAGTGGTAGCCTTAAATTTACTATCTCCAATTTTAATCCTCATAGCTTCTCTCCTCGTCTCTACGTTTGCTTTTACCTTCAATTATTGTATATACATATAATTGTCGTCTTTTATCTTTTTGTCTCTGAAATAAACTTACTGTGTCGAGTAAATTTACCAATCATTGTTTTTCCCTTACTCTGTGCCGAAAAAGTCTAATATTTGTATTTTTCTTTTCATTAACAAAAAACGAAAATTAAAAACATCCATTTTTTTTGTTCACTACCAGATTCCAGTCACAACTCTCGGGCTCGCTGCACTTTACCCACGGAAAGAAGCGGTAACATTGCTATCAAATTGCAAACCAATCTACCTCCAATGCTCAGAAAATACTAAGTTTAACGTAGGCCCAGTTGAAGCTAAACGCACAACAAATAATTATGTGCGAAGTAAATGACACTCAGCAACATACTTAAATATCCATAAAACAACATTCAACTCCTTCGAAGTAGCAATTTCAACCAAACATGTGCAGTACAAAAACACTTTGATTTGAATGAAAACCAGCCAAGTGCGTGTAGGACAACGCACAGAGAGTTCCGTAGTCAATAAACTTAAAAGATGTTAATCACCATGATGATGCCTAAAGGCATCCTCGAAACGTGCCACAATGCTCTGCTCACTTACCCCCCTTAGAAATACGCGGGGCACCTTGACGCCAAACGGCTGTGACCTGCACAGAGACTTGACAAAGCTAAAGAGGCGCGATATCTACAGAACCCTACAAAGAGGACCAGTGGTATAAAATAAGGCTGTGAAGTTAACCTTGGCGACAGCTGCGCCGGCAGATGGCCGATGCCGTCATTGCCATCATAAACATAATGTAACAATGTATGTGAATACTCAAATGCTGAAGTTTGTGCAGCTTTGTAAACTATTTATCATCGGTCTCTTTACTATATTAGTCATAACGTAATTATTTTTAAGATATGCTCTTACTAAGACACCTTTTAGTAAGTAAATTTATACACTCGAGTTACAGATCTTACAGCTTTTAATTAACTACATTCTGCATTGAGCTAATACAATTGAGCGAAAGATGTGATGTAATCTTTGAACTGTGAAGACATATTTCCAAGAAGTTGTGGTACTAATAAATATGAACGTGATGAGAACCAAAAAAAACAATTACATATCCCGTTCACTATTGGCGCCCAACTACCATTGTAATGTGGAAGTTTTAAGTTAAGCACAAGAAAATTTGTATAGCAAACAAAGAAGAGATGAGTCAGCCCCATAAAACTTGTAGATAGTACTACAGTTGTGAAGAGTTTCCCATCTCCGTAGTCCGTAGTATTATGACGTCATTTACTCGTATGTCAAGGTTCTGTCCTCGGCCCCTTCGTTTCCAGTTTCCAATTATTTTCTTGTTTACAAGCTGAGTCTTCTTGCAAGAAACATACATACATTCTAGGTATCCACAAATTAGTTTAATGAAGATTAAAACTAAGGAAGGTCAACCGCACATCCATGGTAACGATAACTATTTGGCATTAAAAGTGCTTTTGTTTCTTAGCAATAATGGTTTTCGATCAATGGTTCATGACGTGCGATTGACTATACTATTTTTAGCTAATATTACAGAATCACAAAGTAGCAGTGTTATTGACCTAGAACAATACGCAATTACACATTCCCCAAGCCAAGTTATGTGGACATAAAAACTGTGCACGCATGTAACTCATGAATCAAGCATAGGCACAGGCGCTGCAAACCCTTGTTTGCTGTTCAAACTTGGCAAACCGCTTTACTGCAGTGAACCAGCATCTCCAAATACATACACTTATTATTGAGGAAATAGTACAGTAAAATAAACTGGTTTTGCCATACTTCATTATTTTTAAAAGGCTTCATCGATGGCTGATAACAAACGATTATAACTATGCACTTGCATTTATATTTTAACGAGGTCTTATTGGATGCAGCACGTATTAGAAAGGTGGATGTCATACAGACCATTCAACTGAACAGTTTGTCCATGCGAACAATATCGTCATTGCGAAAAAATTATCAGTTCACAAAATTCGTCATTGCGAAAAAATTATCAGTTCACAAAATTCCATACCTACTCTGCGCCCAAATGGATATTAGGGCAGCTGTTTATTTTTTGCGATTATGATATTGGCTCTATGTAGAAAGTTGTTCAATTTGATGGTTTGCAGCACATCCTTAAACCACACCGATACACGCCACACAGCTTTATTAGAAATACGAGAGCATTGAAATGAAATTATAGCATTTTAATACAAACTTAGAGCAGGAGTTAAAAAACAGTCTTATAATTAAAACTCATGACCATACACATGCGTTCTCAAGTAATTCCAAACAAGATTACATTTTATGGGCATTTCATCATGTGCTTATTGAGGACAGATGCCAGGATGCTGATATCAGCGCAATGCAAACACTGAGGCACTAGATAACGTACATAGTAACGTAATCAGCGCCTCAATGACATGCTTCTGTCAACGTTTTTAGTATTGCATCGTCACCGACCTACTTGATGCCGTGACGTATGTATAACGTCGTGTGTTAGTGTGGGTGCGCTATCGCAAATATGGCGTCGAATCAATTTGTGTGTTCCAAACAAAGCGTCGTTTCTTGCTTCAGATTATTAGTCCTTGAAAAGTAAAGATGTTGCTTTGCATGTGTTGTTTCGCGGATGAGATACATATATACGTTTATTTCGTCGTTTAGTATTTATGACGACTAAATTGGTTAAGCCTCTTTTTCTAGCAAAACATTAATTTTTTTCATAATAATCACCGTTATCAATGAGCGGCTGAGTCCTTTCTACCCATATCTCAAGCCTAAATAGGTTCGCCTATTTCGTAGCGGTATCACTGTTTTCTTTGAAACCTGAGGTACCTGAGCTAAACATAGCCTGAACCAGAAAATATTATGGAACTGAGCACGTGACACGTTAGGCAAACAAGGATGTTGGCTCAGGTGCGCCTTATGTAACGTCCTACTATACCTACTACAGTAACAACTGCTTATTGTCCGGGGGCGTGACTCACTGTAATGTTTGTTTTGGAAATTCTTATGTGGGTTCACGCTAATGAGATACATCCTCATTCCCAGATTCTCCCAGATTTTCTGGGTTCTCCCATAAAACCATTCGATTTGTAACAAATACTGCAAACTCGCATTGAGGAAGAGTGGTTATGAATGCTTGTGCCTTCTCTGTATGAGAAGAGGCCTTTGCCCAGCAGTGGGACAGTAACAGGCTAGTATTATTAAGTATTTACTAATGGAGTAATATACACTACATGTACAGTATCCAACTGGAAATACGGCACATAGAATTTTACAAAAATATCTATCGGCAGTTGTAGTAGTCCTTTCTGTGTCATGTTTTCACCTATAGACCAGGGTAGAAGCCTTTAAAAATAATAAAAAGTGAAAAAAAATAATAGTAGGATGCAACCCATTAGAAAAGGAGGGGAATATTATAAAAATGAAGGGAAAAATAATTTACGGGCGATCTGAGGTCGGGAAGGGGGTGGGGGTGAGTTTTTAAGGGTAAAAAACGGTTTTTCTCGATTTCCGGCAAAACTAAAAGTCCTACCAAAAAGAGTTAAATGGCAAAGTTGTAGGTAATAAAAAGATCTAAAACTTTTGTATTTACAATTTTTTCACATAACCTCAAAATTTATGTGAAAAATTCAAAAAACCAAGTTTTTGGTTTTTTATTTTTATCTTTTACAAAAATTTTATTTTTTTAACGAAATTTGGTGAAAACTTACCTATTTATGTCTCAAATACGCTGTAATTTATTTGATTAAAAATATTTATTTTTTCACCTCATTTTGAATTAATATCGAAAAAGCACCCTAATTTTCAATCGAAAATTCACCCGTCAAAATATCAGCTTTTTTCAAAAAGTTGGTATGTTTTCTGTTCGTTGAAATCTCTACTTTCCGATGGTGAAAAAAAAAATATATGTTACCATAGTAAATCTTCTCAGAAAATGCAAAAAATCGAAAAAAACTCGAATTCGAAAATTCTTTTTTAATTATTATAAATAATTTTGAGCTATTTATTAAAATTTACACTTTAATCACTCGAAAAACGTTAGATTACATGCCACATTAATAAAAAAAAATTGCAAATCAAAATATACTACTATAATTAACAAGCAAATAAGTTAATAAAATTAATATTTAATAAGACATCTACAATATTTGGAGAAAGTTGTCGAATCTTTTTTAAATTATATGCGTAGATGCCTATTTATAACTATTTTAAGATAAATTATATTACCTGAGTGACCTACGAAAAATTGTAGCCCATCAAAAGGTATTTCGTGGAGAAGTGGGGAAGGGGCTAGGCGGGTTTGGGTCTTACTACATACATACCTACTATTTCGTTATGTCAAAATGTATAAAAAATATATTATATATTAGAAATCTATAATAAATGTATAAATATATAAAAAAAAGTATAGTAAATATATTTTTAATAACTAACTTTTGGCCGATTATCCTGTATATTTTATATATTTTAAATATATTTTAGATACATTCAAAATATATATTAAAAGACATAAAAAACATAGCTAAAAATAAAAAAAATATATTTACGATATATATTTTGTATATTTTTTATACATTTTTAATATATTTTTTATGTATTCTGAAATATTTTTTTTTCATGGGATTAACTAAATTTGTTTGTGCAAAATTAAGGAGATTATTATTTTTTAATCTTGTACTAAAATATCATTTAATTTTAATCTTTAGGTTATGTTACGTTAAGCATACTATTTTTTAAAGAAAATATTACCATTTTAATGTTTGAGTTGATTGATACAGATAAAAATAGAGATAGTATTTACCTTCCTATGCAGATTCGAAGTTTTTTTTTTTTTTAAGTAAATTTGTCACAATTATCTTCAAGAAACTCAGCGTGCACGTGTATTTTTTTAGAAACGATGTTGTATACTGTACTGTATTTCGAATACTGGCTAGGCTAACGGTTGTAACAGATGCTACGAAATAGTAGGTATGTATGTAGTAAGACCCAGACCCGCCTAGCCCTTTCCCCACTTCTCCATGAAATACCTTTTGATGGGCTACAATTTTTCGTAGGTCACTCAGGTATATAATTTATCTTGAAATAGTCATAAATAGGCATCTACGCATATAATTTGAAAAAGATTCGACAACTTTCTCCAAATATTGTAGATGTCTTATTAAATATTAATTTTATTAACTTATTTGCTTGTTAATTATAGTAGTATATTTTGATTTGCAATTTTTTTTTATTAATGTAGCATGTAATCTAACGTTTTTCGAGTGATTAAAGTGTAAATTTTAATAAATAGCTCAAAATTATTTATAATAATTAAAAAAGAATTTTCGAATTCGAGTTTTTTTCGATTTTTTGCATTTTCTGAGAAGATTTACTATGGTAACATATATTTTTTTTTTCACCATCGGAAAGTAGAGATTTCAACAAACAGAAAACATACCAACTTTTTGAAAAAAGCTGATATTTTGACGGGTGAATTTTCGATTGAAAATTAGGGTGCTTTTTCGATATTAATTCAAAATGAGGTGAAAAAATGAATATTTTTAATCAAATAAATTACAGCGTATTTGAGACATAAAAAGGTAAGTCTTCACCAAATTTCGTTAAAAAAATAAAATTTTTGTAAAAGATAAAAATAAAAAACCAAAAACTTGGTTTTTTGAATTTTTCACATAAATTTTGAGGTTATGTGAAAAAATTGTAAATACAAAAGTTTTAGATCTTTTTATTACCTACAACTTTGCCATTTAACTTTTTTCGATAGGACTTTTAGTTTTGCCGGAAATCGAGAAAAACCGTTTTTTACCCTTAAAAACTCACCCCCATCCCCTTCCCGACCTCAGATCGCCCGTAAATTATTTTTCCTTTCATTTTTATAATATTCCCCTCCTTTTCTAATGGGTTTCATCCTACTATTATTTTTTTTGGTTTTAAAAATTATCGACCCTGGTCTACTAGATACAATAGATTCTTCTTTGTTTTTAGCAATTGAGTTCTCAAAACCTCATAAACAGACGCAAAAGTATTAAGCTCACAAACAAAAGTGATCGTATTTCAGTTGTAAAACTATTTAGTGAACGGATCGTAAGAATAATAAGTAATAAAACTACAGTTATAAAAAGTAAAAGTCAGCCATAAAATTGTAATGTTTTAAAAAATACAAACTCTTTCGTTTCCGTTATCCTTTTCAGAGATTTAAAGAACGTTAACAAGCGTGAAGCGCACGTGAAAGTTTTTATTTTGAAGACTTGCGTTACTTTCCGCCTAGATAAGATAAAGAAGAGTTTTCTACTATCAGGTAAACAGTAAGATTGTTATGGTTATGATAAGAAAACAAAGGATCTGCTCGCAAAGCTGCATATAGTCCAAAATAACATCATACATTCTTAAAGCAACTTCCAAGAGATTGGCCCTCTTATTATAAAACGTGGTTTTAAAAAAGTACCGGGTTTAGTACTAGGTTTAAACCATGAACTTGAATAAACGTTATTACAAAAAGAAGTTTATCGCTAGTCCTAGAACTATCTATGGTACCAAAGTTAGACCATCGTGACCCCTAGTTTAACTATGGTACTAAATTGTTACACGTCAAATTCTTAATTTTGAGGTTAGCTTTCGGAAATTATTATTTTGTGATTTTAACCAAAAATGGATATTGACATGATTGATATAGTTGATTTGGAAGATTTCGAGTTGTTGGATACACTTGAGAGTGCCCGGGGCCTAACAGAGTTCGTCAACGACGAAATCCATTTGGGTTACCTGACGAAGATTTTCTGTATAAATATAGATTTAGTAAACGTTTTGGCGAAAGGATTGTCGATTTACTACGTGAAGATTTGTGTGTACGTAATCTAACATGTCCGGTATCACTAACCTTTTCTTCTGGAGTCCAATTAACACCCCTTTTTTTCTTTGGTTGTTCCATTTTCTTAAAACGATGCACACACGATCTCACCACAAAGTGCCCAAAGAACTGTGCCTTTATTTAGATTATTAATCTTGATGTGAAACCGGACATCTAGTTTGCTTTTAAGTTGTAACATAAACATTTCGATAACATTACTCGAATTACGCGCGCTGTCAAGTTCACTTCGTTATACGTGTTATCTCGATAGATGATCCAAGCCAGAACAATTAAATTGTGAACATGCATTCAAAAAATTAAAAGTCGGATTATTTAACTACCTTTAAATAGCAAAACTTTATATTTTACCACTACAAATAGCAATTTATAGAATATTTTTTCTTTCAATTACGTAACAACATTTTGTAAAAAGGAACGGCGCATAGAACGCTGAACGAATGATTGAATAGTTTCAATATTTTGTTGCTTATAATCTGTGTATAATGTTTAGACCATGGACTATCTTTGGTATTAAGTAGTCCTTTGTTGGTCTACGATTTGTAATACGAATGACAGAACTAACGTTAGTACCGTCACAAACCTAGACCTTTTAGTCCTGGTTTAAACCTGGTACTTACGGAAGTTTTATAATAAGACGGCTGGTGTTTGTCGAATATCCAAGATTATTTTATAACTAGCTGTGCCCGCGACTTCGTTCGCGTGGATGTCGGAACTTAACAATGTATTTTTTAGTGCGAAGAGCTGTTGGAGGATTCCGATACAAATCATTTTTTTTTATTTATGCTAGTGCTAGACCATGGGAAAAGCATCCAATACTTAGGTCCACCCCCGCAACGGAAAATGTCTGGCCCTGAGCTTTAGTAATCGTCATGGCATAACAGAGACTGACTGGGAATCGCGTTCGTTTGAAAGAGAAAGGAAAGTTGTTAGGAATTATAGGTATTCTTGGAATAAAAACAATATCACCAGCGCCGCAACCGGTTAATATTTCAGCTTCGATTATGTTTTGCTGCAGATTTGTAACTTTGAGCCGAGTGCCGTTACAAAGTTTGGAGGACATAAACTGAGGAGAATTATTGGTACACCGATTTTTTAAACTATTTTGTGGGCTGGAAGTCCGGGTGTGTTGAGGGAATCCAAAAATTCTACCGGGTAGTGTGTGGCGTCATCTTCTTCCATAACTGTATTTATAGAGGTGTATTCTCTACTATTCCCGGACACATGAATCAATATTTCTAAATTAATTGCTGCAGCTTGGACATTGCGAGGAGTCAAAATAGCTCGCTGACATAGCCAAGAACCGGCTTGATTTCCCATGTTTGTGGAATCTCCGTACACAGAAGAAATTAGCTCCTGTTGTGATGTAACGCAAGAGCAGAGATTATCAACCAAAATAACTTTTCCATCTTCTTGTACGGGGTATGTGCCATCGCCTATTTATTTGTAACAATAAATTGGGAAACTCCTGTGCATTTTCGCAGCCTCGCAACTGTGCACGCATATGTACACTCAGGTGTGTAGATGATATATTGCGCCTTAGAATAGAACTCTTCAGACAGGCAGCAATTTCTTCGGCTCCCATCGGCCGGTCATTTTGCCTTATGTCCTGTAAAGTTCTATTCACTGCTTCTACAGCTATGCGGTTTGCCATAGTGCACTCGTCCCAAAAAATTAAAACACAATCGCATAAAACCCTTGCTTTATCGCTATTTCGCGATATGTTGCAAACCGGGCTTTCCGTGCGGTCTAAGTCGATAGGAATTATAAATGTTGTGTGTGCCGTTTTTCCTCCAGGCAATAATGTGGCTGCTATCCCTGAAGAGGCGACAGCAAGGGAAATTTTATTTTGGTTCTGTAGCGGCACTATAAAAAGTACTTCAGCAACATAGAACAAAAAGTACTACAGCGCCATCTATGACGCAGAGGATAAACTAAAAATCGAAATATATCTAAATTCTGCATCGCGCAAGTAAAGTTATTCGCGACTTAAGACTATACAGAAGAATCCGACAACAACTGTTGGGCAGTAGCCCACCAGACATAACACCCGTCTGGTCCGAGGATCCTCCCTTTTCAATGGTGGTTGAAGAGCTTTACACCCTGTTCTCCATACCCCCAAATTGGTGACTCCGAAATGGACGTCAGCGCAGCCTTCGAGCAACGTGACGTCATCAACATCACTTCCTCAAGCTTCCTCAAACTTCCTCAAGTTTTCGAGCAGCGAGTCATATAGCCAGCCAGCTTCAAAATGGGTATTCCTGACCACCAGCATGCAGCGGAAGCACATTCCTGGTCAGCACCCTCAGCCTCATAAAGCTACCTTGGCACTGCACATTCGGCCGGTTGAGAGCTGTACCTCCCGGTCGATGCGAGCAGTCAGCCACATCGCGGCGCTGTACCACGTCCGACGCAACGGAGCACATGCAGCGCCGACCCCGACTAAAGGGGTTCGCACTACCGCCGCAGACAGTTCCGACTCACCGTGAACAATGCGGCAACGACTTTCCACTGGCCTGGCAATCAACGACTCATTCTACTACCGACCCTAGTCTCCGCGGGGGAGTGATGTAGCGGCACTACAAAAAGTACTACAGCGCCATCTATGACGCAGAGGATAAACTAAAAATCTAAATATATCTAAATTCTGCATCGCGCAAGTAAAGTTATTCGCAACTTAAGACTATATAGAAGAACCCGACAACAACTGTAGGGCAGTAGCCCACCAGATATAACACCCGTCTGGTCGGAGGATCCTCCCTTTTCAATGGGGGTTGAAGAGCTTTACACTCTGTTCTTCATACTCCCAAAGTTCCTTATTCGAGCCAAAATAACTTTGGTTAGGAAAGTTTTACCTGTTCCGCCCGGTGCGTCTAAAAACAGAATTTCACCCGAGGCGTTTTCTACACTGCAGCATACCCTATCAAACGTCTGGCGCTGATTCTCTGTCTTTGCGCAGCCATTTTGTAAAATTTCTGCGAGTTCCACGGGATGATAACTAATTTCTGATACGTACTCTCTGTTAATACGTTCCCCATCGACTGTCGGTGTGGGCAAACCGTATTGACTGATCGGGTTCCCTGGTATACTTATAACTATCTCTTTAATAGCCAATAAGCACCTGTTGTGACAAATTTCACGTACCCTATAGGTCAGGAATTTCTCCATCAGTATTTAGTTAAACATGCCTCAATCAGAAAATAACGTCACCCGCACAATGCCATCTATCGAATATCTATATTCAATGCTGCACGCAGTTGATGTCTAGATATAGTCCAGTCTGAGTTCGATAGATGGCGCTGTTTTAATATTTTACTTCGGAAACACTATTATAATTTTATTAATTTACATTTTTCTTTCTTTCCATTTATTAGGTGTGAACTGATTACGATGAAACAAAAAACTTAATGTTCAATTACTTCAATTTACGCATATATTGTTGTGTATAAACGTTACGGGAAGTTGTGAGACCAACTGCACATAACCCTAATTTTACTTCTGTAACACTTTAAATTCAAATATCTTTTGATAGACTGAACCGATTGCAATGCAACAAAAACTAAATGTTACTCCAAGTTACGCTCAATCGTTGTGTATCTACATTGCTTTTGTACATTTTACGTGATGCCCGAACAAATACACAGACAAACAGACAAACAGACAAAAATTCGAAAAATGCTGGAAATGGGTTCTATTGGTTGTCCTTTAACACCCTGGCTATTTTTTTTGGAATTTTTTTCGATGTACAAAAACGACTTTTCTACAGTTTTATTATATGTATAGATTGTATCCTGTGGAATGCGAAATTCTTTTAGTTAAAGATATGTACTCAAAAACAAACACCGCTTTTGAAGTTCCCAAACCTCTAACAACAACTCGCACTTCACACCCTTTATTTTGTGTAATCTTATCTAACTTGACGCATTTCCATTTTCTTTATATTTAACTGTAGTCACTTTACTGCTGCTTCTACTTCGCCGATCCCAAATCCACTGCAGTATCAATTATCCTTGATACTTGGATTTATTATTTTGTTTTTATTATAATTAACTAAATCTAAATTAACTTAATTACCTATTAAGCACTCTTTGCATGGCACATCATTCCATTCTGTATCTTCAGAAGGGCGCTGTTAGCTGCGCCCCAGTTTATACTTTTGCAGCTACCATCGTTTTACTTGTTGTACCTAGTCTTGAGTTTTTGTTTCAAAATAAACTTTTATTATTATTTCCTTTATTCATCTTTTAACTAATTAATTACATTTTTAAATATTAATTAAAAAATAATAAAACATTTAAAAAATTGTAGCCCACAGGTATCGGGCACAGGGTCCAAGCTACCGGCAGTCAGGGCTCCAGAGAGAGGAACCTCCTAACAATACGAGCCGTATCCATGAGTACTGCTTTCTGAATCAAACCCTTGATCCAGCTGCCTAACGAGAGCCTCCTCAGGTGATCGAGACTCTTGACAATTCTCTTGACAATGATCACTGAGTCCACATGTCGACAACCTCGTGAGACAAGTCAAGATATTTGATTTGCTTATCTTTCTCGGCTTTCATGAGGTTCTCGTGAGGTTTCTCAACGATCATTGCGCGTCGCTCTGATCGATCCACCACCACTATATCAGGCTTATTGGCTACAATAGCCCTGTCAGTGTGATGGATTGATCCAGCATCACATACATTAGTAACCATGTCATTACTCACGTCATTCGGTATTGTGCTAGACTGTGGTGGTACCACAGCCTGCGCCGACGAGGTAATGACATAGCTACCCTGCATTTCAGTTCGCCGGCGATCAAGTACAGTGTCATCCAACATACGATTACGCTGGATGACTCGCACCTGACCCGACAGTCGTTGCGCCGACACGTTGACATTATTATTATTATTGGATACGTGGTCATAGTCAGATAACAGTCATCCGATTTGGTCCAGGCTCGTTAGTTTAATCCACGTTCCGCAGCTTTACCACATTGTCCCGGCCGCCGCGGGAGGAGAAGCACCGGGCGTCGGGGGCCACGCCGTGATGGCTCTCGGCCACCGTAGGCGCGGGCCTGTGGACGGCGAGTAATGGGCTAGCTCGCCGTCCGTCCGTCGTATGACGACGGGCAGGCCGTGTCGACGGCGCGTTCGTGTTCCACGCGCGCCTCAAAGAGTTGTCAGCAAACGGGAGGGGCCCGCAAGGGCCGGTGCCTGCCAGGGCTGCGGGACTGTTCGAAAGAGATACCGCGGCCCTGGAACATAAAGGGGCAATGAAGGGACATGGGTGGTTTTTAGTCAGTAAGAGTCTGACACTCCCTTCCGCTCCGCCCAGAGCGGGAGGAGTCATTTGATGATTTCCCACCCTCCAAAAAAAAAAAAAAGCTTTACCACATTAGCCAGTTAGGACTTTGAATTTTATATTGGCGGATAATTTTGGAAAAACTGTGATACACGTTTCCCATAATTTTAACTGAAGAGTATGTAAACTTTCAAGTCAATCGACCGAAAAGTTCGAAAAGTTTTACAGAAAATCCAACTAGGGTGTTGAATTTTATGTGAAACTTTTTAGGGTTAAGGGCTAAGGGTTTTTCGAAATTCCACCCCTAAGAGGGTTAGGGGTGGAATTTCGAAAAACCCTTTCTTAGTGGATACCTGCTCTTCACAAAGAATACACCCTCTAAATTTCATTTCTCTAGGACCAGCTGTATGAGCTGTGCGTTATTTTACTCGAATATCGCGCCTGAGTGACTGACTGATATGTCGCGAGCTTCGATATATCAGTCAGTCACTCAGGACTTTGTATTTTATATGTATAGATAGATGTTAGTGATTGGCAGTAACATATTTGGAACAAGCTGTTGCCCACGACCTTCGTTCGCGTGAAATTATTATAAAAAATATTACTTCACTTTTTGAATCGAATTTTGTTACCAATTTCAAAGTTTTTAATTTTTTTTGCACGGAACCCTAATTATAATTCTAAAATAGTTTTAGTTACTCCTTATGACACCAGCTATCTGCCAGTAAAAGTCCCGTCTAAATCGGTCCAGCCGTTTCGGAGATTAGCCGGAACAAACAGACAGACAGACAAAAATTAACAAAATGAAAAATTTGTGTTTTTGCTAAAAGTAAGTACCGTATAAACTTTCATATGCATTCAATAAAAACTGTTTTTTTTTTGGTATTACAAACAGACACTTCAATTTTATTTATTTGTATGTATAGATAAGAATTAGGGTTCCGTGCAAAAAATTAAAACCCTTGAAATTGGTAACAAAATTCGATTCAAAAAGGGAAGAATTTTTTTTTATATAACAATAATTTCACGCTAACGAAGGTCGCGTGTAACAGCCAGTTCTTTGTAATATCTTCATTCAGAGTTACATACGTAACAAATTCAGCAATAATAATACACTGTTGGTTCCATTCATTCCTCTTTCCGCTCAACAGTAATGGATGTAGACAAGACATTTGGAATACTCCCAAACTCAATTTAGTTATTTGAAACTTTCACTGTTATTTACGGAACTGTATGAATAACTGCTCAGGACTTGCCTTTATTGCCGCCTTTGTATCATGAAAAGGGAGAGTTTCTTTGTATTGACTGTTAGCTTTGTCCAAAGATTTGAAATGTTTATCAGAAATGCGTTTATGAGGTGATAAATCAAAGTTTATCTTTTGGTTCACTTTCACCTGTTTTAATAGACACTATTCATTAACAGTAACACTAACAATTGAGGAGCAATGTGTTGTTCCGTAGGTTTGCAAAGTGCTCGAGGGATGTAAAAAATACTCTGTGCGGCCAATCTTTTTACACCAGCAGTCTATGGGTCGACTACATGCAAAAAGCTTACAGCGCCCTGCTCGTCCAGTACAATAACGCATACAGGGCGTTGTTGGGGTTGCCACGTTGACGACGTATTCCTTTTATGTTCGTGTTGCATCACACATCTCTCTATCATAATTACTTCTTCTTGATCATCGCGGTTTTCAGCTCCAAAACTGCAAGTCTCTCAATCAGTTTCAATTCAAGTAACATTTTCAATAGAATTCGTATCCGTTTCGCTTCGCACCGCGTTATCAGTTTGTATACAGATGCGGGAGTGATCGAGCTCTGTTTACGTTACTCGGAGCCTTGGCACTGAACGGGTCGTGAGTGACGTCACTCGATACACGCTACAGACTACACGGGATCGCATAACGTCGAACATGGTCGCATGGGTCGTTGATCGCACTGCTTTCATGTTTAATCGAATGTTCATAATTTATTTGACGTCATCGTGTGAAATGTTATTTACGCTAAATTAACCCTGCTTAATATTGATATTTTCGTTAATTTTGTGCTTGCTGTCTCTCTCGGCCTTGTGACAGCGAAAAAACATGAATTGGGTAAAGTCATTGTTAATAATAACACATAAAAACTGTGTGAGTGATCACACAGTTTTTTTATGTGTGTGAAGAAGCGCCTCATGAACATTTGATCATTATTAAGGCTCGTTTTTAGTTTTTCAAAAGCAGTATTTTGCATGACCCTCCAGTTCACAGAAAATTTGGGGAAACTCGTGCTACTACGACGACGCCAAAGGGCCAGTTTCCAATTCTCTTAATTGCTTATAGTACACAGGTTCCAGTGTTCCACATAAGGGATCACTTTTATTAGCCGACTTGACCTAATTTTATCGATGTGGAGTGTGTGTCATTGTTCGACAAACAGAAATATTACTTCTAGGTGATACAAGTAAGTGGGGCCCAATTTATAATAACCATCACAACACAAATTAGGTCTGTCCCGGAATAAGTCAACGACAACTTTTATCTGTTGACCTACTGTTGTTAACCGGGCTGTTGATCCGTACTATTGATACAAAGTAGCCTGAATGCACTAGTGCGAAAACAATGTTACTCTAGGGAATTTCCACAAACTATTTTGAGGCATGTCGACATCTGCAATTTTATTGATATACTTAAATTCGTGCGGCATGTTTTTGTTCTCCAAATAAACGTGATGATCATGAAATGTCGTGGTTCCTTTGTGACTTCAGGTGGATATCGTTTACGATTCATACATTTCCTAATACGCTAGTTAGATTATGCGGTTTTCATGTTTTTAGTATTTGATATAGTTATAAGTTATCTGCATACATTTTCATCCTCACAACATTGCGAGTGAAGTGCTCACCGCCCTTGACAGTGGAGCAACGCAAATGACGTCAAACCCGCGCTATTTTTGTTGAACACTCATATACATTCGTATTTCCTTGTTGTATGGTACACGCTTGAGATCTAAACATGAGCCTTATAATATAAATCGTGCAGATAGCCACTTGCGTCAGCTTCACTTATACCTATCTGACTGGATCAACGTTTACTAGAGCTATGTATGTAAGTTTACCGAATAACCAAAATTCCCAAAACATCAGCATAACATTTTCATTTCAATTGGCTTCACCCGAATATTCTCAGTACTCTGCCAAATAGTCGGAAAACTTCCGCAAATATTACCTCAGCAGAAAATAAAAGTTGTTCTAAATAAATGAAGCTTATGAATAGAGTGGTTCGCTAAAAATGTGCGTGTTTTGTAAGCGTAGTTAATGTAACACGTCTAATCGGCGTTCGCAAAACCGGTCGCGGTTCGCCGGCCGCGGTCCGGTTACTTGAATACGTAAATATAGAATTTGATGAGCGCACAACTCTGCCACGACTCTCCGAGAATGGCGGGTACACTGCTGACAGAAATTATACAACAAATCCAGTTTCAACCGATCTGAGTGGAAAAACCCTGTAAGCCTACTTGGAGAGGAGATAAAACATGAGCTGCTTATGTCAACTGTGATTCATAAAAAAAGAATTGAAATATTGGTGGTGTAATTCGAAATACCTATACAACATCATCAGTCGTCATGAACCTCTCGAGGTACGAGCTGAACTATGTACAGACTTAACACATCGATTTTCTATATTTTCTGAACTGCAAACTTTAACACTGCATTCATGAATTTTGTGGACGACAAACCACAATTTTGCCAATATCACGTAGGTTCTACAATAGACTGTCTTTCTCACTGATCTGATGGCTGCTTCTCTGATTTAGCGTTTACACTTAAGTGTCTGGGATAAACAAACGTGTAATTATCGCCTTTCTAACGTATTTCTTACCCTGTCTACGTGTTCTAGTACATGAACGCAAGCTCCTCTGGCGTCATCAGTCAGTTTACTGCCAAGAATCCCTGTGCGATATTCGAGTACAACGTAACAAGTTAGTTATTGAGCAGATCGTTATAAAAGAAACCATTATTAACCGATAATTGGTAACTAAAGGTCTAAAAAAGTCATTTATAACAAAGAGAAAATTACAAAGTATCTTTTATAAAAACAAAACTACCCACAATAAACAAAACTTTAGAAAATATAGCAAAAGATAATAATAAAAAATATATAGAGAAAGCAGGCAATAAATGTAAAGCTACATGGAAAATAATAAATGCTAAACTTAAACAGAACACTGCTAGTAATGAAATTAGGGAAATTTTGGATGGGGAAAATATATTAAAAGAAGGTGATGATATAGTAACATACTATAACGATTACTTTATTAACATTACTAAAAAGGGTAACCCCCAAAATCCAAAAGATAAACATATTTGCAGTAAAACGGTTGTGAACTCAATTTATCTAGAACCAACCTCTTGTATGGAAATATTTATGACAACTTTGAAATTACGAAATACCAACTCAGTCGGATATGATAACATTAGTTCTAAGATGATCAAACAAAATTTAGTAACTTTAACAAAACCCTTGACTTACATAATTAATTTATCTTTGGAAAAGGGTATATTCCCCGACAAATTAAAATTTTCTGTTGTTAAACCTCTTCACAAAAAAGGACCTAGATCTGAGGCAAATAATTATAGACCAATTACTTTGGTTCCCATACTTTCAAAAATATTTGAGAAGGTAAGTATAATCGTGTATGTTTTGGGGTGGCATAATGTTGGACACAAAAACTGACATTGTATTCATCACTGGAGCGAATACCGGCCCGAGATCGAGAGGTTTGACGGCTGCACGATACGTCGAAGAAGTGCTCGAAGGACATGTGAGGCCGCTTGCGTGGCTTATGGGAGAAGATTTTCTCCTATGCACAACAACGCGAGACCGCATGTCGCTAGAACAGTTTGCGACTACATGGAAGACGTTGGAATCACCGCGATGGAGTGGCCAGCTCGTAGTCCTGATCTCAATCCGATTGAGCATGTCTGGGATGAGCTAAAAAGAAGAGTTCGAGCAAGAAGCCCTGCTCCTACGCGCCTCCGAGAGCTTCAACTTGCCATTGAAGAGGAGTGGCACGCTATACCACAAGATTTCATGGTAAAATTAATACGGTCCACGAAAAACCGATAAAGAGCTGTAATTAAAGCTAGGGGAGGGAATACACTTTATTAATAAACAATTTGATCAAGAATTTTGAGTTTGATTTTCATTATTTCTTAAGCGAAATTGGGTAATTTTACCCGTTTGTTGGGTTTGGGCCGTAAAACCTCTTATGAGTATTTTTACACTGTATTTGATATCATTAGGAAGGTAAAGAGGTAGACTTTCAATTAGTGTGTGTGTTTTTTAAAATATTTATTCAGATTCATGAAAAATAACTGCCTTAACAATTGCAAATAATATTGCTCTCAAGTGTATATTTGAAACCTGTAAATTTGTAAGAAATAACTACCCGCTTTTTGAAAAATATGAAAAGGCTATGTCATCATCATCATCATCTTCCTGCCCTTGTCCCATGTCACTTGGGGTCGGCGCAACACGTTTTTTTCTTCCATTCTCCTCTGTCAACCGTCATGCTATCATTTACTTCTTTATCTTTCATATCATTCCTCACACAATCCATCCATCGTGTCTTCGGTCTTCCTCTCCCTCTCCATCCATCAACGTTTATATTCATCACTCTTTTAGTCACATGCGATTCGTCCCTCCTCATCACATGTCCATACCAAGACAGTCGGTTCCCTTTCAACTTTTCTGTAACTGGCGCAACTTTTAAACTTCCTCTAATATACTCGTTCCTTACTTTATCCATTCTTGTCACACCACACATCCACCCCAACATTCTTATTTCCGCTACATGCAATCTTTTTTCATCCATCTTCTTCACAGCCCAGCATTCCGATCCATACAGTACGACAGGTCTAATCACGGACTTGTATATTTTCCCCTTTAACTTGAGGGGCATCCGTTGGTCGCAAGTTGTTCCAGTGACCTGTCGCCATTTCATCCATCCTGAGTTGATCCGGTGTGTTACGTCTCGGTCTACTTCGCCATCCCCTTGGACAAGCGACCCGAGGTACCGAAAATCGGAACAGATCGGTATGGGCGTTCCGGCAAGAGTTATGGGCGCAGGACTGGAGAGGCCGCCGAAATCACAGAATAGGTATTCTGTTTTGGTCCTATTGACTTGCAGGCCAACATTCTCCAGTCTTTGCCACCACACCTCCAATCTACTCTGGACCTCTAGGCCACTCTCGGCAACCAACACAATGTCGTCGGCAAACAGCATACACCAGGGAGCCTCTTCCTGGATGTCCGACGTAAGTGCGTCCATTATCACCAGGAAGAGGTAAGGGCTTAGAGCCGACCCTTAGTGCAAGCCAACAGCCACATTGAAGCTGCCGGTAGTGCCCGCGGTAGACCGGACTTGGGTACTACATTTACTGTACATCGCTCGGATCAACTGCACATATTTCCCAGGCATACCTTTCTCTTTCAGGGCCCACCACAAAACTTCACGAGGTACCCGGTCATATGCCTTTTCGAGGTCGATGAACACCATGTGCAAGTTTTTGTGCGCACTTCTGTATTTCTCGCACAGCTGGCAGATGGCAAAAATGGCATCCGTCGTTCCCCGACCAGGCATAAAACCGAATTGATTTCGTGAAATTTCACTCTCTTCTCTCAGTCGTCTTTGAATAACTTTCTCCCAAACTTTCATACTATGCGCCATTAGCTTTATTCCTCTATAGTTATTACAATCAAGCACATCACCTTTATTTTTAAAGGTAGGCACCAGTAGGGCTTCCAAAATTACGGAAATGTCAATTACGTAACTAGTTACGCAACTTTTTTCTCCAATTCCGTAATTCCGTAATTACGTAATTTTTCCTATTTTTTTTAATCGATTATGTTTTTTTGTCAATATTGTAGATAGAGTATCTACAAATTTAACAATTATCTTTTATAATTTCAAATTCAAGGAATTATCAAAATAAACACAATATTTAGGCAAAAAAATATTTATTCAACGTGCATTAGTTAAGTCAAACCTTTTCTTCTTGAAAATGTGATCTCATAAATGACAAGGCATTTAAAGTTTTGTCACCCAGGGAACTTCTTAGTTTATTACAAAAATATCCGGCGGATGAAAAGGCTCGCTCGGCTTCAACACAAGCAAACAAATACGCTGCAGTCAAATAAACTTCGCGACCGCCGCCAGCGCTGTCGTAAATGCACATTTCAATTATTTTGTATGAACTATGCATGCTCCACGGGGTTTTTAATGCCCTTTTATTACTAAATAGACTGAATAAGGCTTTGGTTTAAGTACTTACATCTTTCAAGAGATAATCCACAAATTCAAAGTCACCCACGATAAAGATACAACTGCTACAAATTGTTAATATTTGCGCGCATTTATCACCAACTTTTAATTAAGTAATGAGATCAAGTGTCAACTGTGTCGAGAGTCTAGCGATGTGAACTGAACAACAAAATTGAGCAATGCAACTATTTTCTTTATAGTTAAGAAAGTGAAGAGTATAGATGTTCTCCTATGTTCCCCGTGGTCATAGGGACTTTTCGTCAGAGACTCCCCGGCCCTACCGACTCGCCAAGTTGATATATTTGAACTCTTTTCTGTACGTCTTATAATTATTTTTTGCAAGATCTAACAAACGATAAAATAAACTGCTGTTTGTAACAGTTTCGATGTTGTTATATCGTATTTTGTTGCCACACTATTGAATGTGTACGTATAATACGTATAATGCTTTTTTATTTGTTGACTATTTTGATTCATTGGTGATACCAATAATTACGTAAGTACGGAATTGACATCTTCAGTTACGGAATTGAAAATACTTTAAAATGAGTTCGTAATTACGTAATTGCGTAATTACGTAATTACGTAATGGAAGCCCTAGGCACCAGTGAACTGTTGCACCATTCGTCAGGTATGGCTTCTTCCAGTACCAACTTATTGAAAAATAAAGCTAACCACGTCCATCCATCCACCCGTAATAACTTCCACACTTCAACTGGTATACCATCAGGTCCTAACTCTTTACCATTCTTCATTCCATTTACTGCTATTTTCACTTCATCCATACTAACCTTTCTCACTAACCCCTCATTCACTGGTTTATTGTCCAGCACACCGTTCCAATCATTCTCCTCATTCATCAGTTTTTCAAAGTACCCCACCTATCCTTAATTTTCTCATCATCCGAAAGAACCATTCCAGCTTCATCTTTTACGCATTTAATCTGACATACATCCCTCGTCTTTCTCTCTCTAGCTCTAGCAAGCCGATATAGTTGTTTTTGGCCTGCTGTACTATCCAAAGTGTCATAAAGCTTGTCTTGGGCCTTTGCTCTAGCTATGGCCACAGCTTTCTTGGCTTTTTTCTTGAGAGCATCATACTCACTCTTCTTTTCAGCTTTCAAAGTAACACATGCAACTTCAACACTCTGCCATTCCTTGAATTTCCTCTTTTTTTCCTTCAACACATTCTGGATTTCTCTCGACCACCACCATGTATCTCTATCTATCGTACCCCTTTTTTTTTTTTTTTTTTTTTTTTTTTTTTTTTTTTTTTTTTTTTTTTTTTGGGGGGTGAGAAATCATCAAATGACTCCTCCCGCCCTGGGCAGAGCGGAAGGGAGTGTCAGACTCTTACTGACTAAAAAACACCCATGTTCCTTCATTGGCCCTTTATGTTCCAGGGCCGCGGTATCTCTTTCGAACAGTCCCGCAGCCCTGGCAGGCACCGGCCCTTGCGGGCCCCTCCCGTATGCTGACAACTCTTTGAGGCGCGCGTGGAACACGAACGCGCCGTCGACACGGCCTGCCCGTCGTCATACGACGGACGGACGGCGAGCTAGCCCATTACTCGCCGTCCACAGGCCCGCGCCTACGGTGGCCGAGAGCCATCACGGCGTGGCCCCCGACGCCCGGTGCTCCTCCCGCGGCGGCTGGGACGTGAGGAGGTTCTCTCCCTCTCACGTTCCGCCGCCTCCTTCGCTAGCATGACTGCTTCGCAGAAGGAGGCGACGGCTTCCCATTCCCTCTCGCCCCGGACCATGGCTTGAACCAGGGCCGGGCGCGAGAGGTCGCCGCCGCCAATCGCCGCTACGAGGACACGGCGGTGCTCCTCCCAAGCGGAGCAGACCTCGACGGTGTGCTCCACCGTGTCCTCCGGTCGATCCTCGCAATTGTAGCACCAGGGCGTTTCCTCCCGCCCGATTCGGTGCAGGTACCTCCCGAAGCACCCGTGTCCGGTGAGGACCTGCGTCAGGCGGAAGGTGAGGGCGCCGTGGCGCCTCTCAAGCCACTCCTCAAAGAGGGGACTTACCGCCACTATCGTGGCGTGCCCTGAACGGGGTTGCGATAGTCGCTCTCTCCATGTCGCCATGAGATCACGGCGGAGGTCTGTCCGCCGCGCGACAATATGCCGCGGCAGCGGAGTTACCCCCCGGCTCTGTACCTCCGCGCGCCACTCGTGCAGGCGCGCGAGGACTATGGCCTCCAGATCCCATGGCGGCAATCCGGCAAGGAGGCTCGCCGCCTCGCGGGAGATCGTGCGGTACCCACGGATCAGCCTTACGGCTACCACCTTTTGGGGCGCGTTCAGGTAGTGCTTTGCACGCAACCTCAACGAACGCGCCCACACCGGGGCCCCGTAAAGGGCCATGGACCGCAAGATCCCCGCATAGAGCCTCCGGCAGGAGGCGTTTGGCCCCCTCAGGTTGGGCAGGAGCCGCTTGAAAGCAGCCCCGGCCTTTTCCAGTCTGGGAGCCAAACGTCGGAAATGCTCAACGAAGTTCCATCGGCTGTCGAGGACGAGTCCGAGGTACCTCAACGTCGACTCGACGCCGACGGGAACCCCTCCTACCGTGAGTATGGATCCCGACGGTGGCGCGCTCCGAGGCCCATGAAAGCACATGGCCTCGGACTTGTGCAATGCCACCTCGAGACCCAATTGCCGGATCCTCTCAACGACTATCGCAACCCCGCGTGTCATCAATTCGGCCGCCGCCTCGTGCGACCTCCCCTGCGCCAGCACCAGCGTGTCGTCAGCGTAGCAGACTACGCTGACGCCGCTAGGGAGGTCGGCACGCAGCACATAGTCGTAGCCGATGTTCCACAAGGGCGGCCCCAGAACCGATCCCTGTGGAACACCGCACGACATCTCTCGCCGGTTCCATTCTCCGTTGTGACCGGGATATATGACATACCTGTCCGTCAGGTAGTCCCCGACCACACGACGAAGGTAGGTCGGCACCCGGTGATACCGGAGTGCCTCCCTAATGCAGCTCCAGGGCATGGAGTTGAAGGCGTTGGCGATGTCGAGAGACACCGCCAAGACCACCCCACCCCTGGACACCGCAGCCCCCGTCGTGAGGGCTCTCACGCGCATGATGGCGTCCACCGTCGAGCGCCCCTTGCGGAAACCAAACTGGTTGTCCGCAAGATCCGGCCCAATCCCCACCAGGTGCCCGGCGAGGCGGTTTGCAATTACTCTTTCGAAGAGCTTGCCCACCTCGTCGAGCAACACAATGGGCCGGTATGCGGACGGAGAGTCCGCAGGGCGCCCCGGCTTCCGGATGAGGACCAGCTTCCCTGTCTTCCAACGAAGCGGGAACTGGCCTCTCTCCAAGCATGCGCTTAGGAGCCCCTCCAGTCGGGGCCCGAGAGCCTGTAAGGCCAGGACCCAGGCTTTGCCAGGTAAGCCATCGGGTCCCGGGGCGGTATTCCTGGCCTTAAGCCGGTTTACCGCCACTCTCAGGTCTACCCCAGTCACCTCCGGAGTGTCGTCATCGTCATCGTGGTCCGCTTCCGGCACCGCAAGCGGCGGAGCCATAGGCGGGGGAGGATGTTCCCCTCGCGAGGGGAACAGAGCGCTCACCACGTCCTCCACGAGCTGCGGCCGGAGACTCTGCGTCAGCGGGGGGGCCCAGGTGCGGAGATTGTTCCGCACCATCTGGTAAGGGCGCCCCCACGGATCTCTGTCGAGAGTCTCCAGCATCTCCTCGCGAGCCAAATCCTTGGCCCGCTGGACAGCCTCTTGGAGGGCGGTCTTCGCTGCTCTGTACCCCTCGTACAACTCCGCCTCAATGGCTGCCGCATCCGCAGGACGGATGCGGAGCCTGCGATGCCTGGCGTACAGGTGCCGCGCGGCGACGCACGCCTCGCGCAGAGACGTCAGCTCTGGCGACCACCAGTGCACCTGACGCCGGGCGCTTCCTGGCCGAACTCGGGGCATTGCCACGTCACATATCTCGGACATGGCCTCCTGGAACCACCCCGCCTCGCTGTTGACATCGGCAGGCCTGCCCGGTGGTGTCACCCAGGCCTGCACGATCGAGGCTTCCAGGAGGAGCTCCCGGTCCAGCTGCTTCAGCGCCCATCGCGGACCACTCGGGGCCTGTTGGACCGGCGCGCTTGAGGGGGCAGAGACATCGAACCGGATATACCGGTGGTCGGAATAGGTCTCCACCCCCTCCATTACGCGCCAGTCAAGCACACGCGGTGACAGAGCGGGGCTAGCGAACGATATGTCCACCACCGACTCGCCCCGCATCCGCACACACGTGGGGACAGAACCCCGATTTAGGACGACCAGGCCTGCCTCCAGAGCCCAGTCCTCCACCATCCTTCCCCGCACGTCCGTGCAACGAGAACCCCAAGCCAAGTTCTTGGCATTGAAGTCCCCGAGCACAAGCACGGGGAGGGAATGGCCTCCGATGACGACACTCAACTCCATGAGGGAGTTGTGGAACTCTGCGAGAGTTCGGCTCGGAGAGAAGTAGACTCCCGCTACGACAATCTCCCCGAACCGTGCTGCTACGCACCCCTGACCCTTCCTGACACTCTCAAGGGTCGGGGTACCGGCGGCGGCCGACGAAATTATGGTCACTGAGCCGCTTAGGTCCTCCACCCAGTCTTCCCTGGGTGGGACAAAGTACGGCTCAGCGACCACGGCGACATTAATCGACCACTGCGCCATGCTCTGGAGCAACAGATCCTGAGCGCAGGCGCAGTGGTTGATGTTCGCCTGGAGGAGGCGTAATGGGGCCACTATTGGCACTCCATTTCAGCCCCGTCCCGGGCCCCCTTTGCGGGCCCCGCTGCGGGAGTTGCAGCAGTGGCAGTGGCGGCAGTGGCGGCGGCAGCGGCGGCGGCGACGGTGGCGGTGGCGGCGGCTGCGGCGGTGGCGACGGTGGGGGTGGTGGCGGAGGGCCTTCGCCTTCCCCTGCCCCTGGCTTTGGTGGGTTGGGCGCAGGCCTTGCTCCCAGCCCGGTGTTCGGCCGGCTTGCCAGCTGCCGCACATGCAGCGCAGTGCGGCGTGGCGGAGCAAGCCGCGGCCATGTGACCGGGCTGACTGCAGCGGAAGCACAAGCCGCTGCGGTCCACCTCCGAGGTGCATTGCACCGACACGTGGTGCCCCACGTGGCAGCGGAAGCACCTCAGAGGTCGGGGCTCCAGCAGCTTCACCTGCGCTGAGACCCACCCCACCAGTAGCCTTCGGCCCTCCACAATTTTCCTGGCCGCCGTCACAGGGCAGCTTACCATTGTGGTACGCATACCCGTGTGGTCCGGACGTAGGGTGCCTGCCTTCACCTGCTCAGCAGGGCACCCCCCGGTCCTGGTGACGGCGGCCACCACCTCCTCCTCGGTGACTGAGTCGTCCAGACCCAGGATGCGCAGGTCTGCGCATCTGACGGGCCTGGACACTCGGGCCTCGTCCGCATTCAGGGACGCTCTGAGCTTTTCAGCCAGAGCGTCAGCGGACGAGCCACTGGCCTCACCGGGGATCTCCAGCACTCGCGCCCCTGTCGCGGTGACTTTAAGCCGGAGTCCCCCGGTGATCCCCAGCTCACCGAGGTTCACGGTCGCTTTCGCCTTCGCAAGCACGTCGCGGTAGGATCTATCGTACCCCTTCCTTACGTCTCTCCTAAGACATGCTTTGCTACACTTCTAATACACCCAGCCATCTCACTCCAACATTCATTTACACTTCGCTCGCTCATGTCTCCCATCTCTACCATTTTATCCACCACTCGTTCTTTAAATTCTTTCGTACAGTCATCCTTCTCTAACATATACCATTTTATTTTATTTTAGGAGGAGGTCGGTTTTTGGTTCTATTGACTTTTATTTCTGTAACTATTTCCATAACTAGGAGTCTGTGCTGTGTAACCAAGTCTTCTCCCGGTAAGAGTACAGTCTTTGACATACTTTAATTTGTTTCTTCGGACTAGGAAGTAATCTATCTGTGTATTGTGGTTACCACTCTTGTATGTAACAAGGTGTTCGTCGTCCTTCTGGAACCAAGTATTGGCTACTGCCAGATCAAATGCGGTAGCGGATTGCAGTAGAGTCTCCCCCTCATTGTTTTGATTCCCGATTCCCCACCCCCCATGGACTCTTTCATAAATCCCTCTCATTCTTCCCACATGTCCATTGAAATTACCTCCAACTATCAATTCTTCATGCGCCGGGATGTTCATCAAAACGGTGTCAAACTCCTCCCAAAACTTCTCTTTCACTCTTTCATCACATCCCACTTGCGGTGCATATACACTAACTACGTTCAGCATTACGTTTTCGAATATAACTTTTAAAACTATCAATCTATCATTAACTCTTTTTACCTCCATCACGCTTTCTTTTAAATTACTATCTAAAACTATTCCTACGCCATTCCTTTTCCCGTCACTTCCACAGTAGAAAAACTTGTATCCCTCACCAATTTCCCTCGCTTTTGTACCCTTCCACTTCGTTTCTTGTAAACACGCCACATTTATTCGTCTTCTTTTCAATACATCCGCTAACTCTCTAGCTCTTCCAGTCATCGTCCCAACATTCCAACAAGCATACCTCAATCTTACTTCCCGAGCTTGCTTCTTACGTCGCACCCGCCCGGGGTGGTGCAACAACCCTTGTCCACTTCCCGCAGGAGCCGGGTGCTGCCCCTGCGCGTCGCCTGCGGGGTACGCCCTAGTCCTATCGCACATCCTTTCATTTTCTCTCATGTTGCAGAAGGTTTTGGCTTGGATTTTAAAGTCGGCCGCCTGCCAGACACTAACCCTCCTTGGGAATGCGCTTGCTGGTGGTTTACCCGCCACCGTGCGGGTGACCCAGAGTGCTTGCTTTATGATTTGCACTAGTAGCCCCGCGTAATAGACTAAACGAATGCGACAAAAATTGTTATACCAAAGAATTTACAAGTGCTACAGATTTAGAATTTAATAGAAAGCTGTACAGCTGGTTGTGTGAGAGATGTTTTTATTCCATCAAGAGTGTAAAATGTAAAATTTACTTATTTACTATAATTATTATGACATTGACTTATTGATATTACTTAAATAAAGAATATTGAAAAATTTACATTATTCTTGCAATTTTGTTTTCATAAATATTGATCGCCATTTTTAATATAAATTATTATTTTTAATGACTATAATTGTATTTCATTCAAATTTTATTAATTGCATTGTTATCTTAATCTAAATTATGAAATTATTGTTAATATTTATAATTATTAGTATTTTTATATTATTTCTAATTACTGAATGTGTACTGCGTGCTAATAACTCAAGATGTAAAATCTAAATATTTGTACGGCTGAAATGCCGAATATAGTGAAACCCCTAAATATTAAGACCTTATGTTAGCTACCTATATACTTGCAAATAAATGTATCATTCATCCATTCATTCATTCATTCATGAATATTGAATACATATAATAACTGCACAAACTTATCCTTGTGTTATATAAGCGGTAGGAAAAACGCCCTGAAAGATGTGTTTCGCAATCACTTTGACAGTTGCGTTTGAATTGTCTTTAATGAATTCGCAATTTTGCAGTCATACTTTGTGTGAGCTTTTTCATTTCTGTCACATCACCCATCTAGGCGGACCCTCCCTTTTCTGTAGAGAATAAGGAACTTTGCACCTTGTCCCTCATACACCTATAAACCGTTTGAGAGTTGCAATGTTACAGTGAGTCTGAGACACTGACAAAACCTTCGGGTGACAAAGTGCGGATACGGACACTTTATAAAACCCGTTTACATCGTCAGGGGCTTAAATCGAATGTTCTGTTTCTGAGCACAGCCGCAAATAAGTAACAAGTTATTTTTTGTGTCGCAGAAACTAGTTTCCGCTGACCGGTTTGTGTCGGACTTAGTCTTTCATTCGTATACAAGGACAAATCTATACGGTGGTTTTAAGACTTTGCGTTTATACGGCAATCAACATAATGTCTGCAGTTTAATCCCTGTAAAGCAAACTAGATTGGAAAACTTGTCCCACAATCAACAACTTATAGGACACACTGTACCACAGGGTTGTACCTACTCGGCTGTATAAGCATAAGGTATTACCTGCAAAAATGTTGGTGTGTGATTCTAATAATTAGCTGAACAACTTTTCTTTGGAAACCTATCCAATAAAGCGATAAAAATTATTCGTAAACACAAGTGATGAAAGGCTTATACATAAAACGTATTACGTAAGAGGAGAATAACGAACATAAAACATCATTCACGATGGCCATATGTACCAGTAGCAAAATGTCAAAGCCAGTCGAACAAGAATTACAAAATATATTCGCTACCACGTGTGCTAACTGCTAAGACACGACGTCAAACGATTAAGTAAACATAAATTAAGTATTAAATTCGAAACATGTGTCAATCTATTAACATAATGCTAATATTCCTGCACTAAATATTTATAGACACAAATTTTGACACAACATTAATAAGTGAGTTAAAATTGTGGCTAAATACACAAGTTCTTACGTTTAGATTGTTTTTATTAACTGGTCATAAAATGTCTAACATGGTAATTACACTAAGGGCTGTGTTTTTAGATCGAAACTAGATTTCTGGAAAGGTATACGAGCAAAAATCACAAATCTGATTAACAAAAACGCTTTGTTATATACTATATTTAGTAATGCTAAAGATGGCATCATCATAATCACTATGTCTCATCCTAAAACAACCCAGTAAAATAATGCAAGTCAATAATGAAGATAGTGTAGCTTGCAACTGTCACGATCTGGATATTAGAACTATTTTTCATAGTTGGCACATTGCCACCGATGTAGACGTAGAAGCTCCGAAAACGTTTCAAATTCATTGCTCTTTTATATTTATTTGAAATATTTGAAACAGATTTCCTACGAAATCCATAAATGTGTCAACAGACTGAAGCTTCAAATTAACATTATCATAGTGAAGTTTTAAGAGAGTATCTAAAGGGTAACGACGTAATCTATAATATAAAAATTAATCGCAAAATGTGTTGGTAAGCGCATAACTCAACAACGCCTGGACCAATTTGGCCAATTCTTTTTTTTAAATGTTCGTTGAAGTTCAAGGATGGTTTTTACGGAGAGAAAAATTTAAAAAATTGCCTGGATAAGTCTAAAAAGTAGGTTAGGAGTAGGGTAGGAGTAGGTTAGGAGTAGGGTAGGAGTAGTGTAGGAGTAGGGTAGGAGTAGTGTAGGTGTAGGGTAGGAGTAGTGTAGGAGTAGGGTAGGAGTAGTGTAGGAGTAGGGTAGGAGTAGGGTAGTAGTAGTGTAGGAGTATGTTAGGAGTAGGGTAGGAGTAGTGTAGGAGTAGGGTAGGGTTAGTGTAGGTGTAGGGTAGGAGTAGTGTAGGAGTAGCGTAGGAGTAGGGTAGGAGTAGGGTAGGAGTAGTGTAGGAGTAGGGTAGTAGTAGTGTAGGAGTAGGTTAGGAGTGGGGTAGGAGTAGTGTAGGAGTAGGGTAGGGTAAGGGGTAGGACACCACGCGAACGAAGTAGCGCTGGGCAGCTAGTGAGTGATAAAAATGTAAAGGTAATGATGACGTAGCAACAAGAATTTGCATACCGGTGACCCAAAGTGGAAAAGTGCTTGTGAAACGAACATAGCCATTTATTACTTCTGGACTCAAATTCAGTTTTCGCTGATAAATGAAGAGGACTTCGTATGTAGATCTGTTCGTGACTTTGCGCGTAGATTTTTGTGGGATTTTACGTTTCGACACTTTTAAAAGAATAATTCTTATGATCATCATCGAAATCATCTGATTATATTAGTTATGCTTCAAGTTGTATGTTGCTTTGACTTAATCTCATGAAAGGCATGTTATATGCTGCTCCTGCAGCAAGGCAACTTTCGGTGTGGGTTAGACAGTGCGGATTTGCTAAAGAAACCGAGCTGTGAAAAATCATCAATACAACCCTCAAGTTCATTCAACCCCATTGAATGTTTTTTTCATGAAATAGTTATTGAATGGGGTTACATGAACCTGACATTGACATTGTAAAGTAGACGGAATTAATGGTAACACCACGAACATTGCATACAGCAAATTAACACAAATTACCGTACGATTCGGTAAATACATCTTGCACAACCCAGCTTTAGAAGCTGGGTTTATTCATTCTGTGACGTTATCGAAATACATCAGAATAGTGATTGCCGATCTCACACCACAAAAATAGTGTATAGAATTAATAAATAACATAAATAAATTAATGTAACTCAAGAAATCCCGCTAACTAGTTTGAAATATGTTTTTGCGTGTTAATGGATGAGGAAAAGGAATGTGGTTTAGTTGTTGTCAAGGACGTGTGTTTAACTTGAAGTATGATTTACCTGTCATTAAAATTTAATTTCCTGCTCTTCAACAAAAACGCATTTGGCACTAAATAAAGTCTAAAGAGTATCAAATTGAAGTTGCCAACTCTCTTCGTTTACTTTGCTTCGACTGTGTTCTGAGTCTCTCTTAAATACATCCCTAGAACAACAGGAAGGTGAAGTGCCTTCCTCCTCTTACTAATTTATTAAGCGTCGGCGCAGCATATCTTCTTCTTTCTTACATTTTTCTTAATAGCCTTCATCTTATCGACCTTTTTCTAGCTCTTTGACACTATCCTTGCGTCATTTCTTAGATCTCCCCCACTCTTATAGCCTGTTTTGATTCATCAATGACTTCAAAATCCTGAATGACTATCACATTGATGTAATATTTTGCTATTTCATTTATCAATGTCTCAATCTGCTATCAGTTTGTGCGCAATCAGCATTGAGGCGACCTAAAGTCTAACCTAATGTATTTATCGGTAGCCATTGACGTCAAACCGTTATCTTCTACGATTAACGTTAGATTCTTATCATAATGCTATATTTTATTAATTGTAGATATTTTTGTTTGCGCGTTCCTTTATCGACTTTGTTTGCTCAAGGTGCTTGTGGTTTATGATAGTTGTTTTTTTTTTGTATTGTTGTTATGCTCATACATTACTGTCTTTTGTAACTATACATATTCGGTTTACTTTGTGTTTACATAGTGCGATTTGGTCCTCGATATTTTATTTTCAAATAGGGTACATCAGTCATTCCTATTCTTCCCTGCTCTCCAGCATCATCATCATCTACACCCGGACATCACCTACTGCTCGGTATAGGCCTCTCTTTCGATCGGCCTTCACGTTCCTGTTTCTTGCTCACCGTCTAAAATACATTTATCCTTCTTTATCACTTAAGCTGTGAAAGTCAAAAGGCTTTCAGTCAAAATAGTAACATTTTAGGCTCAGCTTTTGCCAGCGGCTTCGCTCGCGTTTTGGTCGGACACTATCCACGGGAACTTACACTCGGTAATAACGTAGCTTCTTCCGAATGTTACTGCCTACATCCAACTTTACAAACTTCATCAAGTTTTCGAGATTTCCCATCCGAAAAAAAGGTAGTAGAGAAGTATAGGAGAAGAAGACATGCTGCGCCGACCCCAAATAAAATTGGGATAAGGACAGAAGAACGATAATGATCATGTAGGTAGTGTGTAGATCAATAGTTTTGCGCACACATCATCTGCCAAGCCTTTTCCCAACTATGTTGGGGTCGGCTTCCAGTCTAACCGGATGCAGCTGAATACCAGTATTTTACATGGAGCGACTGCCTGTCAGACCTCCACAACCCAGTTAGTGCTAGGTAATACGATACCCCTTGGTAAGACTGGTTGTCAGACTTTCGGGCCACTGACTACCTGTAACGACTGTCAAAGATCTATAAATGACAGCCGGGACCAACGGCTTAACGTGCTTTCCGAGGCACGGAGGAAACTCGGTATGTAATGGGTGGTCACCCATCCACGGACCAACCTAGGTAAGCACGGCTTAACCTAAAGATCGATCCGAGCGGCTGTTCTTATTTAGCCACGAGCTCCTCAGTTTTGCGCACACATATCATTGTAAATACTCATGTCATAACATTTCTCTTGCATCATCGTACAGTTCACGTAAGAACTAATTGTGGGGACTTGGAACTTCACCAAGAAGTGCATCGTATTCGCTCGTAATCGTTCATTCATACATAGCATCAATATTATGATCCTGTGCAGCTTATGTCAAAGTGCTAATTGCATCCGCTTGTATTTGTGCAGGTAATCTGTACGTCTGACGTTGGCTGGGTAAGACATCTATTGTTGGTTCTTTGTAATGATTAATGACTTTCTCATGATGTGTTAATTTTATAATTATAGTATAGCATTCATTTTGGTCAGGTTCTTCTTGGTGTATTTGTATTTTGAGTAAACTTTTTTGCCAGCTAGGTAATGTGTGTTTTGTTAACTCTCTGAGCAGTATTTTTTTACAAATACAAGTATTTTTTCATAATTTACCATGAATCAGAACCCTTTCCTGTTTGTTTTACTAACAGTTAAAATTTATATGATCAGGAAGACATTAAAAACAATTGATTTTTTCCATAAATCTCTCAAAATCTTGTCCAATTAACTTATTTCTACGTAATTCAATTACTGGCAACATATCAAATGACCAGTCAAACTAGTTTTGAAGGTAATATATTTATAACACCTACAACATTTCCTTAGATCGATATTTCATAGTTTTATTTTTAACTTTGGCCACAACGTATTTTATTATGGTATTTTTAATTGAACATAGTTTTTTTAACATTATGAAGGTTATCAGCTTAAATGATGACGTCACAACATAAAAATATAAAAGTTATCGAATCCACGTCGTCTTGCAAAAACTCGGCGTTATCATCATATAGTTTTACGTAACATATTGTCATAACATATTGCTTGAGCTGTTGACCCGTGGTGCTATCAGAATTTTAATTAAAAATACACTTAACCCGATATGATAATGTTGGCGATTGATTTCTAATATGTTAACAATATCTGGTTGGCCTCATGAAAATACAGCATCTCAAATAGCAAATACCGGAATATAAGTGATCTAAGTATCTACAGTTACTGAATTGATTAAGTTACGTTTTGTCAGTGATCCTGATCAGGCTTAGAGCTTATTGATTAAATTAAAATCAATAAAAAAAACAAGGAAAAGCTACGGTACGTGTTTAAAAAAATCATCGATCATCATCATCATATTCATCATTCTCCTGCCTTTTTTGGAATTTATTTGGGGTCGGCGCAACATGTCTTCTCCTTCCATACTCGTCAATCGTCATCTCAAGTACTCATTCCCTTTCTAGCCATATCATCTTTCACACAGTCCAGCCATCGATTCTTTGGTCTTCCCCTACTCTAACCGCCATTCACATTCAAAACTTTCTTCACTGTTTACATACATGACGCATGGTATTTCACGAGAAATCCGGTAAGTAATCAATCTCTTAAATAATGGACGAATGTACTACACCCAAAGTACTGAATGAAACTGTGCCATCAAAGCTGCAGTTGGTTGGGAACACGCTGTAAATCAGAATGAGTGGGACGATCATTTGCAACAAACTTTGACGAAATGTCAGACCTGTTTGCGGTTCTGACGTACGCGTGTCGTTAACCAACGAAACAGGTCCCACAGAGTATTCACGAATTCAGTTGAAAACTTCAGAATTTGTGGCGCGGAGGTGTGAAAATAGAAAACACGATGTTGTACTCACTGCTGTACTAAGTATGCTAGACAACCCGCCAGGTACTTAGGTGAAGTATTGCGCAGTATATTATTATAATAATATTACATAACGCGAGTTATACCTGTAGAACTAGGTACTGGTGTATGAGTTATCATGTTTATGTGATACTATGTTGGTTAGGTAATCGTAAAATTGCATCTACGGCTACTAAATATGTTTTCTAAGAAAGGATATTTTTCCCATTGGTATTTGGCCTGCTCTGATGAATGATTCGGTATAGCTAGGTCAGTTTTAGCTCGGAAATTCCGCTTTCGATGTTTTCATAACCCCCATATTTCTGAGCAAGTGCAGTTTCTACACTTGCCTAGTTTAAATGCATGCAGCTTGCTCACGGAGATTAGTTTCATAGTACCACATTGTATCTAACTACCAAACCAAGAAGAAGACATACTAATCTAAGACGGAAAAAAGAAAAAGAAAACGAAAAGAGAAGAAAGAGAAAAGAGAGAGAAGAGGTAGATTTTTGAGGAACTAATTGTTTTTTATTAAGATGTCATGTAAAATGCACCAAAAATCACACCTATAAATGAATTTGTTTTTTTTTTAAGACATATAAATCTTAAGACATACTAATCCTGTCTTATGAACATTTGAATCAATCAAAAATCAATCCTGTCTTCGAAAGATTGTGGCAAAGACGTAAAACGAAAAACTTCGAGACTCGAAAACGTATTTGGTTTAGTGATGAATTGATGACACTACTAAATATTAATGAGTTAATGAATAAGTAGGTGCTTTTAATAAATGTTTACTTACGTGATGACTACAAAATTATCAAAAGTAAAACAACTAATAAAACATAAGTTTTCAATACTCGTCTCTTAAAGCACATTACATAGTAATGTCGTCATTTCTCAGTGGAATATTCCGGCTTGTGAGTCGACCCAAGGGTCAGTTATCTTCTCTGTGACGCATCATCAGGGCTGAGGCATGCCATTTTGTGCTGATCCAATACTCTCGTCAAGTCAAATTCTTATAAAAGCAGTTCTATCTCTGTGTTAAAAAACGACACAGTATTAGCTAATATGACAGCGTCATCATCTTTATCCTAATTTGTTTGAGGTCTGTGCTGCACGTCTTTTTCTTCCTTATATCACTTCTTACTTCCCTTAATGTCAAAATTTGCTTTCCTCTTAGCGATATCAACTTTCACAATCCATCTATCTTCTCTTCGGCCTCTTGTATCTTTTCTAATGGCCACCCTTATTTTTAAACAGGACAAAAGCTTCCTCTTTATAAGAATTACTGCGCTGTAATCTACCGCGCGATCCCGTGCGGGTTGGTTGATGGCACAATGTCTAGGAATTTCTGGTTTAACATGCCCATGTCCACGACAATATTGGGTTACACCGTGTCATTTATAATAGGAAAGGGCAACTCGATCAAATTCATTATCAAATTTTGTCCAATGACAACCCTAAACATTTACTATCAGCCAGTACTCTGCTAGGTCAATCGTATGAGCACGTAGCAGATTACGCGGCAAACACTGCGTAACACCGCCGCACGTGACTTCTGCTGACCACTTATAGGCCTATTAATAAACTTGTAGCTATGATTAAGCATATAGCTGAGATCATAGAGTCATAGCAGTTTAATGTCTGGCATAGTTTTTCATCTGTTCTGAAATGATGCCTCGGAAATGTACTGCTGCAATTTTGAATTGTTATTGAATTAGGATGTGTCATTTATAAATTACCTCATTGTAAAATTAACGTAAGCTGAAACTCATGACTCAGCTGGATTTTGGATTGTCGTTCACTATAAATATTGAAATAATTCATGAATCAAGGAGCACATTTTTTCCAAACCTGTTTTATCGTTTACATATGAAAGTATATGCGGTATGGTATGGTATTACGTGCAGAATAAGCCAGCAACCTAAATAAGTATCGATGGAAGCCTTCCATAATAAAAGTATGAGCAGTATAAATGTTTTTATCACGTCATAACACCAAACGCGGGTAGACACGAAATGTCACTATTTAAATGTCAGCAGTCACAGGTCAAACTGGGTTCGTGTTCCGTGAAATATTGAAGTCGTGCACTTTTCCTTAATGTGCCATAACGATGTCATCGCCTGATCCAATGTGTTCCAATCAACGCCTGTAGGCTATGTTATATTGTCCTGGTTATTATGTTATCCTTTGTAAGGCCACTCTCTCTTGTCTTCGGCTAAAATTAGCTCAATGAGTTCTAAATCGGAGTACATTTCCGCATGAATCATCATCTGCTTTTACCAACTGTGTAAGGATCGGCTTCCAGACTAACCGGTTGCAGCTGAATACCAGTATTTCACATGGAGCGACTGCCTATCGTCCTCCACAACCCAATAAGTACTGGGTATTGTGGAATACGTTAGCCCTTGGTAAGACTGGAAGCAGACTTTTGGGCCACTGACTACCTGTAAACGACTGTCAAAGATCTACAAATGACAGCCGGGATCATCGGCTTAATGTGCTTTCCGAGGCACGGAGCAAACTCAGTATGTAATGGGTAGTAACCCATTCACGGACCAACCTAGGTAAGCGCGGTTTCATCTGAAGATTGCTCTGAGCGGCTGTTATTATTAATCCACGAGCTCCTCACATTTCCGTATAAATAACAAGATGAAATCAGTTTCGGCCTTTATAATAATATAACGTTTGATAGTAGAGCTGAAAAACGAAATGACCCTGTTAACATTAGCTTCAATAATGTTAAAGTTGACACAGAGCGATGCTGATAGCGTGACCGATAGAAAGCTTTTGGGAAACAGCGTGACTCGTGAGCCAGCGATGTGGAACAGCGGAACGACATGAAATGTCAATGTCGATCATACTGTGAACACTGTTTTGTAACACAAGTTTACCTACATGTTATTTATTTGAACCCGGAATCACGTAACACACTTGTATAATTACAACGGATAGACTGCTCTATAAATAAGAAGCCTTAATCCCCTCCGTGCAAACATAAGCTGTTTCGGAAATGTCCAAAAGAGGAGTACGATAAGAGATCCTCCACGAGTATAATGATGGTGGTAGTAAAGCAGGACACCTGGGTTCTTGGTCTTCTTGCTAATTATAATTGGCAAATCTTCATATTATCATCACATTCATCACTAAAGACCGGATTATATGCAACTTAAAGTCGTCGAAATATGCATGCAAACATGCATCATAAACGCTTGAAATATGCAATTAAAGTGCCAAGTGGTACTTTAATTGCATATTTCTGGCATTCTTTTTTATCAAATTGAAATAATGACTACAAACTAGGTTTTTTTTTTTAATTTATAATTTTTTTTCTCTCTGAAAACTGAGTAAGTGACTGCTACGAATTCTCACTAGTACGATTGAGCCTTGTTTTAATTAAATTAATTTCATAACTTGAAAACGATCGCGTATCACCTCTGGCACATTTATGCATTTTTCCAGTTAATTATATGGAAAAATGCGCAAAATAAATGATATGCCGATTTTAGAAAAAATATGCATACAGACGAATATGAAATAACATACGGACGGTCTCTAATCATCACCTACATCATCATTTTAGCGAAAGACGTCTACAACTGGAGCAAGGCCTCCCCGAAACGTCGCCACATCAACTGGTCCTGCACTTCTCACTTCCAATGGATCCTGGCGGCCATCAGCAAGCTCCTTAATACCATACCATAAGCTAACTAAATATTCTCGTCTCGAGATTTACCGATACAATATTAGAGCAAGACATTCCTTATCTAACGGTCCAGTACTATGGCTCCAATGGCTCCAATTAAAAGGCGCTTGGCTTGATCCGTCTTATTATAAAACTTCCGTTAGTACCAGGTTTAAACCAAGACTAAAAGGTCTAGGTTTGTTACGGTACTAACGTTAATTCTGTCATTCGTATTACAAATCGTAGACCAACAAAGGACTACTTAATACCAAAGATAGTCCCTGGTCTAAACATTATACACAGATTATAAGCAACAAAATATTGAAACTATTCAATCATTCGTTCAGCGTTCTATGCGCCGTTCCTTTTTACAAAATGTTGTTACGTAATTGAAAGAAAAAATATTCTATAAATTGCTATTTGTAGTGGTAAAATATAAAGTTTTGCTATTTAAAGGTAGTTAAATAATCCGACTTTTAATTTTTTGAATGCATGTTCACAATTTAATTGTTCTGGCTTGGATCATCTATCGAGATAACACGTATAACGAAGTGAACTTGACAGCGCGCGTAATTCGAGTAATGTTATCGAAATGTTTATGTTACAACTTAAAACAAACTAGATGTCCGGTTTCACATCAAGATTAATAATCTAAATAAAGGCACAGTTCTTTGGGCACTTTGTGGTGAGATCGTGTGTGCATCGTTTTAAGAAAATGGAACAACCAAAGAAAAAAAGGGGTGTTAATTGGACTCCAGAAGAAAAGGTTAGTGATAACGGACATGTTAGATTACGTACACACAAATCTTCACGTAGTAAATCGACAATCCTTTCGCCAAAACGTTTACTAAATCTATATTTATACCGAAAATCTTCGTCAGGTAACCCAAATGGATTTCGTCGTTGACGAACTCTGTTAGGCCCCGGGCACTCTCAAGTGTATCCAACAACTCCAAATCTTCCAAATCAACTATATCAATCATGTCAATATCCATTTTTGGTTAAAATCACAAAATAATAATTTCCGAAAGCTAACCTCAAAATTAAGAATTTGACGTGTAACAATTTAGTACCATAGTTAAACTAGGGGTCACGATGGTCTAACTTTGGTACCATAGATAGTTCTAGGACTAGCGATAAACTTCTTTTTGTAATAACGTTTATTCAAGTTCATGGTTTAAACCTAGTACTAAACCCGGTACTTTTTTAAAACCACGTTTTATAATAAGAGGGGATAAGTTTAAAAATAATCCAATATTACGTGGCATAGTTCACGCAACTAATAAAATGGTATTAATTTACTCAGCTGTCAACATGTTAAATAGGCCGAGTTAGTGATATGACACATATTTGTTGTTTGTTTTGACGCAACGCAAATAATGTTTTAAAGGAATGCGATAGCTGTATTAAAATAAACGATATTCATTTATGTGACTCTTCAATCAGTTAGTCACTTGCTTTCCGTAATTTAATTTGGGTGGCTCCAATCTCTTAAAGTGGAGGGACGGCAGCCGTGTGTGGAGCTGTGTTGTAAACTATGTTTCACCTCGTATCCTGCCCTCTGTGCCCCAAAACGTGCAGTCAAAGTGCCTCCGCGCTGCCAGCCTGCCACCGACGATGCCGTAGAAGTGATTCACCACTGATTTCAGCCAGGGCTGAAATGTATTCTCTTATGGCGATAGAAATCTAATAGATAGGTAATAATAATTTAAATACTAGTATAGAATTCCACTTCTTCATTTTCACCTTACATCATAATATTTCAGGAAGTCGTAACATGAGCAGTATTGTTCATTTGGTAACATTATCGTCCATTACACTTTATAGTCGTACATTAGCCCAAATGCACGTCCGTTGTTACACCCATACATCCGTCAAGACAACTTTAACTATTACTCTGAGCTAGACGCGGCCAGCGCAGCCGAAACTCATTGAACTTACGACGTCATTAAGCACAGTAGGCCAACTAATCCATATTTCATGTTTTGTTAACGTTTGCCATATAAATTAACAATAGGATTCAAATATTCTCTAAAGCGAGCTTGTGGCTAAAAAATAACAGCCGCTCGGGTCGATCTTCAGTTTAAGGCGCGCTTGCCTAGGTTGATCCGTGGATGGATGACCCAGTACCAGGCTTGTGGAGGTTAGATAGGCAGTCGCTCCATGATGATCATCACTGCTATTCAGCTGCATCCGGTTAGACTGGAAGCTGACCCTAACATAGTTGGGAAAACGGCTAGGCAGAATATGAGGTAAAACTTATCGAATTTCTTAACCACGTTAATCGGTACGTCTGTAAAGTTTTTTGTGGTGTAGGTGTCCGACACATTAGACATTCCAGCAAGTGGGCCAAACATGGCCATACCTATTATACTGATATGTATTCTCATTCCAATGTACATTAAAAGTTCCTAATATTTGTTTAACTGCGTGATGAAGCGTAGTCCATCAATCTAGATCAAAAAAACAGCAGATCTATCGCATCGTGTGCGTGCGCAGCGCTTTCTAGCACCGCTCGCGTGACTACGCCACTCTGGCGTGCACCTCGATAATTTGCGTTGGGGTCTGCGCTAGTTGCTGATTTTGTACTGAAAAGTTTGTTGCATGTTCCAAGATGTTCGTTGATTAGGAGTAAATAATCAGCTCATTGGGTAAAACTTTCTTAGAGCAATGAGATGTCTCCAATGCCAAAACTGCTAGGGCAAGAACTAGCGTTAAAATCTAAGCCTTCCGATGATGTAATCCGTAACAGAAACGTGATATACCCTGTCAGTACCCTCACATCATAATTTATGGGTTAGAAATAGTAATCTCCCAACACCGTAACTACCGTTATCCTCATTTTGCGTGTTCCGTCCACACTTAAGTTTAATGATGGTGGCACACGACAAGGGGCTGTCCGCTCGCCGATGGGTGGCGGAAACAACGCCGTTCCACACAAATTGCTGAGGACATTAATAGTCTTCGTGAACGCTGAAATATTACTCCTGCACGTTATTTAAATCTGAAGTTTTGTTAGGCCTTTCGATGAAACCAACAAATACTGACTCGTTTTTCGCATTTGCGATGAAAGGATTTTTTTTGCTACCACTAAAAGCTTGTAGTTTTTATTTGGAATTTACTTTTATGATTCCCTGAATATCTAAATCCACTATTTGGTACATAACACTAAAACACATTCTGTATTCTCACCCAAAATCACCCAAACTTCTTTGTTTGACCCTCAACAATAACATCTCAAATTCTTACATTCGTCTGTAACCACCATTAGGTCCGCGTTATCGGAACAATCCTGTTCTTTATTCCACCGTGGAGGATAGAAATGTGTCTGTGCCGTGCGACACGCTAGCCGCCCGGCACGGAAACCGCTCGCGTGCACGGCGTGCAGCGTAAGCTTGGCACGCAAGTACGCAACACGCGAGCCCGCTACTGAATGCATTAGACCGCTTGAATCATCGGGAATGCCACTTTTTGACTTTTTTAAATGCTTTATGACGGTAAATCAGCAGTATTGTGGGTAACGGAGCCTGTATTCATGATCTTGATTCTTGAATTTGACGTAATGCCCGTAAACTTACAATGATCAGTCTCATTCCTTCAAATCTTTTTCTTCTTAGATCTAAAACAGTGATGTTCGGGTTTGTTTTGATTGCAATGTAATGCCGAATTGCCGACCTCACGATATAAAGGTACCAGGCATACTTGTATGTATGATGGCATCTCACGGCCTCCTTGCACAACATTACAGAATGCGGAAATTATGATTAAGAGACTTAAAGATTTCTCTGGCTGATATTATCTAAAACTTAGATCTCAGATAAGCTTTTGCAAAAACAATGGCTTCAAAAAACCCGCTTCGCCCACAAAGGCGAACAAATAAAATTAATTAAAGCACTGGAGCTGATTAGGCGTGAGCGATGTGACTGGTGTCACAAACACGTGGTCTCTTGAATACCTCGCGAAATGCCTATTCATCAGCGAGGTATGAGGCTATTTGTAGAACAATTGAATTACGCAAAAGTATTTGCTGTATGTGTGGTCCTCAACTACTAACAGCTAAGATTTTCCCATGGAGGTTATGTCTCTCGATGAAATAAATAAGTTAGTCGGTGACGCTCGCTTTAATACCCGTTGTATCACAAGAATAGGCATATCATAAGCATTATCAGCCTATAATGTTACCACAGCTGGGACACAGGGCTCTGCTACTCTATGAGAGGGAGTGGGCTGTAATCCACAACAAAGGCCCAGTGAGGGTTGGTAGATATCACATCTCTTGGAAATGTTGGTTCTAGGACACGCCAGTTTCCTCACAATGTTTTCGATGGTTTTGACTGCTAAGAAAATTCTGCAACCGTCGGAGTATAGTGTATAGAGTGCATACAGTAGTAGATGATGTCTTTGAAAATAAAAATAAACTATCTCAAAAACCTGAACCGACATGAAGAAACGTATGGAATAAGCGTATTTTTTTGTTTTCAAAAGTATTGTAAAAGCTTTGCTCAAATTCTCTTATTCTCTTTGTTTTGTTCTATCTCTGTAAAAAGAGCCTCTAAAACTCTTCTTAACCCTTTAAATCTATTGTCCTCTCCTAGCAACAAAATAATCAGCAACAAAAGGTCTGAGAAGTTATTTCACTTTTACTACGCTTTCTACTCCTGCGCACTAAATGTTATCGGAAGCATAATATCAACAGTACCTTTACGGAGCTCGCCCGAACTGTTACTGTACGGTACATTACCGTTAGCACTTTTTGCCTTTTCTCAAAGACCACCTAAGTTTTTAACACCTTTGTTGGAGCGGCTGTAATTTTTACAATCGCATTTACTTTTTTACTGACGTCACTTTTGGGTTTAACTATAACAGTGGATGCTGTTACTATTGTTTGGTGTTTTTGGGCGCTTTTTTATTATGGGATTTCATGGTCTTATTTTTGAACCTTATCTACCTTAAGCTGCTTATAAATTGTTTTAACCTCATTGAATTCAATGGTCCATGTGACATTTTCTCTGTGACTTCATCTCAAATGGATTATTATAATTTTGTCTATCACATTATTTACCGGAAATCATAATTGAAGATAATCTTATGAATAGGTACATATAGCTGTAAGACTCTCATTGTGGTACCCTGAATATAATGGTTTAATGAGCTTTATATAAATATTGGTTTACAATACAGTATATTCTATCTACAAACGCAATTTAATCGTCACCATTCCACTCTACAGTTTTAAGAACGATAAAATTCCTTGGTATTATTATTCAGTCGCAGTCTGTAAATTATGCATGCCAGTATCGTGCTCCATGTCAAACAATACCATGAGTAATAATACGCGTCTCTTTGTTGCAGGTAAGATGGAGGAAACCCTTTGTGCCTGTTCTTTGCCTCCTTTCATTGAACCCTTCCTTACAGCTCCCCTCAGTCCCCTCCCATTTGGTTTGTTTTCAACAAGTACAAGAGCTCTCGTACAGCCCTCATAACGTGGCTTAACAGATGCAAGGTAAATATCATGTTTATTGAGGAGATATTCATTAATACAAACATGTTATACTACATTTTAATTAAAAATGCACGCTACGATATTATCTGCATCTAAACACCTTTGTGATTATTCTTTTTGTTCGACTTTGCAGTTTCCAATTAATTTATCTCTGCCCGGTATGGAAACCAGATGCAATGTCATTCAAACAGGATTAATGTTGCTGCCTTAACGTTGTGTATTAAGTTAAATATAATATACAGTATTATAAATGTTCTCCCCATTATGTTGCTTACCTAAGACGTTTTATTTTCCTATTTTTACTACTAGGACTAGAATCTGTCTTAACGTCTAGATTCTTATCTACTTATAGATCATTGTGGATTAACTCCAAATGAATAAGAACTTGATTAAATAAAAGTATTCAATATTATTACTAAAAAGGTTTTTGAAAGCCAAAGTTTAAATCAAGAAAACAAACTTTTACAAGAACAATTTATATTCAAATTCAATAAGAAAAGAAAATAACAGTAAACATAGGGTAGGAAATTCGGGTCTGATTTATTAAGTTTGCCTTTACGTAAACAGTAATTGCCTGGACACAATAGGGACTCAGAAACGCTTTAGAAAGTTCAACCCCGCGGAAGACCGTTTAAACAATATCTCCCGAAAACTTGACCACGAAAATATGTTTTTGAATTTTATACAGGTTGTTCGTTCACCGTCGCAATAGCGTTCCCAAAACTTACAAGCTCATGGGTCATTCAAGTAAATTTTTCCGAAAAATGAATTCTATAGAACGTTCTATAGAATTCATTGTCATTTTGTGAACGAACAACCTCTTTCAGAACGTCGTCACTCCTCATAGTCATACTCGTTTTTGTGTAACATAGAGGTGTTCAGAAATAACTAAGTTGAAATAATTTTAGAGATAACTCTAATTTGTAATAGTAATTATGTTTTTCACGATCATCATCATTATCATTTCAGCCGAAGGAAGTCTGTTTGTACAACGTAGGCCTCCCGTCATAAGCGTAGCCACTTTCTGATAAAACAAATCAATGTCTGAAAACTATGAAGTTTTGAAGGCACCATAATTATGTATGGGAAACTTAATTTTATTACATTTAGACGCGCCTCAAAAAGTAACATTGAATTCCGAGTCACCCTGTACGATACCAGAGGCACGTTCCCCTCCTGAGTCACGTTTCTTTTCGCTCAGCCAAATAAGATGTGTTTGCTGTCCAAAACAGGTCCGCGAAGGTCGACCGCACACAACATGTTCACGATCGAACGTTGCTTGAGAACCATTGTCAAGTATCTATTCATTATGCTGTTATAATGTGAGACATGGAACCATGAACAAAATTCGCAGAATATTTTAGCCTTTTATACAGGTATGCTAATCGTTTCATAAGCGAGTCTTAAAATGACACGGTCTTGCAGTCGACGGGCCCCATCAGGGTCAAATAGTCCACTTGAAGGGGGCTCTGCGTGTAAAATCCATAAAACATGTTCAAACTTATTTGAAATCTTAACCTGCCCATGATTTACGGGAGCACGGAGCACGATTCCTTTTAAGCGTCGTCGTCGGACCGGTCGTTGGCTTACAAAAAGCTCTGTGAATGTATTGCTCTGGCACAAACGGTGGGAAGCTTCTCACGATTCTTCGGGGAACTGGCTTGGCATGGCCCCTAACCACAGATAACCCCACCTTGCTATCTCTACGTCACCTTGTCGGTTTTTTACTATATTAAATGAAACTAGATGAAGTTATACTTCCGATTGGGAGTACTAAGTGATAATTGGTTCCTGCGTCAACGTGCAAGAAGTTCAGTTTGATCATGAATAATGATGGTGTTAATAAACCATATTCCCACCTTCATATTGATGAATAAACCATATTTTTGAGAACTCCATCTGCATCATTAGTATCTGGTTTAACGAATAGACATGACTTCATCACGGATGGAAGCCCCATGTTAAACGTATTACGTGGAACTTCTTGAAACTAAAATGACTGAATGAATCTGGAAATAATATATTGCGCAACCCACACTTATAAAATATAAACAAACTCTTTCGTGTGTCACTGTTAAGAACGATACGGAAATTAAAACCGACAGGCAAAAATACGGAGCATCATTGATATGACGTAAAGCTTGGGAATTAAATGATAAAATGAGTCTATTGTCAGTCTGGAAAAAGTTAGTGTTTCGGCGTGTAATTGATGTAAGATTTTCCAGTTGGCTCACCTCGTACAATGGTCTACGGGAACTGTTTAACATTTAGCGCGTTTGCAGGCGCCCGCGTCGCCATCGTCGGCGTCTCGTGAGAACTCCACCGACCGACGTATGACTTCATTTTAAACGGTTGCCAACTGTTACAGTTATTTCGTTTTGCACTTTAATTTGCTCGCCAATTATTTTTGCATTTGAGTGTAGTTTCATTTTGACGAGTTTATTTATTTTGTTAATGTAGTAGCCATCTTTTTCAGTATTACTTTTAAATATTCTACTTTAACCTGCATATTTACAAGAGCTTTATTGGCTCGTTCTTTTTTTTAAATCTGGGCTTCCATTTTGAATTACACTGCAACTTGATGAGATGGAGCAGTTATTTGATTAACACATTAAAAAAATTCTTATTCTTTTATTGCACACAAAATTAAAAGATATACACACAACATTACAATATATAGCTTATGTACAACGGCGAGCTTAACCCAAAATTGGGTTTTCTTACAGCAAACTTTACTTTGATTGCGAATCTTTGTTATTGTAAATCAAATGCACAGAATAGTTAGTAGGAATCTTTTTGACTTTGATTAGTTGCAATCTGGGGTTGCAATATTTCAGATCTTTGACTTGTTTGTTCTCGCGAATAAAATAACGAATTTAATGATGTAGGTCATTGTTGTAATCGCCCTCCGGCTGAATGATAATGATGATGAAGATGATGATTGCTGAAATATAAGTCTTAATGCAATTTTGCATATTTGACAGTGAACAATAGATTAACGTAAATAGACTTCACACTTGGTATAGTACAACTTCACATAGGAAAATACTTGAATACTTATACAGTGTATCGATCTCACCTACTGTGGTCAAACTTAAACATCGCCTCTTATGACATCCTCGTAGGCATTTGGCAACAAATTTGAGCAAAATGTGGTTAGTTTCCTATGAATTACAGAAATCTTTCACAAGCTGCTGGGAAGCCCCAGCAGGTGTGGAGAAACTCTTTATAATTAAATGATTCATGTAAAAGGAAAACTGTTTATAGAAGTAGCAATGGTGTCACCAGTAACAACTGTCATAATGACATACAGAGTCAAGCATGCTTTTGATTGTATTGATGACATGGTGCTGTGTAAACTGTGATTTTGTACTCCTGTCATCAGTGGAACGGTCGGTGATGTCACTCGATGATAATTACAAGTGCACATGCATGAAATATGCTTAAACATCTCGAGTGCGTGCAATGATTGAATGCTAATAGATTCATTAATATTAAAATCCAATCTGGTCGGAACATGACTTGAATATATCCTAGGGTTAATATCGTAGGTAGGTGCTACAAGCATTGAGGAAGATTCAAAGCTAAACACGCCAAGGACATTCCTGATTCAGGAAAATATACTAGGAAAACGGGTTTCGTATCACGATTGCTGCAGGTAAACGAGAACTACATAGACCTCTAAATTAACTGTACTATGATTGTATGTAATGTATATTGCCAAAAAAATCTGCAACAACAATGAAATCATTCCTGCTTTATTTATTAAATAACGGAACACGTAAATGAAAATTTATAGCCATTACAAAAATGGGGATACCTTAAAATTGTATTGCTCGTAAATGTGGATTATCTCTTGCGTTTTAGCGGCCATTCCAACAAAGTATATGACTATGTAAGTGTGTATCAAGTTAATCGACATTGCGCCGTAATACTGTGCTCCTATGACATGATATCAATGATTGTCTAGTATCCTAAATAAGACGACTCGCGTACACACTATCTCTAAAGTGTCACTGGTAGCGACGCGGCAGCTAAAGATGGCGGCTCGTGACGTCACCGTGCGTTTCCTTTCACGTCACCTTCACCTTGACATTTGAATTTGATTCTAGAACGTGTCGCCGTACGGTGGGCGCTCATCCGAAACGCGCGTTGCATAATTACTGCTCCTCGAATACATGTAACACGAGTTTTATTGATTGCACTAACATGATTAAAGTTTAAGTTTTGTGAGTGCAAATTGATTCCGTTTACGTCTATGTTTGCTAATCATGAACTAGACTTAGATCTCCAGAATGCTTCTCAGGAGATGATTTTGTCAAAAAGCAATAAACAAGCCTTTTATGGTGGTTAACGGCATCAACTTACGTGTGTGGGCGCATTACTTTGTATAATTTATTTCCTCACCACTGCTCTCAACACGGCAAAGGAAAACATCGTGAGGACGCCGGGATGTCCTAGAACCAAAAATTCGACGACATGTGACATCTACCAACCCGCACCGGGCCCGCGTGATGCATTACCGCCCTCTCTTAGAGAAGAGGCCTATGTTTCAGCGGTGGGAGCATTATAGGCTAGGCTGATTATGCTGATATGAGAAGATGTGTCTTTCACACTGTTCATACAGTAATCGTAATTGCTCAGTAATTGGGTTTTGGACAAGCAGTCGTTCCATTTAAATTACTGTCTGATTTCAGATGAATCCAGTTAGACTTGAAGCCGACCACAACATTGTTGGTAAAAGGCTAGGCAGAAGATGGATAAAGATTTTTTTGAAGGCTTAACTAAGTAGAATCACTTTTTGAACTTTAGCATATCCCTTTTTCTTATGACTGCAAGTACTAACAACAGGAATCATCCGTCTAAAATACCGTGTCTATGCACACAATCAAACTAAGCTAGCTTAGGCGTAACTACCGGTCATCGAAATCTGTCACAGAACGAATTGTATCCAGAAAGCATTCAGATGAAGTGTTTAAAACATCAAAAGATCTAGATTGACGAGTGTGACGTCCTGGTTCTCATCTCTTGTGGTGACATAAAGCGGTTTGTTGAGGAAATTGCGCCGCAAAACTTTATGTACATAGCTTCCTCAATGTCTTGCGATTGGACACACCAAATATTTTATTGTATAGTTTAAGAAAGATTATTTGGTTTTCTGTGCCCGTTTCACCATTGCCGTTGATTTTGTGTTTTCCTCCAGCTGTCTTCTTGTCGTTAAATCATCCGGGACTAGTTGTCCTTCTCTTCCTTTTGTGTGTGTAATTGCGAATCTCCGCTCAGGGTCGTGTAAAAATAATGCTAGATTTTTTTTCTCAATGAAAATTTGCGCCTTCTTTCCTTTTTCGTGTGGTTAGTGCCTGCCTAAGCTGGTGTCAGAGTTTTTACGCCGCCCATGGGCCTCTGACTTGGCTTTACTTGCCGTCGAGAAATAACTCTCAGGCATGCTGGTTTGCTCACGACAACAACAATTTGCGCCAAAAACATAGGTTATGTTATGAGTAGATGGATAAGTGTATTATTTTCCGTACCTAATAATCATATTAATTAAAAAATTCCTTTAGGCATAGGCACATGTACGCCAAATAAATTAATAATACACTGATAAACTAAAATATTTTTCCTCACTGCCGCGGTAAGGTAAATGGCGAATACTTGGTAGGTATGATTACGTAGTGCAGTTGCTGTTGGCAAGTACGTTTCAAGTGCAGAAATGGTGTATTAATGGTGATTAATGACCAAACTGACTGATAATGTTATAATTTTTCCTATTTCCTACAGCTTGGTACCTACGTTTTTAATAATAAATTCAATCGTCAATAGAATTTTGTTAATTCATCATTTGCTATAAAAATTGCACTTGCGGGACGTTTGTTTTCATTATCAACCAAGGAAAGCTTTAGATTAGTTCGCACTGAAAAAACTGGGGCCTATTTAATAAACGTGACAATCGACAATTTTGTCAGTTTCAAGTCGTACTGTCGCGACAAGTGCCGTTTAATTAATATGACAATTATATCCAAATGCGACAGGTAAATACTGACAAAGTTGTCAAACTAAAAACTCGTTTAATAAAGGCGACAAGTAGTCGGCGGTTGTTTTAGACACTCGAAATCGTTCTAGGAATATTCTATCGCTTAAATTGAAAGAAAAGTTCATTCTTGGTTTAAATGTGCGACGTCGGTGGTTCAGTTTGCATTGCACCAAATATTCATCTTCACTACTACTGCTATTACGTCGACGAGGTTATCATCATTTTTAGGGTTCCGTACCCAAAGGGTAAAACGGGACCCTATTACTAAGACTTCGCTGTCTGGCTGTCTGCTGTTTTTTTTTAAATTATTCGTACTTATGTAACTTCCGAATTGCCTTGGCATTGGGTGAGGGTGCCAGTCGTAAATTTCTGTCAATTCGACAAATATGTCGTGACAATTTAGTGTTTAATAAAACAAAGGACATTGCTCTGCGCCCATACATTGTTCGCCCTGGAACCAAGAGCATCGGAAAATTATGTGTTGTATTGTCGATTATTAGTAAACTCCTATACGATCTTATTTTATAGCGGACTAGCTGTAGAATAGATATATTTCAAAAAAAGTATCAGATTTTGATGTTTTATAATCGAACCATAACAACGAATATTAGGTATAGTTTTTCATAGCTCCGACTGATGTTTAAGAAACTGAAACATAATACATTTAGCTATTTTTAGTACCTGCCTAGATAATTTGGTACCTATGCAGTTTTTTTATAAAGCCTAAGTGTATGTAATTGCAACGTTTAAATGAGCAAACGACACTAATGTAATAAACAGTGAGAGCACAGGTGAAAGACTGACAGTGGCAAGTGACCATTTAGTGACGTTAAAAATTGGGGTGGCAAACTCGATACGATTTATCGATATTTTATAAGATTTACTATGGCTTTACGTTACAACATCAACATTTGTCATACGATAATATTAATACCATTATAAGTATGACAATGTCCTATTTTACTTAAAATAACACTCTTCTATACTTGTAATAATATGAATACATTCACAATGACAAATCGTCTGTCGCCTGTAAAGAGAAACTGTTTATTAAACCGAAATATGTCAAATTGTCACGACAAGTCGACATAGGTATTTGTAGATTTTCCACCATGACTTTGTCAGTGATCTGATTACCTTTATTAAACAAAAATTGTCAAATTCTCTGATTGTCACCTGTCGCCTGTCACCTGTCATTGTCGCGTTTATTAAATAGGCTTCTGGTAACGGTTTTCTACTATGTAATTATATTGAATCCCGAACTTCTAATAATTTCTAGCTAGAGCTCGATAATAATTATGTATTATTGACCAGCGGTTTAAGAAAAGAAATTCAGTTAAATAATATTATTGTCCGGCTAGAGCTTAGAGCCTTAGGGCTATAATGACTTGCCTTAGGTTAAGTTCATCCGTAAAGGCGATAGCTCACGGCGGTGTTTTTTAGTGGGTGCAAGCCCCACATAACCAAACAGTCTCCCCAGCCGGTGCGGTATGCGTTAGGCATTTTTACCGCTTAATAAAAAAAAGGCTACAAGACAATTTGACATGATTGAGCAGGTGTTGTGAAAACAATATTTTTAAATATCGTTTTACTACGTGATGGTATGTTACTACTTCCTGATAGCCCAAACGTAGGCTATCTCTCGAGCACAAGAGGTCCAACGTCTATAACATGCTCGTAACGTGTAAATTGTTTACAAAACACCTATCATTGTGTGAGAGCTCAGTATCAGTATCAACCTACACTTACGTACTATGTTTTGCTAAGATAGCTGGGTCATCAATTATCTTCTGTTTGTTTTTACTTGGTGGTGCAACATTTATTTTGAGTTCATTGCGATTGCATGTTGCCACAAATACGCATATATCGTAAGTGTTGGCGAAATTGACATTGTTATCCTCAATGATATCTTTAAACGCTCTATACTCTCATCACCTGTCACTAGCAATCAATGACATCACTTAATAATAGTTTTTGCACTCTACGGAACCATGAATACTGCTCGATTTTATATACCCCAATTTGGGTTTATTTGAGGTTTCAAAAAAATTTACAGTCTATATTTTAATATTTAGACTGCTTATCATTCTGACTTTTCAGATTTAAAAATCATGTGGACTTCATCGTGTATGATATGATCGATCATACTGGTATGACATGTACTAATAATTTGATACCCGTTCAAAGTGTTGGAGCTATCAAGATAATGTCATTATACATTGACAAGTCATCTAATGTGTGATTTATATCGGGTGCAGTGCGTCAGACTTCGGGTGCGTTAAAGGGTGCAAGCGTGTTCCTGCGTCTTCGTGCTAACACTCTTTTCAGAAAACTTGTACATAATTGGATTTGGATACGATCTCTCGAACCCAAATTTACTCGATGCCTAGCAAAAGAGTGCAGGAGGTAGTGCTGGCAAAAAATTGAAATGGTAGTCCTGTGAGACTTGAATCTGAAAGAACGTTTCAAGTATCTTTGGAGATTTCTTACTCTTAATCTTTACCCACGACATGAATAATAAACCTTTAAGAAACTCTACCACTAATGTCTGAAAGTCTGTTGAGGTTAGACTAACCCAATACTGTAGCTAATAAGTACTAAAATTAATATCTTAATAACGGTTTAATTCGTTATTCATTAAATATGAGATCTATGACTGGCTACAATGCCGATTGACGCAAATGGTATCTTATCTAAATCGAACGATATTTTAATCTTATGTATTTTGAGCATGACAATGATTGGTCTGTAGGTATCAGTGATGTATTGTATACGTTTTGAAATTGGACGTAAGAGGAAAAAAGAACACGTCAATGTATTGATAAAGCAAATGTAGATTAAACACGCAATAGAGGTCGTAGGGACAGGTTGAAGAAACAATAAAATATTGGTATTGATAATGTTAGTGGTTTGTCGTCACGTAACAATGGCGGTGAACCTCGAGATTAGATAGCTCTTTGTGCAACGTTTACTCTTGCTGAGCTGCTGAATGTGTAGCAGTTCTAAGAAAATACTTCAATTAAGCTAACGCGGTTTCCATGTATACTTAATCTCCAATCTTACTTTTCTAGAATAAGTGATGGCCCTTGTCATTAGTACATTACTCTAATCTTCAGACGGTACTTGAAATAGCCTTTTATTTCAAGCTGCCTGTACCTACTTGAAGAGCAGTTTTTGTACTCTTCGATATCAATGAACAGGCAAAACAAATGCGTACACCGCTGAGTTCAAATAACTTTCCATAGTATTTAGGTATATGTAACAGTAGATAAGATTAAAAGTAGGTAAAGTGGCAATCTTACCGGCTCGTGTAAATCGAAGAATTTCGTTCGTTCTTGTGAACGTAAGTTTACGAGTAGTTTTACTCATACTTGTGACGCAAGTTATGATCCGCTTATTGCTAATACCTTCCTCAGAATTTCTCGAGTAGCGTGCTAGCATAGCAATGATGACGATGATTGCATCCATGAAAAATTACATGTATTGTCGGTTTAGAAGATTCCATCGTTCTCTTCACAATGCTAATTTTTGCTGGTCTTTCTTTCTATTTGCTTCTGAATTCATGTGTTTCGTGAATTGATTGGGCTCGCTCCTCGATCTTCTTTTGTGTATTATTTTTACTTCTTTTCTGTCATATTTACTGCCATCTTTGTATCAGATGGGAATTCATACTTGTCATACTGTATGTGACTGAAGGTTTACTCCTCTAGCCTTTCAAGTCATCATCATTCCTCTGTCCTTATTCTGGCTTTCTACCTAAATTTCAAAATAGCGCGCAGCTCATACACAAAGATAATGTGTAAGTGTTGGCTTCACTTCAACAAACAACTGATAAATTGATATCGGCGCTATCGCTATCAGCGTGATAACAGTTGACATCCATTTACGATCCAATGTAACGGAACTCGTTCCGATAATCATCTCTATTTGTAGAAAAAAACATGTTCCTGGAAAATCCGCCGGATAAACATTTGCTGTTTACACGGATTTATTTCTCTGCAAAATTGTACCAACATGTTTGAGATCTAGATGGCAATCGTCAATGTTTCGGGCATTATCACTTTAGATACAAACCAGTTTTATGCGCATGTGACGGTCTTTGTATCTGTGACTGTGATACATATTCATTCTTATTAAATGTTACATCATATTTATCATAGTAGGTAGGTATCTTTGTGGTTTCCAACATTTTTGCTTGGTGCTTAGAGGCGCTTATTAAAACAACAAATACCAGATGTCCCCATTGACGTCAATTTGAATGTGTGCCGCTAGGAAATCGTTTATTTTCCTTATGTACTAATCAAGAATAAGAAAAATTCTCGGAGATCGACCAATCACAAGTTTTACTATATCTAGTTTAAGACTACTATGTGAATTGATTATAACCATTAAATAACATGAGTTTTCTTTTTCAACTTCTTCATGTAATGTAATTGCTCCAAGCAGCTCGCACAGTATGATAGGTCGCGCACTTACTTTACACTTACAATTATTTTGATAGTAATCATCTGTCCGCCATCTTGATTGATGAGCAGCCCATTGACGTCATCGGTCACACCAACGTGAATTAATACATAATCTTCTGTTTCTATGAAATTATCGCCTTTGTTCGTTTATCACGCAAATGCTTACTATCATTTTCATCCTTTTTTTGAATCATCGCTGGCAATGTTTCGATCCCATGCAGTAAACAACATTTAACAACGTAACGTCTATTTTTATCCGATTAATGCGAAAAACATTGCAATTTAAACTCGTTATCAATGCGAGATAGAGTTAATTGGGTGACCTCGTCGTCGGCGATAACGTTCACCCCGGAGATTCGCGATTGTTTTGTAAATACATAACGGGTCCGTTTCGCCTCGATAAGGATACGCAATCGTGGCTCATAGTACACGCGTTACGTAGCAGACACGCTTGTTGATGTGCTTAACATTACAGCATTACCACTACGCAGCACTATTCCAAGAATCCACAAAAAATCCAAATGTTTAATGCAACCTGCTGGGTTTTACCAAATTCTATATTAAAATCCGCTTCTTGTTTAGTGTCTATTGGTCTACGTTTTTTAACTTATTGTTTACTGTCATTCACCTACCAGTTATTTAGGTAAGTAAACATAATCGTATTCATCCTCGGCTAGCAACCTAACTAGAAAATTCTATTTATCATCTGCCATAATCATCCTGTGATTCAACGGCATTTTTCACAAAAATCGTGATGAGTTTTCATCGAAACAATGTTCCATTGATATTGCTGGCACGCATCACACATTTCGCTTCAACGTACCTATTATCTACTATCACTTCGGAATTATCTGCTGTTATCTGTCACATGTAAACATCCGGTTTAAATACGAAATCACACATCAATATAGCAAATATAGCGAGTTACGTATTTAGCTGTATCGCAATGGAAAGTTCCTGCGAGCACAGCCGGCGATGATAGTGCTTATCGAACACGCATGGCCGACGTGTGAGCGCGGAGCCGGTCTCTGTGACAACACACCATTACTAATTATTTTGTTATTTGGAAATTGTTGCTTGGTAACTTGTGACGACTCAAGATTACCGTACTTTAAAAAATTCGTCATGATTTTATTAAAAACATCTTTGGTTCCTAAATATTTTATGATTCAGAACTATGCAGACTAAAGATAAACCCAAAGCCATAGGTACTGCTGTGCATGACGATGCCGAAACTCATAATTGACTACCTACGTATTGACTATGTACCTACGTACCTGAATATCAAAGTTCTACTTATGACAAATTATTACTATCAGACCTAACAGTACAAAACTCCGTGTATCCCAAATTCCATGAAGTGAACGCAACGATTCCTGACCGTCTGAGGTGTCATATGAATAACAACTATGAAAGAATGTCCACTACAACACAAACGAGTTATGTGATCCGTTACGATAATGTCGAAACAGGGTTCTGGGAAAAGGCGTGTGCCGCGGTGTGCCTGTGCAATGACAACACGCTTCGTAATGTGATGAGCTCACGACACTCGTAAAATTTGACCAACTTGACCATTTTCACCTTTAGATCCTTGTAATAAGAACGAACGATCGTAGTATTGGCACTTGCCAAACGTGCCCGCAATGCCAAATGGAATTTTAGCTGTTTACGTTCTTGAAACATAGTTATTAGGTGTGACATGAGTGTCAAAAAAGGTCTCTAGCTACTGCCTGATACTTAGTAAGCGATCGCGACCTATTTGGCTCGACCGTAACATCTGTTTTTCTTGCAACCAGTTTCAATTTATTTTCACATCTATACTACTTTGTTTTTCTTACTGCTGGATTTGCTTATTTTAAGATTACTGAGAACTGTACGTTCTTTTGCAAGTAAACAAAAACCATCGTAGAGTATTTCTCGGTAACGATTCCACCTCTTAAAATTTAGCTACTGCAATTACTGGCTGATCTTGCCATGCCCTTGTTCAAATCTAGAGTGACAGGCAAGTGGTATAGATGATAATATCGATTACCTACATAGGTGTCGTTATGTAACACTGTTTATATGAAACATAGATAAAGCAAAGTGGCCTCACTCACAACACAACACTACGCTACATTGATAACGATTGTAGTTTGTTCTAGAAGTTCTTGACATCTGTGTTTGTGTAGCCGTAAAATGTATAAATACTGGCAGCTTATGCTTATCGTTGTCTGGTGATGAGGTTTTGCAGTTTTTAGTCGGACAAAAGTGGTTTTTAAAGATTTATTGCGAAGTATTCGTCTGAGATATCTTGTTTGTCGATTACACAACAAAACACCTGATTAGTATCTGCTCTAATATTTTGTTTTTCATTACAACTTTGAGTGTGCATAATGTGGTAAAAATACGGAGTTAATTATTTATATCGTATATTTTGATGAACATTATTAAACTTCACCCACACTACATTGTCACAAGCCATAACGCATTACCCTTGTACTCTTTCAACATAGTACAGCAACAAATTTTCAATATTACATCATTTTATCGATTTCCTGATAACATCTGGTAAATTGTCACCAAAAATAACGAATGAGGTTATTTTCCAAGAACGGTCTGAGTGACCCAATGAAGGTTGGCTACAAATTCATAATTCACATATTCTGTCAGTACCCCAGTCCCCAAATTATATGTTAGATGAACCGAAATAAGATGATTTTTAAATAGAAACTCCACAATTGTAGTACGTCATAATCAAATTATATTTCCTCTTTATCAGTGTACCGGACAATAATATTTGTTTATCAAGTCTTCACGTCTCTCCTAATAATGCTAAGGCCATGTAGACGCAAGAGTGGGTGGCCAGTCATATTTATAGGAAAGCATAGCGCTGTCATTGTCAGACATCTTGCTAAGCAATGGATTTATATGAACAAATCGTGTATCGAGTCTGAGAAAATAAGTATGCCCTGGTCATATTGCCAGAAGTCTGTGGTAGGTAGGTAGAGGTACCCTAAAGTATTATTGCTAGCCACTGGCCTTGCTAAAGGCCACAAAAGAATTATCAAAGAATTAAAGAAATTATGATGATGAAAGGCAGATGACACAACTACTAAAGCATAGACAATCAGTAGGTTCTTTGTCTTCTATATGACTTTAGCATATTACAAACATACTTTTGCCACTCGAAGATTTGACTGATATACGATTTGACGAATATGATTGTATTCTTGAAACTTCCATTGTGTATTGTAGGTTAATACTGAGTAACATACATTACCAGTTCTTTTTCCGCCGCGAGGTACGCAGAAAGACATTGGATATGAAGCGACAGCCATGACACATTGTGAGCATACTACATGATGTTTACGCTGAGCTCATCAATCAGCGCTGTTTACCTACCACAGAGGTTCATTGACACCGTAGTTAGCTCTTTGTTAGACGATTTTATTATGTGCAATGATTGTTTATGTTTAAACAATCAAAAAGTTTTACCGACGCTGCACTTTAGTTTTATCGAGGGCATCCTTGTCTGTTGGAAATTAAATTCATAATGATCGCATAATATTGATAAACTGAATCATCATCATCCTCGTCTGCCCAGCCTTTCCCCAACTATGTTGAGGTCGGCTTGCAGTCTAACTGGATGCAGCTGAATATAAGCCAGTATTTTACCTGGATCGACTGCCTATCTAACCTCAACGCAACCCAGTAACTGGGAATACAAAGGGTATTTCCACCCTTTTGTAAGACTGAATATTATACGACTGTTGATAATGGAAGTTCATCAATTTAGTTTTCCGAAATATTTAAATCATTTTCTATCTAGCGCTACCCGTAATTTGTTATTCATTGAGTTTCGAAAGGTGGTTCTCGGCACCACAACTATCAACGGTCATATTCTAGATCTCCTTTTGTGGTTGATGTAAAACTGTTCACGAACACGAGAAGAACAGACCCCATTCCTCTACAGAAACGGAGCCAATATTGCTTCCCTGCTTAACATTGTGCGCGTTGGCAGTCCTTAAAAATGTGCGTTTTACTTATTTTCCTGTAGGTATTTGCTTCAATTCAGGAGCCAAGTGGCCAGCCACTTCACCAATCGGTGCATCATTTCTTTCTTGCTTACCATTTGGTGTGATTGCTTGCTTTATATCCACATAATCCGTAACATGCTTGCCTCAATACTTGCATGTTTGCGTGCGTTTATGTTTGCCTGCTTCTTTGCTTTATCTTGATTGCTTATAGGTCTTGCTATGCTTAATTGCTGTGTATTTAATGTTTGCTTGGTCAATTTATACTTGCCTTTATGCTTGATTTAGACAGACTGTTAATGATTTTTGCGCATAAATATGTAATTATTATTTGACTCAATTCTTTTAAGTTCAAATTATATTTATTACTACCTGTTGCCCGCGAGCTTCGTTCAACTTAGTAGTAATAAATTATTATAATATAAAATATCACTTTCCTTTTTAAATCGAATTTTGATACCAATTTCAAGGGTTTTAATTTTTTTGCACGGAACCCTAATTATTTTTCTAAAACAAAAGCTTATATTAGACCTTATAACATCAGCTATCTGGCAATAAACATCCCGTCAAAATCGGTCCAGCCGTTTCGGAGATTAGCCGGAGCAGACAAACAGACAAAAACTGAAAAAAATGTGATTTGATTAGAAGTGCTGTTTAAATTTTCATATGCATTCAGTAAAAAGCTGTTATTTTGATATAACAAACAGACACTTCAATTTTATTTATTTGTATAGAAGAATAGCTTATGCCTGCGGTTTCGCCCGCGAGAAGTTCGATAATTGTCCCACGGGATCATACTACCAGGTTAAAAAGTATCCTATGTGGTATTACAGGTTTTAAACTATCCGTGTGCTAAATTTTATCCAAATCCGTTGAATTAATTTTGCGTGAAAGAGTAACAAACATCCATCCTCACAAACTTCCGCTTAAATAATATAAGTAAGATTAGTAGTAGTAAGATAGGTATAGTACCATAGACCGAGTCAGAGACCGTTACATAGAGCATAGCATATCAATCACTGGCAAGCAGTGCATTCAATTCTCCTACAATCGTACCCCGCGGCGTATCCCGGCTGTCGACCACACTTTCCGTTCCCAGAGAGGATGCGTCTATTTGCGTCCAGTCACAACCCGTTATCACTTATCGCAGTTATTTGCATTCTGTAACACTTGCGCTAGCCTTGGCGTCCAACTTCGTAAATATTTTTTTAAGATACGCTTGGCAATGTTTTATGTTGTCATCATCGCCATTATCATTTAGCTGAAAGACATCAACCTGAGGACCTGGGAAATTCGCAAGCATCGACACAACATCATCGTCCTGGACTTCCCACCTCCATGTTTCTGCTATTTAATAAAATCTGAAGCAGACGTTCGTTGTCTAACTGCACTCAATATTAGGTATATCAGTTGACTATAAACAACTTGGTATTACTAATCTACATAATGAGTCTGGCTGTTATCTTATCCTTTTACAAATATACCTAATTAAAACAAGTAAGTTAAATATAGTCACAATTCCAATATCAATTAGAAGGTTCTGCGACAATCTTGACATTTAACGGTAACTGAGGCACAATCTGACACCGGCACACAAGGCCCCGCTGTCTACCGAGCCTCTATTTACAACCACTTATTTACTTTAGCGAACTATGGATTTCCTGTTACACTTATCATATTACCTGGTACCGCGAATCGATAAGTTCTGCTGACATAGATGGGTGCGCCAAGCGCCAACAAGTATTGCCCACGTGTGTTTCACCTTGCCCTCGTACTCTATACATACAGAAGGTTATGTTTTTTGTTTCCTCGAAATTTGCTCTTTAAGCTAAATGTCATGGAAAATGTTATTAACAGAATTTTGGTTATGTTTATGCCTGAGTTGATTAATTGTTATTAGTTATTTAGGCTATCCTTATGCAGCATGCCAATACAAGGAGACCTTAAACTCTTTATTCGGGAGCCTTTGTGGGACTTCAATATTGATCGACGTAATACCTACTATTCTCTCTGTAATTGATAAATTTGTAAGTCTGCCTGACACATATTCATTTCCCAGTTCTTTCGATTTTGAGCTTATTCTCGCCAATTCCTAAGGAAACCATCGAATTCCAATACCACACATAAATTACCAAATAATAACGAGTCATGCCTAGGCATAGGCAGGCATACGCATACCTATAGCATAAATAGTAATGCGCGTATGTAATAGTAATGTGTTAACTGCTCGAAATATCCATATTCATCGCAATACTTCGTCATTTAATTAAACAACATGGAATGGAACAAATAACACATTTATCCTTTTTAGTCACTATGAGTCGTGTTCAGGGAAAAAGCGGTGTTTCCATTCTTCGCAAAACAGGCAAACCGCAGAATAAACCTAATCACTATGACCCACAACAACTGGCGGTTCCAACCTACATCATTACGTAAATATAATTTAAAGCGCTAACTAGCTAAGAAGTCGAAGTACCTATATTGTTTTTCCTGCAATTAATTGCCGACCATTTTGAATACCTATAAATACAATGAAATATTATAATTGGGGAAGAAACCGCGCCATGTGTGATCATGTGATGAGTTGATGACTGATGCTTCTCTTGAGAAATCTGTAGTTATTTCACTTTCTTTTCTATCAAACTGAATGAAAAAAAGTAGTTTTTTCTATCGTAGTGTTATGTAAGTTTGCAGGACTATTTCATATTAAATCAACAGAACTATAAATATAATTCTATCATTCATTCTCATGTGGTTTTCCTACAAGCCGCGCGTTTGTGTTTAGGGATTCCCAAAGTAGGTGATTCCTGTGCAAAAATATAAAAGAAATATTTCTTTAAGTGGTAATGAAGTAATACTCCTGGAATAGGTACTAGCTTGCTTTGACATCGCCCTATTTGTTCTGAAGGTGACATGAGAGGTGTACGGCCGGGTTAGTTCAAACCAGGCCAAGGATCCTGCGGCCCGGTCGACGAGCCCCGGCTATCGAACTCACAGCTGAAGATGCTGCGCCCACCAATTTTTCATGTTAATAATTAAGTTAAACGTGTTGTTGCTTTAAATGGAACGATTTCGTAGCACGATGCGTACTTTCGCAGTATGGCCACTTTTTTGTTCTTTCAAGTAAATCTGTAGCACAATGCCAACATTTTGAAACCACCATTTATTAGATCAATTTAGATCGCATGATGCCTACTTTTTAATTTTTGTCACAGTTACATCGCAGTTTACCAACTTTATGAAAATTCCAATCTAACGTTAACATGGCATACGGTCTGGTTTAGTTCAGTGATAATGATAGCTAAATAGGGATGGTTTCCGTTTGGGGTTCTGACAAAGAACAATGCCAGGTTTCGGCCTACACAACTTTTAAAACTAAATTCACGCGGACACAAAGTTTTTACCTACAACAATTTAAATCTAAAATTCTAACTTCTTAAAAAATATTTAGTTATTTTGTAGAACTTTTCGAAAAGAAAATCATTTTAATAAGTAAACGTTTTGTTTATCATGCCCCAGGTTTTTCTTTTTATAAATACAAAGGTTCAGGTAGTTACCTATTCTGCCACTGTAATCGATTATTCTAAATAATTAAAGCGATTTACTCTTTACTTTTTAATTACCACCTCACAATTGTCTTGTATTATTATTTATTACCTAATAAGTTCATCGTGTTTATTATAAACACATTTAGTATTTTTTAAAGAATATAAAAACGAAATTCAAGAAATCGATTTTCTTGATCTATGCTCGATAACTTGTAATTAATCGTAATGTGATGGCAGCCCTGTTAGGTTCTGTCAAGATCGCGCGCTTAAACTGACAGATAGTCGATGTCAAACATTTTGCTTGTGTTGTTGCTGGTGTTTTTCTATGATGTGTACGGATGTTTTTTTCTCGAAATTCTCTGCGTTTGCGTTAAAGACTTATTTATTTATTCAGAAATACATTTATAAATTAACAGTTATTGTGTTATATCCATCCATAGCACACATTTTGTGACATAACCTCCAATTTACAAATGTCTGAATAATTTCTTTCTGAGAAGTTCAATGTAAAAGTGGAAAACACAGAAAAGCTTCTAACATTAAACTACACAAAAAAACGTGAGAATTTTCACTGTCCATGAAATTTTTTTATTGAGCCTAGGTTACTATGGAGATCTGACATTGTTCTTTCAAGGGGGTGCTATTTCATTATGGAATATTAACTTTTTTATTAATAAATATTAACTGGACGAGTTGGACAAAACTAACTACCAATGGGCTACACTAGCCGTGGATCGAAACAGCTGGAAATCATGGGGAGATGGTCTTGGCCCAGCAGGCAGCGGCATGACGCTGGCTAACAGTACAGAATATTAAATTAGCTAATGACGAAGTTATGCCGCCTAAGGAAATAGTAATTGTATTACCTAATGAAGGAAAACTTAAACAATTCTTTAGTATATTAAAATATTTAGGTGGTAAATATGAAGAGTATGGATTGACAAGCAGATAAGTTTTTCTTAAAACTTAAAACAAACTGTGGTGATGTTGCATTGGTTTTAACAAATTGACGAAACACAAATGACGTAGACTGCCCTACTATAGCAACAACGGTTACAAAATATCAACATATTAAAAAAAATCTTGACACCTGCATAATATACGTTTATTTCTCACGGTCTCCTACACCGACAGCTGTATGATAGGTGTGACAACAAAAAGTAGATCAACAGGTAGAGGCCTTGGCAAAATAGGCAACGGGGCCAAGGATGTGGGCTCCTCTGTCCCGGCTGCTGCCCCTAATGGTTTCATCGGTATCGGATGGCACTAGGTTCGCGGATTCCTTGGTTTGTTTTGTTTTGATAATTATCTTAGACAATTACGATAAAATCGTATTAAGTAACTCATATAGGTGCTTTATAATGTTTTTTTTTCATAGATACTTATTATTTTAGTAAATTTGTATGGAACCAAATAAGCATTATTTATTTCTACTAATTGCATCACAGAAAGACACAAGTCGGACCAGATGCCTAAGGCATTCTCTATCAGTCAAACAAGGGTGGTGGAGAGATAACACGCCAGGTGCAAATGTTAATGTGTACTTAAAAAACCATTAAGTCGTTAGGAAATAAAATTCTAAATAGTTTGAGTACAATTTGGAATGCCGGCAGGAAAACCTTAGAGGCAAAGACATAAATGAGAAACACCAAGCCTTGAATTGTTAGTGACGAGTAAGCATCCACACATCGCCGTAGTACTCCAAGAACGAGAGGTTGCGGGGCTAAGGACCGGGTCACGACAAATGAGGCCAAGTATCCCCCGGGCGCAGGCTATTGATCCATCGCCCCGGGATGGGGAAAAGACGAGACAGCTGCACTTCCGGATCAGCCTTTGGAACCAAAACAAAAAAAGGTCAAATAAAAACTTGATACTATGTACTTTAATAAGGGTAACGGGTTTTGAAGAAAAATAAAAAAAAAACAATGTAGCCTATGTACTAGAACGTATATTGCTTCCAAGCTTTATTGAACAAATACAGTCATTCCACCCTAAGTACAATTCATTATTTAGCCGTGCCTAGTGTCCAGTGCCAAAACTAAGGGTGGTTGATCCCACCGGGTGAGATATTGATCGCAGCCTGCACCGACACGCTGTGCGCATCGAAAGCACTAAAAGTTTGCGTTTTGCTTTCCAGGATGTTGTATCCTGCTCTTTCATATCGTGGGACTCTCTCATCCGAACAAAGAATCTCTCTATCCTTACTATCGAAGGTTTTCTTATCTTAAGCTGATCATAAAATACAAGAGGTTTCTACAGCATTATAGTAATAGTAAGCTTTCTAACTTTTCCTAATAAAAATGCTAAAGCACCGTTCCAGCGAACTTCATTGTTAGCAACTTGATTTACTAACCGCTTATTTCACGTTGTAGCTTTAAAGAATATCGTGAAACAATGGCACATACAACAATTTTATACTGCATAATGTTTTGTTTGGAATAGGTCATCAATTACGGTTTTCTGCCTAACAATCAGACGTTTAGAAGAGAGCCAGCGGACCGCAAAACTACTGTAGTATTTATTGTTCGCCTGTCCACCTGTCACGTGACTCGAATATGGGATGCTGTAATACCAGAAGGTATTCACAACATTATGCACAGTAGTGAACATTATCTCCATCTATTCTCAGTGTGTCTGCACACAAAAGCTGTCTCGCAGACTTCATTGTGTTCAGCGACTCACCCCAAATCCCACACACAGACATTGACAGCGTGCACTTCGGGACACGGTTGTTGCTGGTTTTGGCGCACTTAACTGTGTGAGTGTGCATGTCTGTGCCACTGAAGTGTGTGGTGTTTTATCTGGTCCGCTATGGCGTGTTGCGATGGGAGCGCATCGACCGCTAAACAGCCGAATCGATGTCGTCGGCGCATGCGCTGTAGGTGGCGGCCGGCGACGGCGCTCGATAAACAGCGACACTATACGTCACCCCTCGGTTGCGTCGCTGAGGTAAACGACTCGAAAACGTTACGATAGGTCTTGATGTTAACATACCATTTTGTAATATTCTAATATCATTTGAATATTCAGTAGATTTTGCTAATGGTCTTGGCGTCTACTTGTCTTTTCCGTTTAGTTGGACATTTGTGAAACCGCCTATGAAATGTGGACACGTGGCTTCTACGTAAATGACATTGAGCCTTCGCTAAATATAGCTGATAATAGTGTTTAAAGTTCCGAAGCCATGGATATGGTACATGGCTTATTGATTGGCGTCGTATACACACATAAGGACAGTCAATGGTCTGGCTCCCCGGCACTACGTGTGAAGTCGCCGCTTAATATAAACGGGCGTCGGAATCGCACAAACCTTGATCAGTTTATGTAGCGGAAGTGATTAGATATGAGTTTGTGACACGTGACGGTTATCAATATTTTGGCCTTTCACTGTCTTTATTAAATAGATAAATTCATAACCCCACTACAATTCAATCAATACATACTCCCATATCAAAAATGTACTAAAATATCATTTGAAACGCAAATTATTAGTTTTATCGAAGACATTTCCTTTCAAGATAGCATCCAAAATTAAAAATATGATAACGTTATCCAAAAACTGTAATCCGTTAACCATAATATTCATTCAAATAAGCAGGTTGAACATTCAAAAGGAACCTGATAGAAATACATTATTTAAAAAAAGACACTGAAGCTGAAGATTATGCGATTATAAGCTCTTACATAGCATTTAGGATCCTACTACGAGCCGATGTACCAATTTAGTGTAGAATTTTAACCCATGCTGCAGCACCGCCGTTTGTCGCAGCACCAATCTGACATAATATTAGTGTAATTTTATGTTTTAATTTTTGTATTAGTCTCATTTTTTTATTTTAGTTTTATTTCCTATGTTTCAATGTTTGTCCTGTGTGAGTTCAATAAATACGTTTTCTTTCTTTCATGCAATTCGCCTAATTTATAATTGCTAAAGTATTATCAATCATCATCATCTTTCTGCTCTTGTATTATCCATTCTCCCTCCCCTCCTTGCGAGACGCCACTATCATGCACTTCCTTTCTTCCAATTGCTATAAAGTATGAAATTTTATTAAATCTTCGTCTAATTAAAATCATTTCAAAGATCTCTTTCTGAAGTCTCTCGAATCTGTTGTACTTACATTTTCCGCGATTTATTCAAAGTAATTGTCATCTAAAGCGCAATGTCGGCTTCTATTTTGTTTTAATTGGCAATGTATTAATCAATAGCTGAGCCAAACTAATTCGTTTTAACGGTACACAAAGCCAGGGTGGGGCGGCTTGTGATGTCACCAATCGATAGTACCCCTGCCCTCAACCCTTGGCGTTACGGGATGATGTAACACAATATTTTCGTTGAGGTTGTTGAATCATAGTACTCTAAATGTGGGTAGACATGAAACCAGACGAAATGGTACAACTATGCCATGGTTCCAAAGCTTTAGTTAGTCTTCAACTTGTAAATTAATAATCCCAAGAGATAAACAATCTTTGTTGCTCACCTTTCGTGTCAGTTTTGCGTCTAGCTGACGATGTTTCTCAACTGCAAAGCGGCAAGGCCGGCCAACAACCTAGCCTTAATCAACCTGCTTGCTTTTGTGTTTGCTTTGCCATTTTTATATCAACCGCAGTCCGAATGCCAAAGATGTGAACAATCATTTCTGTGGTTTGTTACTTGTTTCTGTCCTTATTATTTTCATCGACTTTTCTGTCAACTGGTGGTAGGTACCTATCGAAATATTTAACCCTTAAAGGCTACAATGAATTTCTATGCTACTAAGACTACAATGGGTGTAAAAACACCCGGGTTTTAATTAATAAAATAATTAATACGTAGGTATAATAACAGCTGTAAAACCAATCTTTCAAGTATCTACCTATACTTTAGACCTTTATTATAAGAAAATGTAGCATTGCATACTTTTTATTTACAAAAAATATGTATTTTAAATACCAGCAAAAAAGAGCTTGCCAGATCTCAATGATTTTGATGGACTATGGGAAAAATATTATTAAAATAAAATAAATTGTTTTATTTTAATCTTTTTTCTATTTAACACAGACAGGTCGTTAATTTAGCGCGAAAGTATAGTTTTTCTTAATATCTAAAAAACGTCGATTTTTTAAAATTGAAATTCAAATAATGCTAATTTATTATCTTTTAAATAAAAACGAAAATAAACTTTTTATTTCATATAAATGAAAATTACGAAAATCAACACTTTCCGAAATGAAATAAAACTTTTTCTAAATAAAAAGGCTTTGTTATGAAAATTATTTACTGCAGTTAACGCAAACGTTGTTTACAATATATGTACTCTGAGCAATTTGCTTCAATCTCGTGGTATATCAATTGATTCTCTGAAATAAATAATAATTTACAAATATCGTATAACATAAAAAAAAATGATAAAAATACAAAAAGATTTTCACTTGCCATGTAAACGAATAGCGTGGGGCAGTGGGCTATTCGTTTACATATTATAAGACTACTACGGGTGTAAAAACACCGGCCTGCGAGTGGCTCTCCAAAGCTGCGCTCGCGTACATACGCGTACAACCTCTCTCGGCTATCTATGGCTAACTTAGAAGAATACTCAGAATCTCGAAGCCTTACGTTAAAAGCAAAAAAAGATATATAGACAGATATAGACAACAAATTAAATGACCCGGGTGTAAAAACACCGTTGTAGCCTTTAAGTGTTAAATAAATCAAGATCAAGTTTAAATTCTAGGCGTATAGCACGTAGATGTTCAAAAATTGTCGAAACAAATCATGTGGCTCTAGCGAAAATATTTAAAGTAAGTACTAGGCAGTACTTACTTTAAATATTTTCGCTAGAGCCACATTCTGGTTTGCCATGTATTTTCATGTACCAAGCATTCTGTACATCAAACTAAGTAACTCCACGCAAAAATGATTGGTGGGAAATGTTTTTTTTGTGGTGAAATATCACGTTTTACGGTAGGACTCAATGTAACGCACTCTAAAGATTGTGCTGCGGGATGCATTGAATAGTACGGGGGTCGAGGAGGTAATTATATTTAAAAAAAAATGAAAATGTTGTAACTTTGACCCCTAATGTCTCCGTAACTGGAAGGTTCCCAGGTATGGTCTACAACAAAAAATTGATCGCAATGACGGCGAGAATAAGTGCCTTTCGGCTTCTTTAAGGGTACTTTTACACCCATTATACTTAGGAATAATAATTTTTCGACTAATTTAATAAAAATAACATGTTGTTTTCGCCAAAAGTCGTTAAAATTCAACTTGTAAAACCAGAACTTGTATTGAAGGAAAATATGCTTAAAATAAAACATGCCTATATTCTTTACCGGTTTACTTGACCAAGGAAAACAAGAATTATATTTATTTTTGATACCTCGTTTATTCGTGTAGCGATTGAAAATAATATAATAATGAATTTAAAAAAATATATTAAAAGTAAACTTTATAACGAGACTATGGAAATGGACAATTATTAAATGGGGTTTTAAAAACTCCATCTTTTCCGGTAAAATCCCGATAAACTATCCATATCATCTGTTTTGATACCAAGAAATCGTCAATGCCAGAAGAAAACCGCAAGAGATTAAACTGGGCAAGTACTCAAAACACAGAGAGAACACTGTAAGAAAGCGTTAACCTACCCTATGATTGTATAAGTTTACTAGTTAATACGTGAACAGAACGTAAATAAACATTGACACGTGTTTATGGGTGCGGGCTGGCACATGCGCACTGGACACCCAGCCATCGATCCGGGTCACTCCCGGCACACTATACGTGATGCTAGGCTAGGTGGACCCCACGCTAGGTTTCTACCATATTCCAATCTATGTAAAAAAATTCAGGCAGATAGGTTTTGGTATCATTCTTCTGGGTGATGTTGCCCAGATGTTGAGGTTCAAGCTCCAGAATCATCTTAGGCAGTTGATTTCTGGTAGGAGTCATCATTTAACAGGTCAGATTTCATCCAAGTAGTTAATTTCCTAAGAAGTCAATTATCCTGAATTACTTTGAGCGATCTGTATTATTGCAGCAGTTAGACTTTCCAATAACAGCCTAGACACCCCACCAAAGTACTAATTGACTCAGCATAGACATACAACAATTTGTAGCTATAAGACATGCAGGTCCCCAAAATCAATAGCTCTGCGGAGGGCGGGTCCCGACTGCAGCAACTCGCCCCCAGCTAATTATATGTATATGAATGTTTTTAATGAAAACTTTGTTGAATGTCAAAATAATTGTTAGATCCGGAATCGCGTGTGTTGAGCCAACTAGATGTAAATAAACAGAACTTACCACGTGCCTTTCATACTTTTGACCGGGGACTGCGCAAGCGTGATTGGATAATGAGTTATCATTGCTTTCATATCGTTTTTCGAATGACATGAATGCAATCGAAAGTGTTTTGTTTTCCATAACCTATCACCATGTAGATTTACACCACAATAGTAGAACTTAGAACGGCCATCCAGTAAAACGTAGTACTATTCCTTGGTACTCGTAGTACCTCAGCATTTTCAGTTCACCTTAAAGGTTTTTTACCTTTGCAAAATTTTTTTGCTTTGTTCATGTCCACCTTTTATTTCCATGAAGTATACGATAAAGTCCGTCGGTTAATTCTTCCTTATCGTTTAACAGCAAAATTTCAAACAGTCTAGCCATGAACATGCAATTGCTTGCGTTATTTTTGTTATGATATGAAGTATAGACAGTACCTATGATGAATTGATGACTTTCAGGATTGAATACGTAATAATTTCCTTTGTCTTAAAATGTTCAATCTCAAGCCACCGAGGCCCCGGGTTTTATTCCGCTAACTTATAAACTTTTTTCCAACTTACCGACTCCTTGACGTTAAAAAGACGCATAAATAATTGTATTAATTATAATAATTAAGTTTCTCGACACTGCATTGATAATTTGCTTTACGACAAACCTGTCAACAATAAAACTGAAAGTCCACTGACTGAAACGTTTGTAAATTAGTCCGACTCCGGACTGTTTGTCAGAGTTACTCAGTGTTAGTATAGTTCATACTGTATTAATTAGGCGATCCTGGGGCACACCAAGCAGTAACTAACTAACTAATACATAGACCCCGACTGTTTATAGAATACTCAAATTAAGCTTGCTAGTAATTGGCACTTCCAAGCTGAATCCAATTATTCTTTTATCCATGACGAGGTGGAAAAACTCCGTTCAAAGGCAAATCTGATTACTTGATTGCGAATTTTGGACGCCATAAAAACTGCCAGCAGAACTGTGGAACAAAGGGCTGACTGGGTTCGTTACCGGGATTATCTCTTTGTCTCCAAGCACGTCATGGATATGTAGTGGCGCTCTCCACATTCCGAAGATAAAAACTGCCGCAGTGGTTCATTTATCTTCCCAAATTATAAAATATTGACTGCTAAGTGTAGTGTTCCTTTCAATGTATGTAAGTATACTTAATATTCATTAACTTGTCTTTGCACCTCAAAAATAAAAAAAAATATCTAGGGTATCTTCTAATTTAGTAAGAAAAGCATTTAACACACCCCAATCTAGTATATTATTACATTTATTGATCTGGCCATAAAGTTTGTATTGGTTTTATGTAAGGATTAACGAATGTGGCAAATAATTTGATTACTTGACTTACCAACTAAACTAAAAATATAGACAACGTAGTAAAACTATACAAACAAACATCCTTGGAAGAAGTGCATGCGATTTAATCATTCCCCAGTTACTAAAACTACTTTTTATTTAGGTAGGTACTTATGTAACGAAAACTAAGAAGAAAAAAAACCGAATTAGAAAGTAAAGTTGTGACGATCGAGTTATAATATAATCAGATTTGGTGTTATAGTACGTGTGCCGTGCGGCCACGATCAGCGGTCCATCTACCCCGTCATCTCCGTCTACGTTTACCTGGCCGCATAACTGTTTTTCCTCCGATCCTCAGTCGCATACAAAAACCGATGAGTTGCCTTCATTATTATTAAAGCACAACAGAAATGAGCGGCAACATCGCGGTGTTTAACTGCGATTGCGACGTTGCCACGCCGCACGCTCGGCTGACTCGTCACGTGACGTCACGTCTCAAGATGGCCGCCACACCGGTCGCGGCATCCCCCCGCGCTCTCCCGTCTTCCAGCCGGATCCGATCGTGCTGCTCGGTAATAATAATTTAGAATGCAGCCGTCAGAAAGGAAACCGAGCGAGAATAGATTGAAATTTAATGCATCGAACACGTCGGCTATACGTGTTCACACTAATTGTTATTCTACAACAGATGCTGTTTACTTTCGTTGAATAATATGTATAGACAGTTGTTAGCGGAATCGAGGGCCTGCCAGTATGTGTGGCGGGACTGGCGGGCGACTCCGTGATTCATTTATCTAATGCTCTAATTAATTACCTAATCGATGACACATTCTTTTACTGTGGTTAACTTAATCTACTGTATGAGATACTAATATTTATAGCTTGCATTCATATTTGTGTTGCTACGTATACTTTTAATAGATACAGGTGTTTATTCTACTTCAATATTACGATATGCTAGGTATAAACCATTCATTGTCCAAAAGCTTAATCATTAATTGTGATAGGGATACTGTATAATTTTTATTCAGTATCGTCATTTTGATAACACATTTTTTTTTGGTTGTTACCTAGCTTAATTTTCGATTCTGCTTCATGGCCATGTTATTGTAGTAGGTACTTATAGCACTCCACGTATTCAATGAATATTTTCTGAATAAAATGTAAAACTCGTTGCATCTGTTAAGGCGTGTATTTGTGCATGTATCGTGTTGGTTATCGTGCGATAAGCGTGTTGTGTATGTCGGGGCAGGGCTCGCGGGCTCGCAGCGTGGCGCGAGTGGCGCATCCGCGTCGCGGCTAACGGCTCGTCCTCGGCGCGTCGTCGTGCTGCGCGCGCTGACGTCACCGCTCGATAATGGCCGCCGCCGCGCGCCGCCCCGGCCCCCCGCCGCGGCTGCCTCGACCCGAGCTTCAGTCTCTCGTCGACCCGCTCAGAGAGCGATTGCCTTTAACGTTACGCACCTTCGATATCTGACGTCCGCGAACCGAGTGTGAAATTGTTAAGTGTTTTATGTGTACCATGGTGACGGTGTTTTTCGTATCAGGCAAGAAAAATCTGTGACAATTTACAAGAGACACGAGGAAGACCGATCTCTCGCTCACCGATCAACACCCGGCGGCGAGATGTCGGTGATGCAAAAGCGTCAGCACTGCTACCTGTGCGACTTGCCCCGCATGCCGTGGGCGATGTTGCATGAATTTTCAGAGGCGGTGTGTCGCGGATGCGTAAATTATGAAGGCGCAGACCGCATCGAAGTGGTTCTGGACACAGCTAGGCAGCTTAAGCGCGCCCATGGATTCCAGGAGGGCCGCGGTCCGACCCACGCTAAAGGAGGTCACAGAGCACCGTTAGAAGCGCATCAAAATGGAGCGGAAACTGCAGCAAGAGGTCAACCGGCTCCACCGGCACATCATGCTCCTACAACTGGATTTACTTTACATCATCCGCGGCCGACCGCAAGTGCTGGGCTTTTAGCTGAGTACGGTGGCAGGCGTGAGGAACACGAGGGCAGACGGCTGGCACACCTGCCGACACACCACCTGTCGACACACGCCGGAGCGCGCCTGGCTCCTGGCCTTGCACTGAAGCGACAGTTGGATGAAGATGACCACCAGAACCACCACGAACCCGCCAAAAGGCTCCTGGAGGAACACTCGCGGCCACCGCTAACTCGTGGTGATTCCCTGCCTGCAGTCTCATTAGCAGCTCCCTTTGCTCCAGACCGCGTGTTCAAGCAAGAAAAGCACCCATTGCGCACACCTTCTTTTGATGCTTCTTCGTTCAAATCTAATGGTGAGTCTCTTTCAAAGATGCTTTTCTGTTATCCCTATTCATTCAAAACATTCCAAGAATCAAAAGTCGATGTTAGTTTAGGTTCAAACCATGCCGGATTTAAGATTCCTTTGTTGTTATTCAAATTTTAACAAAAATACTGCACTATTCAAATTTTAACAAAAGTACTGCACATCCTTAAGCTTTCTCTTAGCTGGTTTTATGATGTGCTAATTGAGCCCAATGTAGGATTATAGATTCGGGATAAGGATTTATAAGAATAAGTCATTCTGAAAGGTATTTTATGATTAAGTACTTACTAAGGATTAGGAACTAGTTCGGCTTGAAAATTAAACTTCTAGCTGGCACGTTTAAATTGAATTGAAACGCATTGTTGACTCTATTTTATAAACCTAAATTAGGACATTTCCTAAAACCAACAACGTAAACTGTTTTTGGCCTTTTTTACATATCGGCAATCGTTAATGATAGATATTATGATAGCGAAGAAACAGAGTACATATAGGTATAAAGAGTAAAAATCAGATGTTTACTCTTGTGGTGCTGGAAGGAATTGATGAAAAAAGGTGCAAGTAAATAATCTCTTATTGGTTCCTTGTATTCTTGTGGAAAATATAAGTGGTGATTTGTACAACACGAAATTTCCATTGTTTACAAATATCAGAATGTAACCTACATAGTGTAAAAAATAGTTATTTAGTAGAGTCACGCGCAGTTTGATAACACGAACGATAGCAAACGAACGTGAACGTGCTCAGACGGATGAGTGTAGATGTTTTGCGCAAGCGTCCGCCACGGGATTCATATCTAGGTAGGTGCATTAACTCAGTCCATAAATACGAAACCGGTCCGACTGGTTGAGCGTTCTCGAAAGCGAGCCCGCGCCCGCGGCCTCTCGCACACCACGGCACTACGTACAAACACCCACGTAATACAGAACGCGGTACAGCGCCGTGAATGCATGCACGACACGGCGGTGTGGCAACGTCGCGTGACGACATTTTCGCTCGCGTACGTATGTAGGTAGGCCGACGGGCGAAAAAATATAGCGCCTGCCTACGCTTGGCAGAGTGGCTCGACCACATTCCGTTGGCGTGTGTATAGGGAGCTCGCGGCTGCTCGCCACGAGCCGCCGGCCAAAAAGGTCACCGTGCGTGACGTCACCACAGCCATATGGGCCGTGCCTTTACACAGAACCAACCAACCATAACTCACGCCCTTTTGCACGTTACTCTAATGAATAATCCAATGTTTATGTTCAATGACAATAGAAGAAAGTAGTTCTGGTCGACCGCATTGTTTGTAGCAACTGTGTAACTAGCATGTCGTCTAGGTAAACAACGAATATTTTCCTTGGTCATTAATGCTGATTTTATTCAATATGCTAATATACAATTTCCCAAATAGTCATGTTTTATCATGAATATGCTATTGTGGTGTGATAAAAATTGTGTCACAGGAAATGTGTTATCTCAATCACACATTGGCAGTAACCTCTTTATAGCGCCACTGACAGTCAGAAACGTATACGCATAAAAATTTTATTTACGATATGCGAGCAGTTTTTCGTTTATTTTTGTTGTTTATTTTACATAATGTAATCTGTTAGTGTGAATTGAAATCGCAATAAAAGTTTCATAACGTAGCAACGGCCGGCTGACAGCGTACACATACGGGACCTACATCGCGGGATGTTTGGCAACGTCGCAGTGGATCGTTCGCGACACGATTCGCTGCACATACGAGTGTGGCACTCGTATCTTCAATTATTATACGTACCTAGCCGTCTACTATAGCAGTCAGTTCGAAAGGCCTGCCGCGCGCCGCGACGTTGTGTGACCAGGCAATGACACATCGCCGTTCACTACGTAGCTTATATTAACACACAATGCTATTTATAAGATATTATATGCGTGTGCGAACGTGTGTTTACTATCCGTCGGTCCACCGCAAACGATGTGTCATCCAACATTGAATGTGAGGTTATTCGGACAAATTGAAATGATGTCGTATGCCTGTGGTGCGTCGACGAAACTCGCGTTCAACGTCTTGTGCCAAATACTATTCTGAACGGTGACATATTGAATTAATTTTCACTTTTATTTCGTTTAACACGTTAGAATTGATAAGCATCATCGCTATAGAAGTTTGGCGGTGTATGTTCGTTTTTATGTCTGTCTGCCACACATTTATTTCGCATTTGTTTATGTTGTGCAATGTGCGTAGGAATTCTACATATTTTATCTCAATCAGTAGACAGCAGGTTATCTGACTAGTAACAATTGATATCCTCTCTTTAATCATCAAATACTTTATGAAGGTCTTATCTAAAAACTGTAACATAATATCGACTATTGACATTCTACTATTGTTACCACGCAGTATCGTGACCAGAAAACCATTTTTTCACAGGCTATGGTAACGCGACACCGCTGACAAATGGCTCAGCTGGCTCACCACTGGGTCGCACGGCAGGCTCGCCCCCAGTGACAGGCGTTACCGGGGCCGGCCCGTCCCCGATGGCCGCTCTGATGTCTGTGGCAGACACATTGCCTCCCGGCTCACCGCGATCTGCTGGTGGTTCACCACCGCAGCCACCTCCACAGAGGTCTGCCAGTCGCTCCAGCCAACACTCGCCCAACTCATCAGGTACGAATACTTGAAACATCACTAAACCAAACTCAAGCCCAAATCGTAAAAATGTATGGCCGTTGTTTGATAAACACGGCAAACCAGTTTCTACATTTTATTCGTACCGTTGAAAAAGATTCACTACAATTAAACGTGTCAGTGTATCGTGTAGAAATGAAAGTAGTTGCGAACTCGTCAGTTTTTGCAAAAGTTGCCGGTGCAGATTAACGGTAGTCCGCGTTCACTGTGTCGTATCGTGAGAGGGGTCGGACTCGGGCGGGCGTCCGATCACAGCGCCGGCGCTGCCGAGACGCGGCGCGGCGCCCGACGACCGCTTGCCCCCATACCGTCCAGCTACAGTCTGCTGACCTATCACGAGCCTCACCTCAACATGTGGCTAATGCGACAGCGGACGCCACTCTCATTGTACTCACATCTCCCACTTTGATGAACTTGCGTATGGCAGACGGTAGCTAACGATTCCATTCCGGTCCGACAGGGTCGAACGGCGGGCGGCGGTCGTCGGGCTCCCGGCACGTGTCGTCGACGACATCGGTGTCGTCGACGGAGGCGGGAGAGGGCACGGAGGCGGCGGCGCCCACGCCCGCGCCGCTGCTCAAGTGCACACTCTGCCAGGAGCGCCTCGAGGACACGCACTTCGTGCAGTGCCCCAGTCAGCCTCACCACAAGTTCTGCTTCCCCTGCTCCCGAGACTCAATCAAGCGACAGCAAGGATCAGAGGTTAGTTCTACATTTTATTTAATCAGTCGGTTCAATATAACTGTGTGAATTAAATACCTGTTTCTAAATTCCAATTTATCTAACAAAAATATTAACAAATTTTTTTGTCGTCCACAGGTATACTGTCCAAGTGGGGATAAATGTCCATTGGCAAATTCGACGGTCCCATGGGCTTTCATGCAGGGTGAAATAGCTACGATCCTCGGTGAGGAGTTCAAGCCGAAGAAGGAACGGGAGACCTAGGGCAGCGCTCCGCAGCCCCGACTTTACCTCTTGTCCCTCTCGCTGTGAACCGCACGGGAGGAGTATGTCCGCGGCACGCGGCCGCAAGCGTCGCATGGACGCGCGGCTCCGCGGCGGGGCGAGGCCGGGCCCTCGTCCGTACAAACCGATCACTTGTATATAACTTTGTAAATAGTAAACTTGTATCTTTAGTTCGCTCACCGATAGCCATCGACGATACGGACATGGATTTCGCGGCTGGCGTGCGGCGTCGGCTGTACCGCAGGGCGCTGTGCTCGGCGTATCGCATCTATTTTATTTATTTGAGCTCGTGCGGTCGACTGGTGTCGACCGGCCTGTGCGGTGCGATATTCCGAGTGTGGCGCATGTCTGCTTTGACGAATTTTCGATTATTACTATACTGTGTTGACGTGAAGACTATTCACGCTAAAGAATGTGATGATCTGAGGTCCTCCTCGTTAGGAGTTGTTACATTTCGAGGGTGGTACGCTGCTTTGCGAGCAGACATTTCTTCGGATGCCATTTTCTTAGTTACCCTTAGGTCCTGAACCATAGTGAACATGGCATTTATTTATGTGATTCTTATATACTATACAAGTATTATACGATATAATAATCATGACATTATGTAGTCCAGAGTACTGATTGTAAAATCGTAGTTATTTAATAACGGATGCGTTTCGCTCCCTGTACAGACCGTAGATTGATGTATATTGTATTTATCACATACAGCGCATGCAAAATAGTCTTATTTTCCTAAGAATCGATTTATTCAGAGTGGCTCGAGTTCCGTTACTGTCTCGCAATTGGCGACAAGATTCCGCTTTTAAGATTTTGGTTGAAACTTATATTTTAGCGGCAATGATAATTGAGAAGAAATCAAAATTATATTGTGACGCTTGACGAGCGTCTTTTGAGTTGATTATTTTGTAAGGATAAGTTATACTTTACTCGGGAGTGTGGTTCGCCTGCGCCGCAACCGTCGCTCGCGCGGCCGGCGACGCAGTATTAGCGAGATCGCTTTGCATACGTGAGGGGGCGTACCTAGTCATTTTGTGAAATGTCAAATTGTCAGAACCGCGAACACGCGGCCGTTATAGGAACTCTTAAAACTCGCTGCTATTTGTATAAAGTGAAGTAATCATTATATTATTATCATTATATATGTCATAATGTTAAACGATTCGTAGTTTACGTCAGTTTCGAAAGCTATCAGACGACGACCGTTTAGCTTCAGTGCACTCTTGTGTTTCTCAGCAAATCTGTAGAGTGCGATATGATGATCGAATCTTGAATCGTTAATTCTTTTTATTGGTACTCTAGTTGGTGATTTTATGATGAAATATTTAAAATTATATTGTCTGCTGAATCATTCTCGAGATTTCGATCATTGTTAAGTTTAAGTATTTATGCTTGTCAAAACTTAATCGTACCTACTTCAATATCATTAAATTCGATAGCTTTTATATCTTTAAATCGAGACGATACGGTGTCTTTAAATATTAAAAGTTAGAGCATACAATGAAATTGATATGTCGATTATTTATTTTAGATGTTATTTGTGTACATATAGGTACGTTGTACATACTTTGTCAACATGTAAATATTTAGGTAGCATTGGTATACAACCAATACAATCAGGGCTATAGATCCAGTATTAATAGGACATTGAGCCATGTTGTTTATTATCTAATTATTTGACACTATTATTACTAGTTGTTTTTTTAATGCTAAAATTTGATCCTATTTGTGCTTAACAAGAACTATTACTTCTATACACACAACTTTTATATAATAATACTTTTCGTATTGAACAATTTCTTCTCTATAAATCTATTTCAGCTGGGTATCATTTTATATTAAATGATGTTCTTCAAGTGGATTTAACTTAGTTCTCATGATATATCGTGTTTTCATATTGTCAGTGGGCTTTTTATTCAACGTCGCGATTCTGATAGATTCGAAATTGATATTAGTATTATCAGTGGAAATCACCCGCGGAATGGGTTTGTCAAATATTATTAATATTAATTGTCGCCAAGATTGGCAAAGGTGAAAAATTGTAAGCACAAATTGTGCATAATACTTTTTTATGTATTTGTAATGTTACATGTACGTCAATATCGGAGTCGAACACTAAATTTATTGAGACGTGTTATCCTTTTTTGTTTTTGCTGGAATTTTATTAATATTGCGCTTGATTTGTTTCTTCTTTTACATGAAAATGTTTGCCAATGTTGTAACAAGGATCTCAAAACTGTTGTACATGATGTTAAGAGGAGTTCTTCAGGGTTTTATTCTTGGTCTACTTTTGTGAAGGCGCAATATGTTGTCAGCGTGTCGGCGTGTCAGCGTACATGTAACATATCAAACTATTACTGTCCGCCTTTACCCATAGGCTTGTTTGTAGACGTCGACAGTGTATCGACACAAAACATATGTATCATTTTGAGACTCGTCTCTTTCTTACTGTAAGCAGCAAGTGAAATGCTTCGATTAAGACGTTAATGTAAATGTTGGTGAAATACAATTGATGTGATTTTGTATATTTTCGTATTTTTATTCACCCTGATATTAATTTACCCTATAATCGTTCCTCGACTGTATAAAGAGGCACTTGCCTTCATTGGACCAATGACAGTGCAGCATTTAGTTTGGCTGTTTCATAATATGAGAATTTAAGAGATCCTTTTCTGTACAACGACATAAAATGAGAAAACCTAATAAATCTACAAACCACGATAGAGCCAATGCTGACGAGCGTTATTTGTCTGCGGTGGTTTTTTCTTGACCAGGCAATGGAAGCTTTCACTTCGAGCACGTTGTGGTTATTCAAAAAGTCGTAATATGTACCAAAAATGTGAAAACAACCAAATTTTTCCTAAATTTTACCTACATATGTTTGTCCAAATTATTTTAAATTTGTTAACAACATAATATGACACATATAAGAGGTTCTTTCGGTTACATTTACTAGTTTCGACCGAACTAATAAAAGTAATCCCTTATTTTCGCTTGTTTATGAGTTAATAAACGTCCTTGACTATGGTTATCTGAGTAACCTTAGTTTGGAAGTAATTATGGTTGTTGAGTGATTTGCCCATGGATCCTTTAAGTTGTGTCGTGCTATAGCTACCTACCTATGTAATACAATTCAAATCAAAATATCTAAAAGTTTTGTAATGTTTGTGCACAGAGCGGAGCGCGAGCACGACGGACCGCTCCGAGCCCCTGTGCCTGACCAACAGATGAGAAGCGTCGCAGCCAGATACCCAGTCGATCGATATTTGGTTAGTAGCAATATTACCTACCACGCTGACTCCCCTAACACGCAGGTATCATGTTGATTGCTGACCTCTTTACTTGTAATCTTGCCTAATGGATCCAACTAGGCGCGTCCGTGTTTATACTGCCCTGAAAAACATAACACATAAAGATCGTAGTTTGTCAATGTTTAATTTTTTTCCTTATTTCCGTTTTTCAATTTTCAGGTTGAGAGCAGCAACAAGTTCGAAATGGTTAATATCATAGATGACGAGATATGGAACTCAGAACCAGCTTTAAAACCAGAAGATGAAATAATACTAAGAAAACTGCATGATACGCTGCAATCGACTGCGGATGACCTGAAGCTACTCTCCGGGGAACTGTCGAAATTTCATGAGCCGGGCGTGCAAGTCAAAGCTACTCCCACACCATTAGATGAGGAATTTAACGAAAAAGTTCACATTGAGGAAATTGTAAATGCCAAATTCCATGGGTACAAAATCATTGATAAATCTTCACAACCAATATCTGTACCAGCGCAGAAGTTGAGGAAAGATATCACAAACGATAACAAACCTACTTTTAATTCGCAAAATCTTAAAAATACTAACGTTGACGTTCCGGTTAATACTCGAACAGTTAAGAAGAAACCTAATATTAATAGAAATTTAGAAATAACTCGCACTAAGATAATACAAATAAATGGTGATACAAATAGCACAAAGACTGAAAAGCTTAATAATGGTAAAGTAGTTAACGCCCCAGCAGTAGCTTATAACGAATATTCTTATAAATATGTAGATCCTAAAATAAAGACGCCAAGCAAAAGTTTACAAATCCAGGAAATGCCAAGTATAAATATTAGAAGTGAATTGAAAGAGCAGAAAGTTCTGCAGTTAGATATATTGCCAGAGGTCAAGGAATCTGAAAAGCCCGAGATAGTAAGCAAAAATGTTGCAGTAGTTACAGTTCAACATGGGACCAGTAAACCTATAAATGAACCGTGCATAAAATTGTCTAAAGTAGTCCACGAAGTACCACGACATCAGCAGTCAAATCAACCTATTACGACCAGGAAAGTGTCAAAAATGTCTACATACGATAGTAGCAGCTCTACTACTAACAATATCAGCTCTGATACACAAATAAAGTTAAAGACACAGAAACGTATCTTAACAAACATTAGATCTTCTCCGAAAAGTTCAGTGCGCAACGATCGCAAGAAAAATAATGTTAAAAAAGAATCAGAGAAACGATCGCACTTAAATGTGGAAGAGTGGCGAAAGAAATTGAATTCCGTATATGGTACAACAACTTCAAAGAAAGGTAAGCATCAAACTAAAAGTAAAGCTAAGTCCTGCTCGGCAAAACCAAATAAACATCAAGAAAACACAACTAAACAAAATAACTTAAATTACATGGAGTACATACCTTATTCTAAACTAACTATAGGAGGTGCAAGGGCCAGTGACATTGAAAGAGAAATTTCAGACATTCCTAACAACAGAGATATACCATTGAGCCCTATCTTAGATAGGATATTAAGCAGTAAGGAGACTTCATTCACCATACATAGCTCTCAAAACCATAAACCAAAAGATAAACTCAATATTTTTACCACATCCGATGAAAATTTATTACAAGAAGTAATTGATATAGAAAAGACTGTAAGTGAGACTTTATCGAAAAATATTAAGAATACCAACAGTGATGCAAATAAACAAAAAAATGATAGTGATGAAGTCAAAGAAAACGATAGCTACGTTGACGATTTCGAAGAAGACAAATCTGATCGCTCAGGACAATCAGGTAATCAAAAAACAAATAGTACACATTCCATTGATGATAAGAATTTGAGCGATGAAGAAAATACTAATCGATCCGAAAACAATGACAGTGATAGCGATGATCATAAAAAAGAGTTTGTACCCGTTCCGAGTTCATCGCAAACTAATATTCAAAACAAAACTTATACAAAAATTTCAAACCTATCTTTTAAGAATCAAGTTGATATATTTGAATTCGTACACTCAGTTGACACGCAGGATTCGGCCACACAAAGTATTGCAAGACAAATCATATCTCCTAAAGAGACTCAAACGTCACCCATTCCTGATAAAAATGTACAACCGATTCACAACGACCTTTGGACCAACCAACCAACCATAGACCCTAAAGGTGAAGTCGAAAAAATGTTTAATTTAGAAAAGGAATTTATCAAAAAACTTATAGTTGAAGAGTATGGAGACCTCTTGGAAAAGAATATTGAGAAACCGTCGACTTCTAAAGAGGTTGAGATAAGGTTAAACGTGGCGGCATCACAGAAAAACACTCAAACTTCTCCAGCACACGTGAAGAATGTTATGACTTCACCTACCAGAACTAAAACAAGAACTACTTCACCATTCTCTAGACTAACTGTCGATCATCACACTAGCCCATTAATTTTCGTCGTGAATGAAGATGAGGTTAAATTAGAAATTGAACACGCAGAAGATCCTGGCATTTCCATCAACCTATCATCACCACGATTCAGTTTGCGTTTACCACGAACTTCTACGGAAGTTTTATCCAATATAGGAGATAGTGTTCCACGGTCCGGAAGAAAGACTGCTTCGAAAGTACAAAACGTAAACAAAACGAATGTAACAGTTACAAGCACAAGCTCTTTGGAAGCTGATTCCTCAGAGATCAGTAGTTTAGGTGAAGTGAGGCTTAGAAGGAAATTAAACAAGACTAGAATTGTCTCAGATACAGACTCCGTCCCTTCTTCTTCTGTATCAGATTATCCATCAGGTATATTACCTTTGAGGAGCGAAGGCGAAATGAGTTTAGGTCGCAATAAAAAGTCTAATAAACAAAACAAAAGTGAAGGAGAAGCCAGTTTTGGTCTGTTGTAAACTTAGAAATGTTAATTTTATTTAAATTTGATCTAAGATTATTCTTTTGGTGCCTTAGCTGTTGAGTTTTGTGTAGGTTTAATCTTTATGAGGATCAGTACTGATAAAGGCTAAGATCTTCTTAGTAATATTGTTGATACTGAACGAATGGGTAACTGGGTAACGAAATGTTATTGCCAAATTATCATTTTCATGAAAATGAATGGTTGAATTTTAAAATTGTGATATTTCGTAAAACGATAGAGAATTATGTGGACATTATTAAAGTTACTGTGGTTGTTGAATATAATTATAATTTAAGGTGATAGCTACAGTACTGATTCTCATTACAAATAGTACTACTGTGTGTTCATTCATCATTGTCGTTAATTGTTGTTCGCCTGAAGTACAAATCAGTTAAGCATGGTATACATATAATTTTACCTTTAGGTATGTGTAAATAGAAAACACGTTGGCAAAATTAGCGGAATACAACAGAAGTTAAAAACTTTTAAGGCAAAGCGTTAACTTTTGTGGAGCTTTTAGCTGATGAGTTACACTTCAGGTTTGGTTTTCGCACTGTAGTAAATATCTGGGCTTCTTTACTATCAAGTCCTAGATCTGATAAGATAGATGGTTGGTTATTATTTCTCCACGAGTACACTCTTAGTAACTCAGTGTCTTTTTTTTAATAGCTGTAAAATTGTTGCATTGTTTATGTCTTCAAGTACATGATTCTTTTAAGTGACAATGACTCAATCGTTAATTAAGAAGTTTATTACCGATTTAAAAGACCACTAATTTTGCCAAGAGTATTTTAGTATATTTTTTACGCCATTTAGTTATATTGTGATTAGGGAAATAAGTGTATTTTTGCATTATGAATTTATGACTGAATAAACAGTTGTTAGTCAATGTTGGTTTTTATTTATGATGAATTGTTTTGTAACCAGTTTATTGCTCCTGAACCTTAAAAACAACGAACAAACGATTTTACTACCTGGTTTCCTAACCAGATAGTAAAATCTTTTGAGTTTGATTTACTGCGCCGTACTTAGGATCTTTAAGGACATAAAAAATATTTAAAAAAAACTTTAATCGTAAACTGTTAATCGGTTCAAATCAGTTGTGGTTGGATTCCGTTTAGTCTTATCAATATTTAAAGTAAGAATGTTACTCTGCAGTCACTTTCAAACTATACCAAAACCAGGCTGAGCAGCACTGAAGGCCTCTTCCCAGGTATCGGCAGCGAAACAGAGAGCAGTATCATCTGCGAGGGAGGTTATTTCGCCTGGGACAGTTTAAGATTTGTGAGTTAGTTGATCTGAACCATAAAGAAAGCAGGCCCCAAGATGCTGCCCTGCGGTACTCCATGTGTGATTGGAAGGTTCTCACTCCTATTCACTGCAAAACGAACACATTGATATCGCACATCTCTTGTTGCACATAGCTACTTCTTAACCAGCTTGCAGTTAATTTTAGTGCCGTTTTTATTCGTGTCGAAGGAATCTAAATTATTTTAAATTAACATATTTCTGATAACAACCATTTCATAAAAGTATTTGAAGCGTATTTTTTAGTATTTTCCTCTAAATAACTTGATAACAAATTATATTGATTGCTGTTAACATATTAGCACTTAGCAGTTAGTATAGTAAAGTACATAATATCTTTAGATGTACGAAGACGTCCGTGTCAAAAAACATTGTCGTTAACTTATGAAAATGGTTATTTTTATATTCTGCATCTTAGCGACATGTTTCGGTAAAGAATTGGAACCATTGTATTTATGCGATTTTTGTCAACCGGAACAACTTCATATTTCCTTTGGGGGTAAGTTCATAGAGTTAGTTAATAATGTAATGTAATGTCACCTGCCTGTCGGTCTTCTACAGACTGTACTTCGGGGAGTAGCGCAGGAGCTCCAAGATCTGATCCCACCATCACCCTTTTACCACCGGACTAGCAGACGTACTGCGGCGTACCATACACACTTGGTTGATATCCCGACGAGTCGTACTCAGCATTTCTCTACGTTTATTATGCGCACAGCCAAAGTATCACACATTTAACTCGTCTGCCTTCAAAGCAAGAGATCTTCTGGGCACGCTCGTTTCATCATAGACCTCATCCATCGCGTACCACCAGGTGTGATCGACGGCTGTGGAAAGTCCTTCCTCAATTAACCTTATTAAAAATAATACGTCCTCAGACATTTCAATTTATAACTCTCTTGGGTTGTACTTGTACACATAACTAAGTAAATAGAAATATTTCAGAAAAGGCGAACGACATAGTAGTAACATGGTCGACATTTCAAAGTACCAACGACTCGCGAGTGCAGTACGGCGAGAGATATAACAATTTTAACCTGGAGGCGAACGGAACGTCCAAACTGTTCGTTGATGGAGGACCCCTGGCCAGAAGCCAATACATACACACTGTCACGCTCAAAGATCTAAAGTTCGGTACCAACTATGGTAAGTGTTTCTTCTTGCACATGTTTTCAAGACGCTTTTCCGGAAAAAACGTGTTTCCATTGGTCAATTCAGAGATACAGAAGTTGACCAGTCGTAGTTTCTGTCTTTACTCATTTTTGAAAATTCAGCATAAGGCGGGCTGAGTAAGTTACGACCAGGTTTAGATCTCCGAATCGAACAGTGGTATTGGCCTTTTCCGTTAAGATTTTCTAGTAACCCGTAGTCTGTTTTTTTTTTCGATAGGTCTGTTACTTAAAGCTTTTTCACCAAACTGCTGTAGGTCCTGGAGACCTCTACGAAGAGGATTTAAAAATTACATTTAAGAGGTGCAAGGCACAAGGTATATAGGTCCTCATCCTCCATAGAAATGGAAGGATCCTCCAACCAGACGGGGTTGTGTCTGGTGGGCTACTGCCCAACGGTTGCCGTCGGGTTGTTGTATAATGCTAATCTCGCGAATATTTTTAAAGCCGCGAATGTAGTTTGTATGTTGATTGGCCTGTTGGTCTAGTGGTTAGTGGCCCTGACTGCTAGGACGGAGGACGTGGGTTCGATTCCCACACAGGACAAATCTTTGTGGTACGATGAGTACGATTATTTGTTCTGTATCTGGGTGTGTAATTTATCTATAATATGTATGTATTTAGAAATATATAAGTATGTTTATCAGTTGTCTGGTTGCCATAGTACAGGCTCTGCCTAGTTTGGGATCACATGGCGGTGTGTTGGTTGTCCCCAAGATATTATATTATTACAAGATATATTATGCATGTATTATACATACAGTGTGTCCGGACATGGACTAGCGATATTCTAAATACTTAAATATTAACTATTTTAAAGTACAATTACACTCTAGGCTTGGGTCCAATACACTTCCCCGCTATGTGGCAGCCATTTTGTTTTTTTGTTGAAATATGCTCTATGCGAGTACAAAAAACATCGTAAATCTCAAAGTTTTAGTCATACTGAGATAAAAATAGGCTTATTCGAAAGGCAATAATATTGTCTACAGCCTGCATTACAAAGCAATGTGTTCACAATTCCACAACTTTTGAAAAAAAATGTGAAAGTCGAAAAAAAAAACAAAAAATTATGCAATTCAACCAATAATTGTTAATTACTACAAAAACAACCCCGAGAACTTTTTTATTTTTTATACTAGATCGACAGTTTTTGAGCTAAGCTACAATGCAACATAAAATTCACAACTGTATGTTTAATACTTTAAGGCTGGTTTTATAGTCACGCCGCTAGACGCGCCGTTGGGCAGCGCGCTGTTGAACAGGAACACCGAACGGCGCTGCTCAAGCGCGCGAATTTGAAACGCTACTACTACCCCAATACATATCCGAGCGCGCGCGCTCCCGACGGCGCTGCTGAAACGCGTGACTATAAAATCAGCCTAAGGCTGGTTTTATAGTCACGCCGCTAGACGCGCCGTTGGGCAGCGCGCTGTTGAACAGGAACACCGAACGGCGCTGCTCAAGCGCGCGAATTTGAAACGCTACTACTACCCCAATACATATCCGAGCGCGCGCACTCCGACGGCGCTGCTGAAACGCGTGACTATAAAATCAGCCTAAGAGTTATTGTTGTTTGAACATAGCGTATGCGCAAGCGAAATAAGGCCTTTGTCGGAACCCTAAACAGGAAATCATTAAAAAAACATAACATTCATATTGAATTTTATTTAATGTTTTTTCCAATATTAAATGACGATTAAAATATCTAAAGCAGTTGCTCAAAGTGGCCACCTCCAGCTTGTAGACACACTACGGCTCTCTGTGCCACCTGGGTTGATGAACGCCTAATTAAATCCAAATCGGATCTAATTTCTTCGGCGGCTGCCATAATTTTTGCGACGAGTTCTTCCCTGGTATTTGGAACTGTAGCGTATATTTTTTGTTTCATATGACCCCACAAAAAATAATCCAAGGGTGTCAAATCGGGTGAGCGAGGCGGCCACGCTACTACACCACCACGACCGATCCACGGCAATAGATTATTATTTAAATATTCTCTCACTGCTCGAGAAAAATGCGCGGGTGCACCATCGAGCTGAAACCACATACGCCGACGGTATGATAGAGGAATGGCCGAAGAAATTAGATCCGATTTGGATTTAATTAGGTGTTCATCAACCCAGGTGGCACAGAGAGCCATAGTGTGTCTACAAGCTGGAGGTGGCCACTTTGAGCAACTGCTTTAGATATTTTAATCGTCATTTAATATTGGAAAAAACATTAAATAAAATTCAATATGAATGTTATGTTTTTTTAATGATTTCCTGTTTAGGGTTCCGACAAAAGCCTTATTTCGCTTGCGCATACGCTATGTTCAAACAACAATAACTCTTAAAGTATTAAACATACAGTTGTGAATTTTATGTTGCATTGTAGCTTAGCTCAAAAACTGTCGATCTAGTATAAAAAATAAAAAAGTTCTCGGGGTTGTTTTTGTAGTAATTAACAATTATTGGTTGAATTGCATAATTTTTTGTTTTTTTTTTTCGACTTTCACATTTTTTTTCAAAAGTTGTGGAATTGTGAACACATTGCTTTGTAATGCAGACGGTAGACAATATTATTGCCTTTCGAATAAGCCTATTTTTATCTCAGTATGACTAAAACTTTGAGATTTACGATGTTTTTTGTACTCGCATTGAGCATATTTCAACAAAAAAAACAAAATGGCTGCCACATAGCGGGGAAGTGTATTGGACCCAAGCCTAGAGTGTAATTGTACTTTAAAATAGTTAATATTTAAGTATTTAGAATATCGCTAGTCCATGTCCGGACACACTGTATAAACCTTCCTCTTGAATCACTCTATATATTAAAAAAAAACGCATCAGAATCCGTTGCGTAGTTTTAAAGATTTAAGCTTACATAGGGATATAGGGACAGAGAAAGCGACTTTGTTTTATACTATGTAGTGATTATATGTTGCCTCCTGTTGTTGGGTACACTCAATACTTTTTATTTATTTATTTTTATTTATAAGACAATCTCTGCAGATGGGGGTTCGTGGACGGCTCAGACCTCAAGTGCGTATGCGGTGTCTCCCCACAAACAATGGCCCAACTTCCATCTTGCACCGTATGCCCTATCACCTGCGCTCTTGATGATTTAATTACTGCATCAGAGAGCGGGGTTCGCGTGGCTGAATTTTGGGCTAAACATATTTGTTTTTTTTTGCCATCGATACGCTAAGAAGAAGATTTATTTATCATCTACCATTTAACTAATTGAATTGCCAAACTTAATTCTTAACTTAACTGTGACTTAGAACTAATATCTATAACTAATTACAAACAAAGCATTCTTTGTGAATTCACCCAGAGAACAACAGAATACTTAAGTCTTTTGAAGCCGATCGTATGTGGAAACTAGCAAAATAGGGAACAGAGAACTGTAAACAATATGAAAACATTAATGTAAATATTGATGTTGGCATGTCTGTTCAGTGTACCACGCGGGCTCGGTGTACGGCTGGTCTGAGAGGTTCTCGTTCTACACGCCTCCCGAAGGCGAGGACTTTCCAGTGCGAGCCGCCATCTACGGAGACTTGGGCAACGCTGATGCGCACGTATGTTACTATTCCAATCCATTTTTTAACCTGCTCTGGTGTAGATTTATAGACGCTTCGCCTTGAGTACAAATGTAGTGATGTTATATCGTGTCCTGTGTACCCTGATGCCTGCAGACTACAAGAGTTGCTGTAAGCTAGTTGACGCTTGTGATAACGGTAAACACAGCTAAGTTCTGGGGCGACTCTTTATCGAATGCTGTCGAGCGCCAGGAAGAAGATTCTATAATCTCTTCAACAATCCCAGCTAATCGGTTTCTAAGGGTTGGTTTCCTTCTCCACATTGTTCCTCCCGGTGTGTGGCCGCTCGCTCCCATTCCTGCTAACCTGACCAGGTTGTTAGAACCGGCTTACACCAAAGCGAAGACGAGCGGGGCAAAGAGGAAACGTGCAAGGTTGAATTTTAATCAAAACGATTGGTCGATGCCTGCACGTCCCTTCTCTGCCGCGCTCGTCACCGATGTAAGTGCATGACTTGGCCATGCCTGTCGAAGTGTTGACTTTTAATTCTCCCCTTCAGCTTTTTTACCATATCATATCTACAATATAATCACTTTAAACATGGAAAATGTAGTATGTGTACCCTTATTCTTTTAGTGTTAAGTTTGTTCCGCCGAAGAGGCGAATTGTGGGCGTTTTGGGGGTCTGTCTAATGTCATTTTTGACGTATTGATTCATATTTATATCGATCCTAATAAATGAATTTTCATTCTATCTAGGTATCCCTATACCTATCCTATCTTATACCCATAACCATTTTCAGTGCAAGACGGTGTATTTTGAGTTTTGTCTCACATTAACTGTTATGCTCCACCAACCATCAAGCCTTATCTTAAAATCCGCAGTAACTTCAGCAACTACGCGGCGCGCTTCTCGATGCCGGGCCGCGACGCGAGCCTGTTCTACAGCTTCGACCTCGGGCCTGTGCACTTCGTGTCCATCTCCACCGAGGTGTACTATTCCACAGAATACGGCATGGGTCTCATTAGTAATCAATACGACTGGATTAAACAAGATCTTGAAGAAGCTAATTTACCAGAGAATAGGTTTTTTTTCAGTTTATAGTTTTGATTTTCGTGGTGTGTATTTGTTACCTTTTTCACCTCGCACCTTGCAAATAAAGTGCTTGCCCTTTGGCGTTAAACGCTTGGAGCCAAATGGTATTTGTTTGGTGTAAATAGTTGATGTCCAATCGTAGGTTTTTTAATAAAATCCATTGTTCTTTAGATCGAATAGGCCGTGGATAGTACTGGTCGGCCACAGACCAATGTACTGCACCACAATTAATACACAATGTGACCATGAAATCACGAGGACTGGTCTAAATGGAACGTGGGGTGAGTCCTTCTATTTAATATCTCAAACGAAGTTTCACTAAGAAAGGGGGACCAATTTTGTCCGTTCGTTCTGTCACCACTGGACAAACCTTGTATTTGATCGCGTTTAAATCTTGATTTCAACTCGATCAAATATACATAACTTTGTAGATCACTGTTATTTATTTCTAAGTCGTGTCTCATTATTCAGTCTTTCCTTGCATTACTTGTAGCTCTGGAACCTTTCCTAAAGGACTACGGAGTAGACCTGGTCATCTGGGCACATGAGCACTCGTACGAGAGAACTTATCCCTTGTACGATGGAAAAATTTACAAAGGATCTGAAGAGCAGCCCTACGTTAACCCCAAGTAAGTCGAAAAGCGTGCTAAAGCCAAGTGCTAGAATATAGATTGTTTTTTAACACATCGTCCTACCCCGCTTTGTTGGGGTCGGCTTCCAGACCTCTAGGGATGCAGCTGATTAACAACTAGAAAATTAGAATTTCGCGAGCTACCCTGGCGTTCTCTCCTTAGGGCGCCCACACAAAACCGCGATGCGATGCGATACGACGCCGCATTGCACGAACTTGTTCGTAGAAGCTCGCAGATATTTGCGATGCGTTGCGAATTCGCAGTTATGTGTGGGAGCCCTTAATTAGATTTATTTGGCGCCAAAGCACATAAATGACGTTAAAAAACCGGCCAAGTGCGAGTCGGACTCGCGCACGAAAATCATATCTGTTGTATGGGAGCCCCCCTTAATATTTTTTTTTTTAATTTTTAGTATTTGTTGTTATAGCGGCAATAGTAATAAGTACATCATTTGTGAAAATTTCAGCTTTCTAGCTATCACGGTTTATGAGATACAGCCTGGAGACAGACAGACAGCGAAGTCTTAGTAATAGGGCCCCGTTTTACCCTTTGGGTACGGAACCCTAATAAAACATGTGGACCCAAATGAGATCCTTGAGGTATACCTGACCGATAGACAAATCTAAAAAGCAGTCATTTACCACAATTTTGAGCATCCATCCAGCCAGACAGATATGATTGGAACCCCTATTTAGTTTTTAAGTGTTTATTAATTTAACGCACTATTTACATACACAATCATATCCAACGAGTAACGTTATATGTGCAAAACCTCAGACACCCCAAATGATTTTTAATTCAATTGGAAAAAAAAACATTAAAAAAAATGCAAAGGTTTTATGTGCTGTTTTAGTTTTACTGGAAATTCTGATCATTTCTTGCGTCTGCGGCGACGCTCTGTCGAGGGAGGAGTCGGTAGGTATATCACCGGGCCGCTGCGCCGCGCTGCATTGTTATTATTACTATCTACTCTCATAAAGAACTTAGGTTATCTTTGAATAGTGATTTAAATGTTTCCATCACACTTTTCTAGGCTTTGGACTGACAACTAGGTAACCCACATTTTCAGACTTTACCTACAGTAATTATGACGTGCTGATCTAATTATTAGTTAGGTACTACGTAAGTAGGCAATATTGGCGTGATTACAAGTTTTAAATCACTGTATTTACAAATAATTGGTGCGCAATCAACTTATTTACAATTAAGTTGATAATTTGGTATCTTTACTTACAAGTCGTCTGGTTTCGGTAGCAAAGATTCAAAATGTCTACCACTTTGTTGAATACACAACACAGCCCGCTTTCTTAAGTTATTTTTCAGCGAATCGAGCACTTAAGTGTCACTTTTCACTTGTTGAAACGCTGATTCAATTTTATTACGAAGTTCCGTCACATTAGTCGGTCGATAGTCGCGATTTTCGAGCGCACGCGCCGCCAGGGTAGCGGGATAATAAAACAAATTGCACCTGTGACGCATGTGCCGGCGCCGCTCAGACTGGAGTAAATAGGTAGGTCATGGCCACTGTCACGAATTTCACACGCTCCGCCTCCATTTCTCTTTCCAACTCAGAGGTCACTTAATTCATTTATTTGCAAAAACATGTGTAGATAATATACATGGTATGATGTTTATTAAATAGGTGTTACAAGATATTCTTTGGCTCAACATGTTTGACCATGGCTGGTGTACAAATTAGGTCGAAAGACCAATAGATTTAAATAGTACATTGTTACCCTAGGGGTGAAAGTAATCTGAATCAGATGAACTCATTTTATACAAATCTCTGCCTATACGGAAGTATAAACAAAACTCTAAAACTCGAAAAAACAAATGAAGATCGTATTGCCTCTTTCCCGTTTCCCGCCTATTTTGTTTTTTTTTTCTGTGGCCGGCCAGCTATTCAGCCATTTTTAATTTTCATCATTGAAAAAGTATTTTGCCCAAATCTATGCTATTTTAAAAAAAATGTTGAAACTAAATTATAATAAAGTTATTTAAAAAATATATATTATTTAATCAATACTTTATTTTATTTAAATTTACATCGTGGCTGTATAGAAAGTTGGAACATGGTTCAATAGAAATGTGAAAATAGAACTAGTTTTTTTTTTAAATAATTTGATAGCTGTCAGTTGAAAGCGATTCTCCCTAGGGATGAAAAGTATTACTTTCATCCCGCTCCTCAGGCAACTTCAGACCTACTTTCAGAGAATGAGTAATGAAAAAAAAAATTAAAATACCAACAATAATAATATAAATAAGTCAACAATTAACATCAATATAAAATTAAAACATTAGATAAATAGTCATGCGATTCATTTATTGAGTATATTTAGAGAGATTTGTCATTTAAAAATTCATTAACATCATAATAGGCTTTTTCTGTCAAGATTTTTTTCAATGTTTTCTTAAATTGGTCTGTATTTAGTTTTTTGACACATTTAGGGATATTATTATAAATTATCGGCGCTCTGCATACAACGATTTTATGCAGTAGGGCTGTCTTAGCTGGCTGAACATGAAGTTTACTATTATCCCGGCGATTACGTATTATACTGTCCGAGATTCGAGGAAACAAATGTGGGTTATTTCTAACAAATAAAGCGATTTCTAAGATATAAAGTGACGGCAGTGTTAGGATTTTATGCTTTGTAAAAAGTGGCTTACAGCTCTCAGTACTTTGGAAACCGAACATAGCACGTATGCATCGCTTTTGAAATTATATTTTTCAGTGAATTATTTATGTCAGTTTTATAATTATTAATGTCCTTACATGCAATCGAAACTGTACTGTCATCAGCAAATAATGTCATAGGTTGAGTGGTTGCCTTTGGCAAGTCGTTGATGTCACCACGACGCGCGACGGCGGCCCTAGCGCACTGCCTTGAGGAACACCGTATGTGACATTTTTCCTCACAGAGCTGAATGTTTCTTCTTTTTTGTTTTAGGATTCACTTTAGTTATTACTGTTATCTGTTGTCGATTTGTTTAATAGGATCTAATTAAATTTAAAATATTGCCTCTTATGCCGTATGGGAGAACTCCAGAAGCGTGGAGAAGGAGTGTGGTCGTTCTTTTCTTTAAAAAGGGGAACAAGACCCTACTAAAGAATTACAGACCCATTTCGCTCCTTAGCCACGTGTATAAGCTGTTCTCAAGAGTCGTCACAAATCGTCTAGCGCGAAGGCTCGACGACTTCCAGCCACCGGAGCAGGCCGGGTTCCGAGGAGGATATAGCACCATAGACCACATCCACACAGTGCGGCAGATCATACAGAAGTCCGAAGAGTATAATCGGCCGCTGTGTCTTGCATTTGTGGACTATGAGAAGGCTTTTGACTCTGTCGAAACCTGGTCAGTTCTGGAGTCTCTGCAGCGATGCCAAGTCGACTGGCGATACATCCAAGTGTTGAGAAACCTTTATGAGAACGCCACAATGACCGTCCAAACTCAAAATCAGCAAACGGAGCATATCCCATTGCGTCGGGGGGTAAGACAAGGGGACGTAATTTCCCCGAAATTGTTCACCAACGCACTGGAGGATGTGTTCAAGACGCTGAAATGGGAAGGACGTGGCATTAATATCAACGGCGAGTACATCTCACACTTGAGATTTGCAGATGACATCGTCATACTGGCTGAATCGCTGCACGACTTGCAGCAGATGCTGGATGGCCTAGTTGATTCTTCTATACGCATTGGTCTCAGGGTGAACTTGGACAAAACCCAGGTTATGTTCAACGAACACGTCACCCCAGGACCTATTGTTGTCAATGGCGGTCCTCTCGAGGTTGTTCGAGAATATGTGTACCTCGGGCAAACTCTGCAGTTTGGTAAGAACAACTTGGAGAGGGAGGCTAATAGAAGAATTCAGCTGGGCTGGGCAGCATTTGGGAAGCTTCGCCGGGTCTTCTCGTCGCGTATTCCACAGAGCCTAAAGACTAAGGTCTTCAATCAGTGCGTCCTGCCTGTTATGACTTACGGAGCCGAAACGTGGACACTGTCGGTACGGCTAGTCCATAAATTTAAGGTCGCTCAGCGAGCTATGGAACGGGCTATGCTTGGAGTTTCTCTGAGGGATCGCATTCGGAACGAGGTGATTCGACAGAGAACCAGAGTTGCCGACATAGCCCACAAAATAAGTAAGCTGAAGTGGCAATGGGCCGGTCATATTAGCCGTAGGACCGATAACCGTTGGGGTAGACGTGTTCTTGAGTGGAGACCGCGAATCGGCAAACGTAAGGTGGGACGCCCTCAGGCTCGGTGGAGTGACGATCTTCGCGGGGTGGCTGGTAGCAACTGGATGAGAGTTGCTGAGAATCGAGTTGAATGGCGTGCGATGGAGGAGGCCTATGTCCAGCAGTGGACTGCTATAGGCTGATGATGATGCCGTATGCGTCAAGTTTACTGATTAGTATATTATGATCTACATAATCAAAAGCCTGTGACATATCGCAATAAATAGCACAAACTGGAACTGTTTTGTCAACATGAGCGATAACATTTTGGATGAATTTATAAATGGCCATATTTGTGGTTTTATTTTGTCGAAAGCCCTTTTGTTCATTGCACAAATTTTTTTTTTCTAGATATGAATTTAGTTCGCCATAAAGATATTTTTCAAAAATTTTTGAAAATATCGAAAATAGTGCAATGGGCCTATAATTCACCAACAACTGTTTGCATTCTTTTTTAAATAAAGGCTTTATAACTGACAGTTTAAGATCTTGTGGAAATATGCCAGTTGATATCGACAAGTTCAGAATGTGACTCAGGTGTGGCATATATCCTCATTTACTGCTTTAATTATTTTAGTAGAGATACCATCATATCCTACACTGTTGGTATTTTTAAGGCTGTTTATAATTTTATTAATCTGGTAGTCAATGTTTCTTGCACCAAGTACACCCCGTACTTGGTGCAAGAAACATTGAATTTAATCGGTGATTAATTAAAGACGTTACTTTTTTCCGGAACCCGCAATGGGGTTGACTTTTTCAATAAAATAATAAATCCAACAGAAATAGCGAACATTTCTGTTGGATTATTGAGGATGTTGTTTTCATCAATTTTTATGTTGTCAATGGATTCTTTTGGGGTATTAAGTTTCCGCCACGCTGTTTTAGTTTTATTATGAGACGTTATTATTTTATAGTTATTTTGCGCACGTTTTCTTAATTTTTTTTTTTTCTTTTTCTTTCTACTGCAATTTTTTACACCACGTGATACTCACTTTGGTTTATGATTGACTTTTATTAAAAATTGGGTTTGTGGAAAACAAAGGTCGTACAAAAGTTTAAATTCAGCTATAAAGTGTTGATAAGCCTTGTTTGGGTCAACAGTGAGGTAAATATCCGAGAAAGACAAGTTCTTAATACACAATATTTTCTTCGCTATAATCGCGTTTTATTGTACGCCAATAATGCAATGTCAGTTTTTTTTTAACGGGATCTTTAATTAATTGGGCGGCATGGTTCGACAAACCTAATTCCAGAATTTCAGATTTGCAACCCTTTTTAAAAGTTATGTGCAAAGTTATCAATACGACTAGCGAATCTGGTCGGTTCATGTAAAACCAATTTTAAATTATAATTTATCAGTAAACATTCAAAATCGAATGTTACTTTATTGTGTTTTAGAACATCTATATTAAAATCACCAGTAATTGTAATATTTTTACAATTCAATTTGGAAATATAAGTCAGAAGTTTTCCAGTTTATGAAAAAACGTATACACGTTATTTGGTTTAGGTACCCTATATAACAAACAATACTAATTTTATAGTCAAGAAGTTCAACTGCACAACCTTCTAATACACAGTCAAGACAAAATTTGCGGATTGCTGTAATTTTCCTGAATTTATGTTCTTTTTTAAGTAAGATACATGTTCCTCCTCTTTTACTATTTGTTCTACTGTAAAATGAAGCCAAACTGCAATTTGGCAGGTATAAGGCTTACGTTTAAGTTAAAAAAAGATAGATAGCATTGATTTGTTTACTCCAAATTGTCTTACTCATGGTACTGGATGCAAGATTCGTATTTGCATTGAAATAAGAACTATTATTGCGTAACGTATGAGAAAAATTAAATTGGATGACAACCATTTGTGTTTGTTACCTATTTTGGCAGGTTTGCGCACGTGACGGCTAGACCTACTAATACAAGGCAATATTTTAATGTTTTTTTTTTGAAAAATGTAACCTATATTTAAAAGTAGTACAATTGATTCTGCTCGTTATTCTGATCAAACTATTTTCAGGTTTTGCACATTTAACGTTACACGTTGTATACACGCTAGGCCTAATCTGTGGCTAGGCGTAAACTTTGGCTTCTTGCTTGTTTAATTTTAAGCTTCTTGATGAGTAAGTCATGGCCTACCGTGTCAAAAGCCATGCTGAAGTCGGTGTAGTCTACAACAGCCTGGGTACGGCCGTCAACCACTCCAAAATTTGTTTTCAAAATGAGTAACCAAGTTGGTAGCGGTGGATTTCCACTTCATAAACCCATATTGGCTTTCTATTATTTTTTTTATTTTGTTTTGACGCTCTGCAGGGACCTCATATCTAGCATAGGTGTCGCACTAAATACCTATAACTCCTTTTGTTGTAGGGCTCCAGTGCACATCATAACAGGCTCGGCTGGATGCAGAGTGGGAAAATCTACATTCGCCCGTAAGTTTTCCTCTATTGTAACGGTTTAAATAATGTTGTTATCATGTCTAACTGTTATGCAAATTTTGGACAGATAACCAGACTGACTGGTCTGCGTTCCGCAGTAGAGACTTCGGCTACACGAGGTTTTTCGCACAAAACAAGACGCACATCTATATGGAACAGGTACTTACTGACATAATTTATCATCATCAGCGGCAGCCTTGTTCAACCCACTGCTGAGCATAGGCGTCCTCCATTTTGCGCCATTCTTCCCTGGTCTACCTGGTTGAGACCAGGTCTTACTTGCGATCTTCGGAATGTCATTCACCCATACACACATACATAATAATCTGTTCTTATTTCTTTATGACTTGATTTATTACTACGGCTTCGTTGGTCTAGTGATAGCAAGCGCGACTGAAGAGTATGAGGTCGTGGGTTCCATCTCAGAGTCGGGCAAAGTGCTAATGGGTTTTTCCATCGGGATTTTCTGAGTAGCATCCACGGAGTCTGGATTTGTGCCCGGTTAATGGGAATAGGCTCACTCCCTAAAACATGGAACTTAAACATAACTGGCGAAATGTAGATGTATTAGGTACACCGCTGCCTAACCCTTCGGGAATTACAGGCGTGATGTTATATAAGACGATTAACTAAAGGAACAGAAGCCCTATACGGTGTTTACTCGTATATTGGTTTCTCGTCGGTCATAACTTATTCTGTTCTTCTTCTTCCTCGTGTCGATGATTTCCAGGGTTATTTAATTAAATTTGTTTCGACCAGAACTCAGCCACATCGATGGCGTTAGTGGTGACTTCGGACAGGTCCCTTAAAGTGCAGGTGGAGTTGCACAAAGAGCAGGTCAGGAGGTGGGCCATGGTTTGGGATGAGACTCCGCAGTCGCACTCAGGTTTCCGCCCCCACCGGACCAAGTTGTACCTGCAGCGGCCCACCTGGCTTCGAAGTCGGTTTATAGTCTTCCAGGTGTGCCATGGCAGTTTGTGACCCGCTGGGAGCTATTCTGCAGGCTCAGCATAGCGAGCCGGAGGGGGATGTCTGAGGAGCCACAACTTTTTGCGAGCTTCACCAACCCTATTGTGATCGATTGGTGGAATTGACCTAAGGAAGCTGTTCCGACTCTTCAGCCTGCCTCGCGAGTCGCGACATCTCCGCATTGTAAAGAGTGTGACGTTTGTCTGTCTCTTGTTTATATTTTTCGGAAAAGCAGGCAACCTCTCTTTGGACTTCAGGGGAGCCACTCCTGCGAGCGGGTATAAAGCAGCTAGTGGTGTTGGTTTTAGGCAGCCAGTGACGATTCTGCATCTACCTCTCGGGCATGAGCGGATCGATGCCACACTGGGCATTCAAATTCGCCAGCCGAGAAGCAGAAACATCGCTACATCGCTTACGAGATGCGAGCCTAAGCGGACGTGTTTTTCTGTACTTGCTTAAATGAAATATCATAAACAATTACGACAAACATCAGCATTTATTTGTGGCGTCAATTAAAAACAAAGTAAAGTGGGTCACCTGTGACTTAGTGTCTGACTATTGTACTTTTATGTGCAAGATGAACTAAATTATATTAATTTCTATTGACAATAAATAAAGTGTTGCGGTTAGTATGTCTAACCCAGGATCGAGCCCTTTTGGGGCCCGCAGCCAATTACTACGACGAAGTCCTCCGCCCACGCCTACCGGAGAATTGCCCTCGAGTGAACCAAATCCACCACCACCTGTACCAGCACCTGAGGAGAATTTCTTGCCGAGTGAAATTGTCAGCACGCCAGAGATCCAGAAGTGGTTGCTATCTATTGATGGCATTCTGACCGAAGTCTGCACTATTGTTGGTGAAGGAAAAATGAACTCGGACCAGAAGCAACGTGTTGTAAATCTTTGCCGTAAGGTCCAAAGTGGGACTTCTCAGATGGCTGTCCTTTACCAATCGATAAAGCAGAAAATGATCCAGTCCCACAGTACTGTCCAGCACTTACAGCTTCAGAAGAATATGGCGAACTCTCTGGACCAGTTTAAAGAGGTTATTGAGTCGAAGCTGAATACGCCTAGCAATTCCTATGCCAACATGGTGAAGAAAGGCTCCGACAATTTCATCCGTCCTGCAAACTTGAGTGCAATCGCCATCTATCCCAGCGATAAAACTAAAACAAGTGACGACACCAAGTCACTTGTTCAAAAGTTAATATCCCCCGAGCAACTCAAACTTCACGTACGTGGCCTGAAAAAAGTGAAAAATGGGGGAGTACTAATTAGCACTGAAAATAAAGGCGATATAGATAAATTGAAGAAATCGGAGAAGATATTCACCTCAGGCCTCACAATAGAAGAACCTTCTAAACGACGACCTAGGATTACTGTCATTGGTGTTCCCGTAGCCCTTACTGAGAAGGAGGTATTTGACTGTATTTACGAGCAAAACTTATCAGATAAATTGCCGAATACAACACGTGACTCCTTCCTTGAGACTATTAAACTGAGCCATAAATCTGGTAAGAAAGGCCTTCCTACCTGCAACTACATTCTGGAAGTACCCGCTGGCATAAGAAAAATGCTGGTAAACCAAAACAGAATTTTTATAAATTGGACCTCATGCCCGGTAAGAGATTTTACGATCGTCACCAGGTGCTACAATTGCCAGCAGTTCGGCCACGCAGCTAAGTTTTGCCGTGAAACGAGTCCTACTTGCAACCACTGTGCAGAGACGGGACACTCAGTGAAGGAATGCACTAGCAAATCTTCTCCCCCACAGTGTGCGACGTGCAAAAAATTCAAGAGGAAATGTGACCATCCAACCGGTGATGTAAGTTGCCCGGCACGTAAATATGCAGAGACCAACTACATCAACTCAATAGATTATGAGGGCGCCTAAGAGCGCCACAGTCTATTATTTTTAGTAGGCACACAAACAGGTAGCTTATTTATTTGTATTTCTTCTTAGTTTGTAAGTATCATGAGCAATCAGCTAATCAGTGATCTAGATAGTTTTACTGTGTCTGAATCCAAGATCTGTAATGTTGAGGACTGTAAATACCTTCTTCGTTCTGGTGACAAATCGCTTACCTTGCTTACACAAAATATTCGCAGCATAAACCGAAATATGGATGGTTTTGAAGTGTTTTTACAAAGTCTTGACATAAGCTGTGATATTATCGTACTAACAGAATGTTGGTTGTCAAAACAGACAGTCAACTTACCATCTCTGAACGGTTTTTATTCATATAAAACAGACAGAAACATCAACCAAAACGACGGAGTTGTAGTTTATGTTAAAAATAATTTACGAACTATTAAAGAAGAACCACCATCCCAAGACAGTAATTGCTTATTCATTAAAGTTATTCCCGATACAGTAGTCATGGCTATTTATAGGCCTCCCTCTCATAATATCGACAGATTTTTGGACTCACTCGAAACTAACTTAAAAACCGTAAGTATTTTCAAAAACATAATACTCGTAGGAGATATCAACATAAACATTTCCTCCGGGAATCCCGATACCCATACACACAATTATTTAAATATTTGTGCATTTCATGGACTTTTACCAGCTCACTATTACCCCACACACCAAAGCGGTTCTTGCTTAGATCATGTCATTCTAAAATCAAAACATTCATCCAAAACATTGGTTACTAACTCTGCGCTTACCGATCATCAAGCTGTTTTACTAACAATGCAAATAAGTTCACCTAGAAAAAACTGCGAGCGTAGCTACACTAAAGTCAATATGACAAACCTTGAAAGTGACATACGCGGCATTAATTTTAACCCTATTTATGTTTCTGTTGATGCAAATATTTCTTTAGAATATTTCATAAATTCTTTACAATACGTAATAAGGAAAAACACATTCACTAAGATAATCCCTAAAAAGTATAGTTGTATTAAACCGTGGATCACACCAGGTCTCGTTCGTTGTATAAGACACAGAGACAAACTTCACCTAAAATCCAAACTTGCACCTGATGACGTAATACTTTCTGTTACCTATAAAAGATATCGTAATTTCTGTAATAATCTTTTGAAAAAACTAAAAAACCAGTACGATAAAAATGAACTCGAGAAGGCGGGAAAAAATAGCAAACTTGTGTGGAAATTTATAAAAACTAATACATTAAGGTCTAAAAATTCCGAACCTCCGCTAGATTTACTATTAACAGAAATAAACCCATCCGAAGCAACAAATAAGGTTAACCAATATTTTATCAACGTTGGTAAAAACTTGGCTGAAAAATTCATAAATATTAGCCGTCCTCCCTCTCAAAACTCAACTAGGCCATCTTCCACGTTAAATTCTTTTGTTTTATTAGATACGGACGTAAACGAAGTAGTTAGAATAATAGACGGCTTAAAGGATGTTTGCGCAACTGGGTGGGATGATATACCCAATAATGTACTTAAAAGATTTAAAAACCTACTGGCCCCTCCGCTTACCCACATCTTTCAGCTTTGTTTATCTAAAGGGATATTTCCAAAATTGCTGAAAAAGTCTGTGGTGACACCTATTTTTAAGTCTGGAGACAAAATGAGTGTGAATAACTACAGACCCATTTCAGTACTAACAGGACTGTCAAAAATCTTAGAAAAAATCATAAACAGTAGACTGATAAAATATCTGGAAGAGAACAAACTACTTTCAGATAATCAATTTGGGTTTAGGCCTAAAAAATCAACTAACCAAGCAGTAAACAAATTGATTAATTACATTTCTACAAATCTGGATAGTGGAATGCATACAGTGGGTATTTTTCTAGACCTTGCCAAGGCCTTTGACACTATTTCTTGCACTACTCTTTTGCAGAAGCTTGAATCACTTGGGATAAGAGGAGCGCAGCTTCTACTATTATCTGATTATCTTAACGATCGACAGCAATGTGTAAAAATTGGTCCGACTACAAGTTCTGATCATTCTAATACTTGTTTTGGAATTCCACAAGGCAGTATACTAGGTCCTACATTATTTTTAGTCTATATTAATGATCTTTGCAGCCTGACACTCAAAAATGGTGTTGTAATGTCTTATGCGGATGATACTGCTCTTTTATTTGCAGCTAAATCAAGGGCTGAGGCCTATGAACATGCTCAGAATGGTTTCAACATTGTATCTAATTGGCTCCAGAATAATCTTCTAACCCTGAATGCTGATAAAACAAAATACATTTCATTTACAATGAGAAATACTAACATACCGCTTACTAACCAAACAATTTACGCGCATACCTGTAGCACGTACGCTGACACTGCATGTTCTTGCCCTACTTTAGAAAAAGCTGACCATTTGAAATATCTTGGTGTCACTATTGACTCCAATCTAAATTTCCGTAAACATATCGAGTTACTATGTGCTAGAGTGCGCAAACTAATTTATGTTTTTAAGTATTTACGTAATGTAGCCGACTATAAATTAATAAAACAGGTTTATTTAGCGTTGTGTCAGTCTATTCTAACCTATTGCATAACATCCTGGGGGGGGGCGGGAAATTCGATTCTTCTCCCTCTAGAACGTGCTCAAAGAGCAATTCTAAAGGTTGCTACCTTTCGTCCGTTTAGATTTCCTACACATCTGCTCTACAAAGCATGTAATTTGCTCACAGTACGGCAATTATTTATTCTTCACATTATACTACAGCAGCACTCTACCCTTCCCTATGACCCAGTTCCTTCCGATAGGAGAAGAAAAGACCTGGTTTGCACAAAGCCTCAAACTAGACATGCGTTTGCTAGTCGTTTTTATGTGTTTTTAGGACCTTTTCTGTATAATAGACTCAACAAGAAACTAAACTTCTATAGTCTAAGTTATAGGAAATGTAATTTTGTAATATCGGATTATTTAGCGATGCTTAATTACACGGACACAGAAAAACTTCTAGAAGTCCTGGTTTGATTTGATATGTCATCTCCTCGTATTTAGTTGTACATATTGTTATTAAGTTAGTTTTAATGTTTACCGTTTTTGTTCCTAGATTTACTTTATTTTAAAATTTTCCTGTCCTAATTAAATTATGCATTGTAAAGTGATGGCCTGAAACACAGGTTTAAATAAACCTAGATCAGGCAGGTCGCTACCTAACATTTGATTTCGCCATTATCGTAACTTGCAACAGTTATATATATTTTAGTTATAGTTTACTTATAAGCACTAATTATACAATTGTTTAGAAATAACACTACTGCACCTAAATGTCCACTTTTGTAATACCTACTTTTTTGAAATAAATTATTCTTAATTATTCTTATTAGAAAGCCATGCCAGAAGTCCGGAGATGTGCGGAGGTGCCCCAGGCGGTGGATGTTAGCCGACGTAATAGTTTATTGCGAGCGCCCACCTTTAGCTTGGTCTTAACACAGTGATGCTTGTAGATGAGTGACCGATCTAGTGTAACTCCCAGATAGACGGGGTTGTTGTTGTGCTCAATATCCGCGCCTTCCATTTTATTTTAAGAGCTCTGTTGGTTTGGCGGTTTCTGAGGTAGCATGCGCAAGACTGCGTTTTCGACCTTATCTTGGTTATCTTGGTCGATTGGGCCTTAAATCGTTGCTCTCGTAGTAAGTACTAAGAGTATTCAGAGCCATATCAAGATTTGTTTCGGCATCCAATTCAATTCAATTCATTTATTGCATCAAATATGGTAGGTACATGAAGTTCTTATAAATAAAAAAAATATTTAGTAACACACATTTGGCCAATAGATATCATGCAATAGTACAAGTTTTTACACTTAAGATATTATTCAGTAGGGCATTTTGTCGATAACAGTTAAATATGTCTGTGCTTTAAAGTGTAAAATTTACAGGGACACTTGAAAAAACTCATCTATCGAATAAAAACACTCTTGTAACAACCACAAGTCCGCAACGCAACACAAAACTTATTGAAGGGTAGTTGAGTAGTTGACCTATGCAAAGCATTGTAAATTAGGGCCATATAAACGCAGCTCCGCTGAAAAAGTCTAGCTTTGGAACGGGCATTTCAAAATCTAAATGTGTAGGTTTCCTTTTATTTGTGTTATCTTTCTTTTCGAATAGTTCCAAGATTGGACCTCACAAACCTGGCAGCTTCGTAAATATAAATGCATGTGACAATGGGCCAGTCAATAGATTGTGCGACCTGAATATAGGCTCCTCTTCTTGTTTGATTTCAGGTGTCCGTAGAGTTGGCTGGACAAGTTATTGATTCATTCTGGCTCGTCAAGGATGAACACAAGCCTTACTACTTCATATAGTCACTAGAAGGAAAGTAGAAATACCTACTACACACAAGACCTAAACCGAACAAGGAGAATTAAATCAATACCCATAAAACTTGGGGAGTTAAGGCATTTTCTAGACGATATGGATGTTTTTTGAAAAATAGTTTTTAGTTTATCTAATTTCAATATAATGAATTTACGCAAGCAATCTTTTTTTTCTAGTTTTATAGTAAATGGGTGAGTCACTTTCAAATAAATAGAATTAAAAGCCAGTGTTCTAAAAAACCACCAAGATTATTTTATACAACACTAGCTTTTGCCCGCGGCTTCTTCGGCTCTTTTTCGGGATGAAAAGTACCCTTTGTCCGTTTCTGTACACCTGACAACATAGGTATATTATATGCAGAATTTCAGGATTATCGGTTCTGTGGTTTACGCGTGAAAATGTAACAAACTTACTTTCGCGTTTATAATACATATTATGTATAAAATATAATATAATTATCTATATTAGTATAGTATGGATTGATATTAGTATGGATATTTTCCACAATTAAAAGTATTTTAAACAAAGGAAATACGAGTAGCTTGAAACTGATTAATCATTCGCAAAACAATGATGAATAGCGTCAATAACATTTATCGGCATTGGTATTGTATATTTAACTCCAATTAAATACTTAGTAATCAATTACGAGGCACAGACGGTGGTCGTCTTGTTAATAAACCAACAAATAGAATATGAAGTTGTTTATAATTTCGCTTCTGTTAGGTTTAAGTAGTGGTAGAGATTTTTCCAAAGCGAGAGATCGACCACAGTATGACTGTGGTAACTGCCAACCTGAACAAGTGCACATATCGTTTGGAGGTAAGTCAGTGTCCATTTGACCTTATTTGTTGGAGTTGTGACCCCTGATAGTTATTCAATTGTTTCATTAGTAAATATGTACAAAGTGTGACAAGCAGTACAATTCTATATTGGATTGGAACGTAATTGATCTATTGATAGACATAGGTAGCTGGTCGCATTTTTTTGTCATGCACAAACCCTTTGCCTTGAAGAAACTGCCCAGCATCGACATCACCAGAACCGTTATAAGAATTGTAAAAAGTCATGGCCCATTCTTTGGGAACCGTCATCTGCCTTTTACCAACTATGACGGGGTCGACTCCAGTCTAACCAGATGCTTCTAAATGCCAATATTTTACATGGAACGACTGTCTATCTGACCTCCACACGTACTACGATATCCTTTGGCTTTGGCCTGTGGGTCTAGTGGTTAGTGACCCTGACTGCTAGGACGGAGGTCGTGGGTTCGATTCCCACACAGGACAAATCTTTGTGCGATGAGTAGTTTAGAAATATATAAGTATGTTTATCAGTTGTCTGGTTGCCATAGTACAGGCTCTGCCTAGTTTGGGATCAGATGGCGGAGTGTTGGTTGTCCCAAGATATATTATTATTAGGTAATGATTTCATTCAATAAAATTGTGACATTATTTATCCATTGTTGACGTCATGTCCTGACATTCTTAACAAAACACGATCGGCCTGAACTTCTTGCCAATCACCTGACTCCTGAACTTCCAGAAAAAGTAAACGACATAGTGATAACATGGTCGACGTTCAACGACACCCTGATGTCAATTGTGGAGTACGGTGAAGGGTTCATGGACAAGCAGACCAGCGGCTCCAGCAAGATCTTCGTGGATGGAGGGCGGAAGAAACACAGCCAGTATATACACACTGTTACGTTGAGCAATCTCAAGTTTAATACCAGTTACGGTAGGTCTTCTTTATGTTGATTATGATATAACAAGAAAAGGCTTTTGTTCACGACCGGTTTTCACCCGGGTCGGGTTAGAAACGGTCGTAAACAAGAGCACATAGTTTCCTGGTTTTTGGAGCGAAAATTATTGGCGTGCCAAAATTAAACGCGTCAAAAGAACCGATTTGCTGTTGAAAATTCACTCAACGAATCTCAAACTTACCTTTAGTACGCCTTTAGTACAGACGCCAGCTCATCAAGCTACCCGATACTGTCAAATTTTCCCAATCAATCTTGAACCTAATACTTTAGAGATAAAGTTAAAAATCTTTTAAAGAAATGTGACAGATTTTAGCAGCTTGATGTGCTGGCGTCTGTACATTTCTAAAGCATCTAATAAACCACTCACATTTAACATTCGCTTTAGGATCCATCCATATAAAGACCTCGATGTTTGAATATTTGGTAAAAGCTGGTAAATTCAAGTTTTTAGTCCACTGAAGTCCATCAGACTTACTTGTAAATCCACGGCTATCGTGAGAACCGTTGCTAACTAGTAGGTTACTGTTATCAGTGGCTTTATTGAGGTTATCGCGACGTCTTCTCTATATCAACAATCAGACTAAGGCTCTTAGGTCATCTTGAACGTGTGTCGACTTACACTAGCGTGCATGATACTGAGCTGCTTCATCAAACGAAAGTCCGGAGTTCGGAGCTCATTGTTATGTTATGAGCTGGTCAATTCGTTCTGAAGATTGGCTTGGTGCAATGCTAGCTAAGTAGTGGCGCGAACATCAAAATCTACGTTTTGGATAGTGTGTCTCATGGCATGGTTGCGCAAATGCTGAGCGGAGGGTCCGGGCTCGATACCCGGTTCGAGATTAGTAGTACATTTTGATATGTGCGGAAACTTTGTTATTACATTCGAGGAGGAATTCACACCCGAGCTGCAGACTAGGGTATTATGGAGCCGAGAACTGCTAAACAAATACTCAGCGTACCAAACGACGTTTATTAGTACACTTTTGAAGAAATAAAATATTAGAACGAAAAGTATTTTTCTCAGGAATTACTAGGAAACTATGGTTTAATTTGCTTTTTTTCCGCGCTATGCTTTCGCCAGGTTGAAAAGGCAAAGGTATGATGCCGCTAAGCAATATACCTAGCTATGAAAAATAGAAAATTTAAATATTTTTGAATTTAGAACACAAATAAATGTTAATTTATTCATAAAAGTAAATATTTGTTTTAAATAATCATCATGTTTATCTTTGGTATTCTGTTTATAAACACAATCGAAATATTCAAAGAATATTTACGCCGTAAAGACTCATTATCTCTTTGCCGAGAATTAAAAAAAAACAATCACCGCCGACTAAAGTCATTGAACCAATTTGGACTTAGTATAGGTATTATATAGTAGTAATAAGTTTTGTTAGGTTTTTACACTAGGAATTTCACAGCCCGGAGTTTGGAAGTCTATGATGTGACACCCCCGTGGCTCGGAAAGCACGTAAAGTCGTTGGTCTAGCGCCTGATCTATCCCCGGAGGTGTCGTATTACCGTTCCATGGAGTCCTAGGAAAGAGAGTGCACCTAGCACTCTGTTCTTTTATTCTCAGTTTGCCTACACACTTGTGCACTATAAAAGGTCCGGTAGGTACTTGGCTAATGTTCGTTGAGGTTGACCGCCGTGGCCAAAATTCGGTCAGGGGGATAATATTATGAATGTTTACAGTATACCACGTGGGCTCTGTGTACGGCTGGTCGGAGCAGTTCTGGTTCCGCACAGTGCCTGAGGGTGAAGACTGGCCCGTTCGAGCAGCCATCTACGGCGACATGGGCAGCGGGAACGCACAAGTACGTTACTAGATTCTTCTTTTCTCCGCTACTTTGCAGGCGCTTGTCAACCTATCTAGGAATTCTCCAAGTAGAATATCAGAATCTGTTTCTTATGTCCAAAGTAACAGGTAATAAATTAAAAACTTGAAAAGTAAATTCTACCGCCCACCGCGCGTCTGTAGTAAACTGGTAATAAATAATACTATAACATTGAGCTAACCTAGCATTGTGCGGAATTTCTATTGAATAAGAGGCTAGCTATATACTGGTTTGGTTACCAATGTCGTACGGCCCACTGTGCTAAGACTGCTGACTCATGTCATAAGTCTAATTTATTTTTCTTTTATAAAACGTTGCCCCACACTGGAAATTTCTCCTGTATCGTGGGTGCGTTTACAAACATTTAAACTACAGTCTTCCTTCCACTCTACACAACAGACCCGGAAAAACTACTTGTTGGGCATGCAAATATTTGTCCAGAATCGAACCCGCGACAAGCTGCGCAGCAGCCAATTGCTTAGAATTGTCTAAATAGAGCCTATTTTATTCTCGAAAATGTATTCTTCCAGTCTCTATCGTACCTGCAAGATGAAGCCCAGCGCTCTCACTTCGACGTTATCCTGCACGTCGGAGACTTTGCGTACGACATGAATTCCAAGAACGCACGCGTTGGCGACGAGTTCATGAGACAGATAGAACCTTTGGCGGCCATAGTACCTTACATGACGTGTCCCGGGAACCATGAGGAGAAGTAGTACGTATATGGACCTCGCTATGGCATGTGATGAGGGAGAATTAAACGCATGTGGCCATGGCCGTACCCAGGTTCAGGTCAGGGGGGGGGGGGGGAATCAGATTTGTTCAAGCCGGATCCCGCGGGTCTGGACGGCAGGCGGTTGGCTTGCAGCGCAGCGCTGCTAGTGAGTGCGCCGGACGGTTTTTAAAAGTTAACGCATAACAAATTGTATTGCAATAAAAAACGTTTTTAAAAACAAGTTTTTGTTTAAATGCGCTAAAAATAATAAAATAAACTTTTCCTTTAAAACTTTTACTATCAACTTATAACGTCATTACAAGCTTGTCGCGAGATTAAAGTACTCGTATTTACCTACTTAGTTTGAAAATTTTAAACATTAAAATCAATCAGATCTAGTTTTTTAATTTACTTGTTTATCTACACAGGTAAATCTCGCGACAAGATTTTATATCATGTATATTGTGTAGGTAATGATATTATAAGTTGATAGTTAAAGTTTATTTTATTCTTTTTAGCGCATTTAAATAAAAACTTGTTTTTAAAAAAGTTTTTAATTAATAATTTTATTTTCAAATTTTTAGTTTTGTCGTAATCATTTCTGATAACGCATAATTATCTCAACACTTTTTTTTTGTATCCGTGCTATTAACCGTTGAGGAGTTCTGTCGTGACAAGACGATCCTGGCAGGTTAAGTTCATGATAGAAATCCTCTTCATCCGTCAAATACGAACGAATCTACAAATTTTCGAATCCATGCTATTAACCGTTGAGGAGTTCCCTCGTACTAAAACGATCATGGTTGCAGGATGAGGGCATGATAGAAATCATCTTTATCTATCAATATTGAACGCGGATACAAAGTTAAGTGTCGGCGCTATTAACCGTTGAGGCGTTCCTTCGGGAGATAACAATCCTGGCTGCAGGATGAGGTCATGATAGAAATCATCTTTATCTATCAAAATTTAACACGTATACAAAGTTTCGTGTCCGCGTTATTAACCGTTGAGGAGTTCCCTCGTGAGAAGACAATTTTGGCTGCAGGTTTAGGTCATGATAGAAAATCATCTTTATCTATCAAAATTTAACACGTATACAAAGTTTCGTGTCCGCGCTTAATCAATGGAAAATAAGCCACAAAGTAAAATCAAATGAGAGTAGATTTAAAGAGAAAAGCATATAGCGCCTATCCCAAGTAGAATGCGAGCAAGCCATTTTGAAGGTTATGCGCGAAGATTTAGGGTCTTGATAATCTTAATATTGTAAGCGATAATGTTTAAAATATCAATCCGCAGTAACTTCAGCAACTACGCGGCGCGCTTCTCGATGCCGGGCCGCGACGCGAGCCTGTTCTACAGCTTCGACCTCGGGCCCGTGCACTTCGTGTCCATCTCCACCGAGGTGTACTACTACGTTAATTACGGCATCAAACTCATCAGCAACCAGTTTGATTGGCTCAAAGAAGACTTGGAGTCAGCCAATCTTCCGGAGAATAGGTTAGGCAAAATTATATCCAGCCAGAAATCTTGAATATAGACCTTGCCACGGAACCTTTTGTGTAGATCTGGCCACAGAAACATTTATCTAGCTGAGATTAACTCACGACTGCCTTCAAGCGGCTCCTGCCCAACCTGAGGGGTCCAAACGCCTCCTGCCGGAGGCTCTACGCGGGGATCGTGCGGTCCATGGCCCTTTACGGGGCCCCGGAGTGGGCGCGTTCGTTGAGGCTGCGAGCCGCGCATTACCTGAACGCGCCCCAAAAGGTGGTAGCCGTAAGGATGATCCGTGGGTACCGCACGATCTCCCGCGAGGCGGCGAGCCTCCTTGCCGGATTGCCGCCATGGGATCTGGAGGCCATAGTCCTTGCGCGCCTGCACGAGTGGCGCGCGGAGGTACAGCGTCGGGGGGAAACTCCGCTGCCGTGGCAAATTGTCGCTCAGCGGACCGACCTCCGGCGCGATCTCATGGCGACATGGAGAGAGCGACTATCGCAACCCCGTGCAGAGCACGCCACGATAGTGGCGATAAGTCCCCTCTTTGAGGAGTGGCTAGAGAGGCGCCACGGCACCCTCACCTTCCGCCTGACGCAGGTTCTCACCGGACACGGTTGTTTCGGGAGGTACCTGCACTGAATCGGGCGGGAGGAAACGCCCGGGTGCTATCATTGTGTGGATCGCCCGGAGGACACGGTGGAGCACACCGTGGAGGTCTGCTCCGCTTGGACGGAGCACCGCCGTGTCCTCGTAGAGGCGATTGGCGGCGGCGACCTCTCGCGTCCGGCCCTGGTTCAAGCCATGGTCCGGGGCGAGAGGAAATGGGAAGCCGTCACCTCCTGCGAAGCAGTCATGCTAGCGAAGGAGGTGGCGGAACGTGAGAGGGTCAGAACCTCACGTCCCAGGCGCCGCGGGAGAAGCACCGGGCGTCGGGGGCCACGCTGTGATGGCTCTCGGCCACCGTAGGCGCGGGCCTGTGGACGGTGAGTAATGGGTTAGCTCGCCGTCCGTCCGTCTTATGACGACAGGCCGTGTCGACGCGGACGGCGCGTTTGTGTTCCACGCGCGCCTCAACGAGATGTCAGCAAACAGGAGGGGCCCGCAAGGGCCGATGCCTGCCAGGGCTGCGGGACTGTTCGAAAGAGATACCGCGGCCCTGGAACATAAAGGGCAAAAGAAGGAACATGGGTGGTTTTTAGTCAGTAAAAGTCTGACACTCCCTTCCGCTCCGCCCAGAGCGGGAGCAGTCATTTGATGATATCACAACCGAAAAAAAAAAAAAAAGATTAACTTACGAAGTTGACTGATGGTATACAGTAGGCGTAGCCTGTATGCGACACAAATAAAATGGGAGTACAACGAGCCGTTGAAGATGGAGTAGCCTCGAATATTCGGCTTAGTTTCTAGGATAAAAATCTGAGGATTCCCAACAGTCATCCATCACTAATATCTTTATCATTTTTAAGCATATCGACTGGATGTATGAACCTCCTTATTTTTATGTCAATTCTCTAATATTTCTATGGTAACCAAGTGTAGCCTAATTAATCATCAAGTGTTTTAGTGGCTGAGCGTGTCGCGGGTTCTATAACCGCACGGAGCAAATATTTGTGTGGCCTACAGGTAGTTGTTCCGGGTCTGGCGCGATACAAGAGTGGCTAGTGTGGGGCAACGTTTATTTTATCAAAATCCGTTTTCTTGCAGATCAAAGAGACCATGGATAGTACTGTTCGGCCACAGACCTATGTACTGCAGTGACAGGGAGGACTTCGACTGCAAACGAGAGCTTACGCGCGTCGGCCTGCATGGCATGTGGGGTAAGAGTAGATAAGTAGTATGAATGCTTTCGGATGGCATCAAGTTCGGCTACTAATATAAAACCTCATTTATTCATAGCTCTCGAGCCTTTACTGAAGGATTATGGTGTAGATCTGGTGATCTGGGCACATGACCATCTGTACGAGAGGACGTTCCCTCTGTATGACAACAAGATGTACAACGGCTCCACTGAGTATCCCTACGTTAACCCTGGGTAAGTCTGGAGTCGTTCACCCACCAACTCTGATTGGTAAAACGTGTCCTTTAGTCAGCTGTGCTATAGTCTCGCTTTCTTGTATACTTGTCAGCAAATCCTTTCATTTAATACCGATATTATGGGAATGCATAAAGAATAACTAGTCCGCCATCTTTGGGAGTCCGCCATATTGGATTTAGAATGATGTCACTTAGCCAACCATTCATTGTCATCCAAACTAAATCTGTTTTAAAATTCGCTATCCTGTGAGATCTAGCGAAAAAGATTAAAAATGTCGCTCATAGCATGCCAGGACTTCCCGCGAAGCGACGGCATCGCCTGAGGTCGTGGACGAAAACTAGTGTAAAAATGTGTCTTGATGTTCTAGGGCTCCAGTGCACATTATAACTGGCTCAGCTGGGTGTAAGGAGGGACACGCTCACTTTAAACGTAAGTATACCTACTTAAGCCGTATACAGCGTGTACCAGAACAGTGGGGTCATATTTAAGGGAGACATGGATCATATTTTGATGGTCTAAATCCGTACATGCACAGCGTGTACGCTTAGAACATTAGTTTTAATTTAATTTACTTTTTCTTTTATATATACATATTTAAAAATCCTGATATTAGTTCAAGGATAATGACCGTTTTAAAGGTTATTTGTGTTGTTACTAGCTAGTTTTAAATACTTGCTACCTACTACGTGGAGAACGTAGTAGGTAGCATAATTGTTTTAAAATGTTATATTTAAGATATCATGACTAATTCTTATTGTGCTACTGTTTGTTTTTCCTTAAATAAATAAATAAAATAAAACATTAGATTTACGGGTGTAAATCTAATGTTTTATTTTATTTTTGTTGTATCTATGAAAAAGTCAAAGTGATTACTTGAGTAAAAATAATTATTTAAGATACGATTTTTATTTTGTCAAGTAGTTTAGTAATTGCTTGAAGTTAGAACTGTCAAAATTAGAACACTTAGGTTAGCTTTCTTTGACGGTTTTTACTTCGTTTAAATTCTTGTCTATTGCATAAAAATCAAGCAATTACTTTAACTTGACTATAGATACGAGTCTTATAAGTATTGTCTATGGCTCTAAAGAGAGACGAAAAGAACCAACAAAGTCTATGACTCTAGCCTATCTTGGAAAATCAGATGAGTAGGTAGAAGAGTGTTGTTCGTCCTGGGGTTAATGGCCCACTCAATGAATTAAAGTTTCAACAATTAACAGGTTTTAAATTAACAAGGTGTGAGTCAGTTAGACGGTTGAAATAAAGTGATAGTTTTAGGGACGTTAGTGAATAATCCCTGAAAACTTTTCACTGAAAGCTACCTAACTTATGAACGTTTGCAGCTGACCCGGAGCCGTGGTCTGCGTTCAGGAGTAATGACTACGGGTACACGAGGCTCGTTGCTCACAACAAGACACACATCTACATGGAACAGGTACCTGCGTTCAGGAGTACTATTAATTAAGTACTAATATGTATAGTTAGCTGGTCATGACTCATGAGACGTGGGCTAAGCAAAACAAAATCCTTCTTTTATAATCTTCTTTGTCTAGCGTGGAAGTAAAGGTATTCGATTTCAAAAATAACATTATGATGTTTTATGAAGCGGACTTTACCTACCTACTGTTCTAGTTTATTTTTTGTCTATCAAAGAGAATATCGTCGTAGCTGTGCCCTGCGACCGTCGCCCGCGTGAAATTATTACAAAAATTTTACTTCCCTATTTGAATCGCTATTTATGATTTCAGGTAAACGTGGAACAAAAGGGCCAAGTAATCGACTCGCTGTGGCTCGTCAAGAATGAACACAAACCTTACGATATTTAAGAATGAACACAAACCTTACGATATTTAAGAATGAACACAAACCTTACGATATTTAAGAATGAACACAAACCTTACGATATTTAAGAATGAACACAAACCTTACGATATTTAAGAATGAACACAAACCTTACGATATTTAAGAATGAACACAAACCTTACGATATTTAAGAATGAACACAAACCTTACGATAATTTTCGCTCAAACCTTCTTTTTAACTTGATCTTATTTTAAAGTAATAACTTGAGCGTTCTAAAACTAGAGTTAGGTATCTACCTAAGCAAGTACCTATAAAGATTTCCGGTTCTCACCTGTAAATACAATTATTTTAATAAATTGTTAAAGACGAAAGTTTTGGTATTTCACTATAGCAAGATTAGTTTAACCCTTCGTTTAATTCCGAGTCATAATTTATTACTTAGTCACAGATTGGTTGGTCCGTTGTTCGTAATGGAAGTAAAAATCAGTGTCCCGTCTAGGGGAAACAAAGAACGGCCCCCGCCTAAAACCAAATTGCGTAAGATAGAAAGAGAAGAATGTGCATGTATGTTCAAGATCTAGGCGGTAGATAAGATGATTGATATGAAGGATATGGAAGACAAATCTGTGAATGGATGTTGGAAAGAGATGGCGGATTTTATAAGGAGAGTAGCAAAATATGTGTTCGGAGAATCGAAAGGGAAAGGTATGATAGATAAGGGTACATGGTGGTGGAATGTAGAGGTACAAAGAGTCTGAAAGAGAAAAAGGTAGCGTTTAAAGAATGGCAGGGTGTAGCAAACGGCAACAACAGTTTGAAAGAAGAAAAGAAGAATATTTATAAAGAATGCAAGAGAAAGGCAAAAATGGCGGTAGCAGTTTCCAGGGCTAAGGTGCAGGAGATGTTATATGACTCATTGGACAGTCCTAGAGGCCAGAAGGAGCTCTATCGGATTACAAAAGCAAGAGAAAGGAGAACGAGAGATATAAATCATATAAAGTGTATAAAAGATGGCGCTGGTAAGGTTCTGTCAAAAGATGATGAAATAAAAGGGAGATGGCAGGTTCATTTTGAAAAGTTAATGAATGAAGAGAATGAATGGAGCGGTGTGCTTAAAGAGGTACAAGTAAATATGGGTTTGGTGAGGGAAATTAGCATGAATGAAGTGAGGAAGGCAGTTCAAAGTATGAAAAATGGAAAGGCCATGGGCCCTGATGATATACCAGTAGAAGTATGGAAGTGTTTAAAAGAAGATGGCTGACTTTATTCTTTAATAAGTTGTTGAGTGAAGAAGCAATCCCACAAGAATGGTGCAATAGTTATCTAGTGCCCATCTTCAAAAATAAAGGTGATGTGCATGACTGTAACAGCTATCCAGGGAAAAAGCTCATGTCACATAATATGAAATTATGGGAGAAAGTAATAGAGAAAAGATTGCGAGAGGAGAGTGAGATTACTCAAAATCAGTTTGGGTTTATGCCAGTTTTGTGAGAAGTACAGACGTGCACACAAGAACTTGCACATGGTGTTCATTGATCTAGAGAAAGCGTATGATAGGGTACCTCGGAATGTGTTGTGGTGGGCTTTGAAACAGAAAGGTCGACCTGGGATTTATGTCGAGTTAATTAATATATATAATAAATTTATTTATTTTCTCCCACAAGTATTAATATGTACACAGTATAGTATTCAAAATGTTTGAAGATGGGAGACAGGAGCCCATACTAGTAAAAAATGTGCTACGGGTCTTCTGGTTTTGGTAATTCGTGCTGTGTACAGTCAATCTAGTACGGGTCCGGTCAGCTGCTGGCACCACCGACGAGTTGAGTGTGTCTGTAGGCTTGTATCAAGGGTCGGCTTTGAGTCCTTACCTCTTCCTGTTGATTATGGATGCTAACGTCGGACATACAGGAAGAGGCACCCTGGTGCATACTGTTTGCCGACGATATTGTTGTTGTCGGTGAAGATGGGCTCGAGATCCAGAGCAGATTAGAGAAATGGCAAGAGAAGCTGGAGAATGTTGGTTCGAAAATCAGCAGAACTAAAACTGAATACATGTTTTGCGATTTCGGCAGTCTCTCCAGTCCTGGAGTCATAGCGGCGGCTAGATGGCGCATTTCTTCCTGTCTGCTCCGACTTTCGGTATCTCGGTTCACTCGTGCAAAGCGATGGCGAAATAGATCGTAGTGTAAAGCGTAGAATAAACACAGGATGGATGAAATGGCGGCAAGTCACGGGAACAATCTGCGACTCCCGCATTCCCCTTAAACTTATAGGGAAGATTTATAAAACAATGGTTAGACCTGCTGACTTGTATTGATCAGAATGTTGGGCCACAAAAGGGATGAATGAAAGGCATTTGCATATGGCTGAGATGAGAATGCTAAGGGGGATGTGTGGTGTTACGCGAATTGATAAAATAAGAAATGAGTACATAAGAGGAAGTCTGAAAGTGGCGCCGGTGACTGAAAAGTTGTGTGGTAATCGGTTGTCGTGGTATGGGCATGTGATGTGGAGGAATGAGGAAAATGTCGTGAGGAAAGTTTTGAGTATGACTGGATGGGTATAAGAGTAGAGGAAGACCAAAGAAAAGATGGATGGACTGTGTGAAGAATGATATGGCACGAAAAGAAAAAAAAGGTGTCTGATGCGACGACGAGTAATAGAGAAGTATGGAAGAAGGAGACATGCTGCGCCGACCCCAAATGAATTGGGACAAGGGCAAGAGAATGATGACTTATCGAAGAAGACGCGAAGACGCGGAGAGTTCTCTATGTGAAAATAATGGGTCTCCCTTGTTTGACCGAAAAGAAATTGCCAAATTATCACTTCCCAAACAAATTTTCGCATAATTTCATTTGCCAAATTATTACTTACCAAAAAATCTCTTTACAAATAATTGTTACGAAAACCTATGTTTGGCAAGTGAACGTTTGAACAATAACTTGTTCACCAACTAGTACTTTTACCATTTTTTATCTAGTCAAATATTTCAGTTGGTATAACATATTTTACGCAAAATTACATAAGCCAAATATTTGGTGTCGTCAATTTTAAACTTACCATTTCAGTCAAAAGCACTATTAACTAGTTGGAATCTCCTATTTGGATTCGGTTGGGGCTCCTATTTCTGTCTGCAGGGTTTACAGGCACCTAACTAACCGAACCTCGGGGTGCCCCTGACGTCGACCGTCTAGGGTTAGCGTTTCCGTCAGCAGGTCGACGGATCCCCGCTGCGCGGGGCTCCTATTTCTGTCTGCAAGGTTTACAGGAACCTAACTAACCGAACCTCGGGGTGCCCCTGACGTCGACCGTCTAGGGTTAGCGTTTCCGTCAGCAGGTCGACGGATCCCCGATGCGCGGGGCTCCTATTTCTGTCTGCAAGGTTTACAGGAACCTAACTAACCGAACCTCGGGGTGCCCCTGACGTCGACCGTCTAGGGTTAGCGTTTCCGTCAGCAGGTCGACGGATCCCCGCTGCGCGGGGCTCCTATTTCTGTCTGCAAGGTTTACAGGAACCTAACTAACCGAACCTCGGGGTGCCCCTGACGTCGACCGTCTAGGGTTAGCGTTTCCGTCAGCAGGTCGACGGAACCCCGCTGCGCGGGGCTCCTATTTCTGTCTGCAAGGTTTACAGGAACCTAACTAACCGAACCTCGGGGTGCCCCTGACGTCGACCGTCTAGGGTTAGAGTTTCTGTCAGCATCTGTTAAATTACAATTACGTTATATTAAATCAATTTGTGTTATGTCTTCATTCCAAAATTTTTGCCTTTATATTTTTTGTCATAACAAATCATTTGACTAAACGTTTATTGTCTTAATTTTGTTTGCTGTAATAAATCATTTGGTTAAAGACCAAAAGCCTTAATGACATTATCCTTAGTAATAATCTGCCAAGTAAACATTTGACCAAATGAAAATGTGCGTACTAAAATTATTCCAAATATTGGCATAAAAAAAGGTTGCTAAAATTTGTTTGGGTAATGAAAATTTGGCAAAATCTTTTCGGCAAAACGGCAGGATCCCGAAAATAATGACTCTCTACGCAACCGTAGCTTAAAAGGGAACAGGGGCTGCCATTCTTCATACAAAATGTATTACCCTTCTTTTTTCCTGAATAAAACTATGCCTCTAGAGCCATCATTTTTTTTTTTATAAAATCAAGGTCTATTGTAGGCACGTCCCTGTCATTTGCTTTTTTCAGCAACAAATATTTAATAGACCAGGGTCGATAATTTTTAAAACCAAAAAAAATAATAGTAGGATGAAACCCATTAGAAAAGGAGGGGAATATTATAAAAATGAAAGGAAAAATAATTTACGGGCGATCTGAGGTCGGGAAGGGGGTGGGGGTGAGTTTTTAAGGGTAAAAAACGGTTTTTCTCGATTTCCGGCAAAACTAAAAGTCCTATCGAAAAAAGTCAAATGGCAAAGTTGTAGGTAATAAAAAGATCTAAAACTTTTGTATTCACAATTTTTTCACATAACCTCAAAAGCTATGTGAAAAATTCAAAAAACCAAGTTTTTGGTTTTTTATTTTTATCTTTTACAAAAATTTGTTTTTTTTTAACGAAATTTGGTGAAAACTTACCTTTTTATGTCCCAAATACGCTGTAATTTATTTGATTAAAAATATTTATTTTTTCACCTCATTTTGAATTAATATCGAAAAAGCAGCCTAATTTTCAATCGAAAATTCACCCGTCAAAATATCGGCTTTTTTCAAAAAGTTGGTATGGTTTCTGTTCGTTGAAATCTCTACTTTCCGATGGTGAAAAAAAATATATATGTTACCATAGTAAATCTTCTCAGAAAATGCAAAAAATCGAAAAAAACTCGAATTCGATTTTTTTTTTATTATTATAAATAATTTTGAGCTATTTATTAAAATTTACACTTTAATTACTCGAAAAACGTTAGATTACATGCTACATTAATAAAAAAAATTTGCAAATCAAAATATACTACTATAATTAACAAACAAATAAGTTAATAAAATTAATATTTAATAAGACATCTACAATATTTAGAGAAAGTTGTCGAATCTTATTTAAATTATATGCGTAGATGCCTATTTATAACTATTTTAAGATAAATTATATACCTGAGTGACCTACGAAAAATTGTAGCCCATCAAAAGGTATTTCATGGAGAAGTGGGGAAGGGGCTAGGCGGGTCTGGGTCTTACTACATACATACCTACTATTTCGTAACAGCTGTTACAACCGTTAGCCTAGCCAGTATTCGAAATACAGTACAGTATACAACATCGTTTATAAAAATACACGTGCACGCTGAGTTTCTTGAAGATAATTGTGACAAGTTTACTTTAAAAAATCATGTATATTTGAATATATTTTAAATACATTTTAGATACATTCAAAATATATCTTAAAAGACATAAAAAACATAGCTAAAAATATAAAAAAATATATATTTTGTATATTTTTATAGATTTTTAATATATTTTTTATGTATTTTGAAATACATTTTTTTTTCATGGGATTAACTAAATTTGTTTGTGCAAAATTAAGATTATTATTTTTTAATCTTGTACTAATATATCATTTAATTTTAATCTTTAGGTTATGTTACGTTAAGCATACTATTTTTTAAAGAAAATATTACTATTTTAATGTTTGAGTTGATTGATACAGATAAAAATAGAGATAGTATTTACCTTCCTATGCAGATTCGAAAAGTTTTTTTTTTTTTAAGTAAACTTGTCACAATTATCTTCAAGAAACTCAGCGTGCACGTGTATTTTTATAAACGATGTTGTATACTGTACTGTATTTCGAATACTGGCTAGGCTAACGGTTGTAACAGCTGTTACGAAATAGTAGGTATGTATGTAGTAAGACCCAGACCCGCCTAGCCCCTTCCCCACTTCTCCATGAAATAACTTTTGATGGGCTACAATTTTTCGTAGGTCACTCAGGTATATAATTTATCTTAAAATAGTTATAAATAGGCACCTACGCATATAATTTAAAAAAGATTTGACAACTTTCTCCAAATATTGTAGATGTCTTATTAAATATTAATTTTACTGACTTAATTTTGTTTGTTAATTATAGTAGTACATTTTGATTTTCAATTTTTTTTTATTAATGTAGCATGTAATCTAACGTTTTTCGAGTAATTAAAGTGTAAATTTTAATAAATAGCTCAAAATTATTTATAATAACTTAAAAAAAAAAATTGAATTCGAGTTTTTTTCGATTTTTTGCATTTTCTGAGAAGATTTACTATGGTAACATATATATTTTTTTTCACCATCGGAAAGTAAAGATTTCAACGAACAGAAACCATACCAACTTTTTGAAAAAAGCCGATATTTTGACGGGTGAATTTTCGATTGAAAATTAGGCTGCTTTTTCGATATTAATTCAAAATGAGGTGAAAAAATAAATATTTTTAATCAAATAAATTACAGCGTATTTGGGACATAAAAAGGTAAGTTTTCACCAAATTTCGTTAAAAAAAAACAAATTTTTGTAAAAGATAAAAATAAAAAACCAAAAACTTGGTTTTTTGAATTTTTCACATAGCTTTTGAGGTTATGTGAAAAAATTGTGAATACAAAAGTTTTAGATCTTTTTATTACCTACAACTTTGCCATTTGACTTTTTTCGATAGGACTTTAAGTTTTGCCGGAAATCGAGAAAAACCGTTTTTTACCCTTAAAAACTCACCCCCACCCCCTTCCCGACCTCAGATCGCCCGTAAATTATTTTTCCTTTCATTTTTATAATATTCCCCTCCTTTTCTATTGGGTTGCATCCTACTATTATTTTTTTTCACTTTTTATTATTTTTAAAGGCTTCTACCCTGGTCTATAAAGGAAATATGGCCCTCCAAAAATCACAAAGAATACCCCATTTTTACGGCCGTGATTAAAGGACTACCAGACAAATTCGAACAGTTTTTTTTCATAAAAGAAATTGATACGAACCTAGACATACTTTTTCTTAAAATTTTATTGTCAAAAATAATTGAATCGATACTGTTTTGGAGAAAAAAGGGGAATTGAAATTATTTTTTTTCTGTGTCTGTCTGGTCTAGGCCACAGTCTGGGCTGCAGATGTCCCTATCGCACTCGCAGAGTCACGGCAATACTTTCTTCAAATATTTTTTTTTAATTCCTCGCAGGTCCTGTTTTCTCTTAACCGCGGATCATTTATGATAATGTTTTTATTAAATCGTGTGCCGCAGTGGTACATTCAGTATGATAAATAAGTTAAATCACTGGAAAAATAACTATATAATAACTCCTGTAATTGTTCAAGTCACCTGTTATTATTCTGTTGAACACATGCCACCCAAACAAATGTACAGACGCCAGCATATCAAGTTAGGTACCCGAAACTGTCAAATTTTCCCAATCAACCTTTAATCTAATTTTTCAGTGATAAAGTTGAAAATCTATTAGAGAAATTTGACAGATTGTAGTTGCTTAAATGTGCTGGCGTCTGTACTACCTTAATAAAAAGTTAGTAACTATTCAGATAGGTATGCAGTTAAACGACAAATGTGGCATTTTCAGCGTTATCATTATTTTCAAATCCTTAGGTATTTACGAATGTTTTCTTTTCCAATAAATCCCAAGGTATGTACTTAGAACGAAACTTGAATGTGTTCGAATTAATGTTTGGAATGAAACATTACGAATTTCGAAAATAAAATAAACACCCTCTTTTTTATCTTTAATTTTTATTTGTAGTGTTTTTAGTACGTACAAAATTTTTCTTTAAGTTTCTTGTAATTTTAACGGATTGGCATGCTTATGCGGTCATTTCATTTCATGATATAAGTCTATTCTAAGTTTCAGAACGTCACGTCAGTGACGTTTCTGACAATTCCGAGCGAGGCGATGTTTATAAAACATGAAATAACACAAACAAAGGCCAATTAGTAATTATTAACAAGTCGTTCAGTGACGAAGAACTACTAGTAGTCATATTTTGCTCGTGTTCATTTTTAATTATCTTCTCAATATAATAATATCTGTTGAAATATTCGACATATTGGTAAACGTATGAATAATAATATGAAATTGCTAATAATTTTCCTATTAGTAGGAATAAGTTCGGGTAGGAAGCTATTTTGGCGGTGGGGGGGTCTACAAGGGAACCCGGGACCAACGTATGAATGTACTCACTGCCAACCGGAACAAATGCACATTTCTTTTGGAGGTAAGTCGTTGATTGCAACGAATATTTCCGTTAATCGTTCTTTTACATATCCCGTCTCTACAAATATCAACTAAATCTGACTTCATAAATTAGTACAGCATTCCATAAATATAATCTAAATGTGTTACTTAGAGATAACTTAAAAATACAACATAAAAATTGAGCTCATAATTACATTTGTTTTGAACCTAACCCAGGCAGGTGGTGGGGGGCATGCATGCATAAATCCTGAGGTAGCTATGCATCCATGCCCATATGACCTGCCTGCACTAAGTTGACCCATCGTCAAGGTATACAGGTGTCCACAGGGGTAGGTATTGAAAATTTTCTAGTTTTAAATCTTCTTGTTACGTAGTGATGGCAGTGTCCTAAACTTAAACAAAAGAGGCATAATAGCTCATGTTTGTTGTCTTTTCTTTTTTTTGGGCCACATTAGTCTAATGTGGCCTGGGTCTAATGTTTAGACCCAGGTGACCTCATAAACTTGCCAAAACTGGTTTTTGGTACTATGTGATAGGCGTTAAAACTTATCAAGTTGGTATTTTTTAATTTAACAATTTATGTACACACTAAATACAGAAAAGAAAGGAACAGAAAAAATAGGTACAAAGGTGATGCTTATTTCTAAAGAAATCTCTTCCAGCATACCCGCTAAAAGAGAGTAGAAAAAAAGAGATGTAGACGTAGTTGGTAAAAGAAGAGAAAATAGAATACATAAAAACAAAACAAATTTAAAATAACATACAATACAAGAATATTCTTAAATATTTACTAATAAAAAGAAAATATATATCACACAAATATAAGCTACAATAATTGGGATTGGGAGCCACTTTTGAAAACGCTCATGTTTATTTCTAAGCTCCTCGGTGGCATCCAATTAACACGCATTGGCATAGTCTATCATGGGCTGGATGAGAGTTTGCGCGAGGGAGATTTTAGTCTTCAAAGGCAAGAAGCTCTGGAGGCATTTCAATGAGTGGAATGTGTAGTGCACTTTGCGACTTACTTCAGCAACCTGGGAAGTCCACGATAAGTAGGAATCCATTATCAAACCCAGGTATCTACAAGTTAATTATTATTAACAATTGAGAAAATTTCTAATCTTATTTTGAACGTTATGTTATTAAATTAAGAACAATAAAGAATTCAAAACTGCCTTACTATAATATACGCATAATATAAGTAATGCATGTCCTATTTACAAATATACATGATAAAGTGATACCTAATGGTTTGTAAATAACAGTTCTAGCACTGGACTAAATAATATTATTAATTTAATTGATAACAACAATTGATAAAATTGCTTTACTAATAACAAGTTATTACTACTAAATAATATGGATAATTGAGTTATTTTAGGATGTTTACAATTACATCTTTGTTTAATTAAAATTATGTAGATTCGATTTTAAAATATCTTTTGTGGATCTTACCTAAAATTAAAAGATAATATGATCTGAAATATTATGGATTCATATTTGGATGGGCCCTCGACATGCATTTTGTATGTAGTATTGCTTCTTGTATTGATTGTTGTTGTGCTGCATCTCGCCACTGCTACAGTTTACGCTCAGCTCAACTGTGAATTTTTTGCATGTTTTATGTAACAAAGGTTTAGTTTAAAGGAAGACCTAGAGGAAAATACATTGAAATGAGTAATATGGCCCTTAACAAACATAAGCTAAAAGGAAAAAGAATATTACACATTATATTGTTTATAAACAACACAGTACAATGATTCTATCTTGGCTATGAAATGCGTAATTTAATCTAATACACACAAGTCTGCTTTGAAGTGGTTGTTAACTTCATACATCTATGTTATTTTCCTCTTAGTGGCCATACAATGACAATCAACATCTAATACAAATAGTTTAAACCTAGCATTTTGTTTCGGTATTAGGGTGAAATCACATTTACATGCTCACATCAGCACTTTCTTCCATCTTTTCTCTTTTTACCCGACTACTGCGAAGCGCAGTACTAGTTCTTTTTTTTTCTTTGGAGGAGTCACATAGAGAGAAGGGTTGTGTCCCAGCAATGGGAACGATATGCGATTATTATCGTCGTGTCAGTTGTTCTTATTATTATTAAAATTTAACTAAACAGTGGCTTCAGATAGGTCCTTCAGTCTGCCGGTGGCATTTCACGAAGAGCAGTTTATGAGGTGGACCAATGATTATGATGAGGCGCTGCCGTCCACTCTTATGGGCTGATCGTGTGTTATGTGTAGGTTTTATTTATATGGATCCTATGCAGCATTTGATAACTGTGTATTTCACTTACCCCCCAGAGAAATTGAATATTCATCATTTCTCCTGCCCATCACCAATTTATTAGGTGACCGCGCAGCATTTTTTCTTTTACCATAATTATGTTCACGACTAGACGTCATTTCAGTACTCATTCCCTTTCTAGCCATATCATCTTTCACACATTCCATCCACCATTTCTTTGTTCTTCTTCTACTCTTATAGCTATAAATATTTTACTTTCCAGAACAAGTGAACGACATAGTGGTAACATGGTCGACGTTCAACGACACAGAGGAGTCCCGCGTGCAGTACGGAGAGGGCATAATGAACAAGGAGGCCAGCGGCTCCAGCAAGCTGTTCGTCGATGGAGGCAAGCTGAAGAGGAGCCAGTACATACACAAAGTTCTGCTGAAGGACCTCAAGTTTAACACTAGATATGGTAAGTTAAAACAACGTCAGGTACCGACATAGCTTGCAGATTAAGCAAGCTGCAGTGGCAGGGGCTGGCCATGTTTGTCAAAAGACCAATGACCGATGAAGCAAACGTGTCCTGGAATGGACACGACTTAAAAAAGGTGAGACTGGACTGACTGGATGCGAGCAGAATTCACTTGTAACTGGTTATTGTTACGTCTAACCACAGTAAGAAATAAAGGTGTTTTGCTTGCCATATTGTGATTGTAACAGGTAGGTAGCTAGGTATTTTTAAAGTAACACTACATAATATGATGTATGTAGGTATAATCCTGTTATTGCTTGGAATCGTATTTCGATATGCTTGGCGGATGTTCATCCGGCCTTATGATATAAACTCATTTCGTTGTTTGTACCATACATACAGCCACTGATTTTGATTTTAAATCTACCTAAATGTAAAATCAGGTACCTACAATTTAGCGGACTGCTGTACGGCTCTTAGAATTTATGCATGGAAAAACCTTACGAACCTACACATATACCGATATTTACTTCGTCCTTACTGAAAGGTTTAGCAAAAGATCGTCAGCATTGTGTAGAAAAGGGGGAGGGAGTCCCGTCGTTAGATCACTGCGCGACCGTTACGCTTATCTTTGGACCACACCACAAGTTGACCTACTTATCGTTTCGTCGCGCGGCTGTGCGTCATGCTTATCTGCCTGCTGTTATTATGGATTAATTAATTACATTTATTGAACTTATAAAACTTTCATTTATTTGCCATTAAATTGATCAACCAATAACAGTATAGTAAATGATAAGATAACAGATTCCGCCCGCACTGTAGTTTTGCGCCCACAATGTAAATAATTATGAGTGTTTTTAATGGAAGGATCAATGAGTACGTATTAAATTTAATTACCTATATAAGGTTGCGTTTTCATTGCAACGGAGAAAAGCAAAGCGAAGCGGAGTGCAGTATCGACCAATCATAGACGAGACGAGAAACACGATGTGAATTTCAACCAATAAGATTGGTCAATTAGACAGTCGCTCCATGTGAAATACTGGAAATACATATACGCCACTGCCAACATAGTTGGGAAAAAGCCTAGGCAGATGATGAAGATTGGTCAATTTTATCACTCTCTGCTGCGCCTTACTAGAAACGCTTCCTTAAACTCGCTCTTAGATCTTCCGATTATCACAATAAGCACAGTTTTCGATAATATTATAACTACATACCTTATTATTTATAACATGACATCATGCCTGTAGGTAATCCCCGAAAGGTTAAGCAGAGGTGTACTTATAATAGGTGTATATGCACCGCATTTTGCCAATTAATGTTTCAGTCTCGAATATTAATGATTTTACTTGTATCTGTGCACAGTGTACCACGCGGGCTCGGTATTCGGCTGGTCGGAGCAGTTCTCGTTCCGCACGCCTCCCGCCGGGCAGGCCTGGCCTGTGCGCGCCGCCGTGTACGGCGACATGGGCAACAAGAACGCACATGTGAGTGCTACAGCATTGAAATTACAGTTTAATGCCGTTTTCAGTAACAATGCGCTGCCCCCGACGACGCCGTGGAAGTTGCGGAGTTTTGGGACAACAAAATACTGTCATGCCAACGACACGAAGAAGACCACTCATCATCATCTGCCTAGTCTTTTCTCAACTATGTTGGGATCGGCTTCCAGTCTAACCGGATGAAGCTGAATACAAGTATTTTACATCGACGCCTATCTGACCTCCACAACCCAGTTAGTACCTACTGGGTAATACGAAACCCCTTGGTAAGACTGGTTGTCAAACTTTCGAGCCACTGAGTACTTAACGTCTGTCAAAGATCTACAATTGACAGCCGAGACCAACGACGTATCGTAGTTAACGAGACACGGAGGAAACTCGGTTTGTAACCGGACCAACGTAGGTAAACGCGGCTTATCATGAAAATCGACCCGAGCGGCTGTTATTATTTAGCCACGAGCTCCTCCCACACGAAGAGACCACTATTTTATCTAAATGAAAAGCGCTCTGCTGCACTTTCGGGTGAAACTCCAACATTGAGGCATTAGTAAAAACAGGCATGTCTTTTAAATATTAATTCAGAAATCAACTTAATTTACACCTGAAACATAGAGTTAAATAGAGTCTGTACGTACACTTGTTCCAGTCCTTGTCCTACTTGCAAGACGAAGCCCAGCGCGACCGCTTCGACGTGATCCTGCACGTGGGCGACTTCGCGTACGACATGGACACCAACGACGCGCTGGTCGGCGACGAGTTCATGCGGCAGATACAGCCTCTGGCGGCCATGGTGCCCTACATGACCTGTCCCGGGAACCACGAGCAAGCTTAGTGAGTCTTGTTTATTTGCGTAGTTGCATAGGAATGCAGATAATGACAGTGGCTGGTAGCGGCTGGATGAGAGTTCCGAGAACCGATGGACTGCTGTAGGCTGGCGATGATGATAGAAGACCCAGAAATCCTACTGCCTTCTAACTTCTGTGCTTCCTGCCGTCTATAACCTTCCAAAACAAAATTAAACAGGCATCTTCTGGACACGCTCGTTCTATCCTAGAACTCATCCATCGCTTTCCATCAGGCGAGACTGAGGTCAAAAACGCGCCCAATTTTAGGTAAATACACTCGAGAGCAATGAATCCGGGTCACTTAAAGAATGTTAAAAATCTCGGAAACTAAAAATGATAGGTTAATGCAATAAATTGTATTTAATAGACAATGTAATACTCCTTAAATTAAAGTAAAAAAAATATGAGTCGCCATACATTTTATTAACACAAAATTACATAAAGAAAAAAACTGCTGATCTCTCCTTAAAACAAAAATAGTAAACATGAAATTTTTGAACTTTATTACGATTTTCTTGAATTTTAATACTTCGTATTGCCTCCTCGTGCTTCCATTACTGCGTTTACGCGGTTTGGCATGCTGTACACCAAGTTCCTTATACGATTTTGGGGAATATTCTCCCATTCCTCTGTGAGAGCAATTTTGAGCTCACGAAGCGTGATTGGGGGAGGGTTTCGTTGTTTTACGCATCTGCCTAGCTCGTCCCAAGCATGCTCGATCGGGTTGATATCCGGGCTGCGCGCTGGCCACTCCATACGAGTAATGTTCATCTCTTGAAGGTAGTCATTCACAATCCTACCTGTATGAGGCCGGGCATTGTCATGCATAAATATAGCATCCTCACCTAAATTGACCATAAATGGACCAACGTGATCATTGAGGATTTCTTCCACATATCTTACGCTAGTTAAAGAGCCGTTTTCTATGATCACCAGCTCTGTGCGACTTTCAGAAGAAATTCCGGCCCACACAAGTACAGACCCACCACCGTAGGCTACTTTTTCTTCGATGCATGCTTGCTTGAATCTTTACCCTGGTCTTCGATACACTCTGTGTCTTCCATCGTGCTTGTAGAGCATAAATTTTGATTCGTCGGAGAACATAACTTTTGACAAATCTTCAATACTCCAATTTACGTGGCTCTGGGCATATCTTAGTCTTGAAATACGATGCCCACGCTCCAGTTTAGGGCCGTTTGCAGGTCTAAGGGGTTTTAAGTTAGATTCAGCAAGCCGACGTCTTACTGTCCATGCACTTGGGTTACTTCCTCCGAGGCGTCGAAACTGATTTGTGAGTTCAGTTCCTGTGAGAAAGCGATTTCGAAGCATGGTGTTCACCAAGTATCGGTCTTCTCGTGCTGTGTGGTACACCTGGTTCTGCCCGTTCCTGGTCTGCGTAGGTTAGAACCAGTTTCTTCGTAACGTCGGAGAACTCTTTGTACTGTTGACAGCGACACACCGACAGTCCTGGCTGTATCGCGCTGACTCCGGCCGGTTTCCAGCATTGTAAGTATTCTGGTGCATTCTTCAGGCGTAAGCGACATAATTTCAGCTTGAATAATGAATATAGAGCACTATCAACATGGTTTATGTACCCACATAAATGACAGATTACAAACAAAAGCAAAACCAAATGCTGTAATTTCGTAGTTCCATCTTCGAAAGTGGCCCTTTTTCAAATTTGATTTTTTTATGATATAACTTTACAATAACTAAGAAGTTTTAATACCTTCATTTAAGGAGTATTACATTGTCTATTAAATACAATTTATTGCATTAACCTAGCATTTTTAGTTTCCGAGATTTTTAGGATTTTTTAAGTGACCCGGATTCATTGCTCTCGAGTGTAATAAAAATGTAGTTACAGCTACTATTGCACCGCATTTTTGTCATGTCACGCGATTTGCATTTTACGTTGTAAAATAAAACGGAAGGTATATAGTGTACTAGAACACGAATGGTACCTATACGGTGGTGAAGTGATGGTTGCGTTAAACACCGCCATGAGCTGACAGAGTGCAAAGTTTCTCGTCCTCCGTAGAAAAGGGAGAGGTTAAAGTTTCTCATCCTCCGTAGAAAAGGGAGAGGTTAAAGTTTCTCATCCTCCGTAGAAAAGGGAGAGGTTAAAGTTTCTCATCCTCCGTAGGAAAGGGAGAGGTTAAAGTTTCTCATCCTCCGTAGGAAAGGGAGAGGTTAAAGTTTCTCATCCTCCGTAGGAAAGGGAGAGGTTAAAGTTTCTCATCCTCCGTAGGAAAGGGAGATTATATACGAGTATATTTTAATCGCGCGTATAACTTAATAGCGCGATGGAGGATATTTCGCTACGTTCGCATGCGGCGGTATAGATGTCGCCTAACATGCGGGCTAATCCCTCGTCTATGAGCAAATTCGCATGAAACTAAAAGGCATTATCGTGTTCCCCGCAGTAACTTCAGCAACTACGCGGCGCGCTTCTCGATGCCGGGCCGCGACGCGAGCCTGTTCTACAGCTTCGACCTCGGGCCTGTGCACTTCGTGTCCATCTCCACCGAGGTGTACTACTACACTCAATACGGACTCAAGCTCATCATCAACCAATACGAGTGGCTGAAGAAGGATTTGGCTAAGGCTAATCTACCGGAGAATAGGTGAGGGGAGAGAATACTTTGGTGTTACTAGCGATTTGTATCTGATTTAGGGAGTGCTAGTGTACTAATCGCCGTGGACCAGGAGCCGGTTAGAAAAACCTGTGCGTCCAATAAATGCAATTAAAGCGAACAAGTCTGCTGCGAGTGCTGTGCATGCTGAGCACTTCTGTAAGTGGCGAATTCACTATACCTGATACTAGTTAGTCGTTGAAGTGCCATAAAATAAATAAAAGTCCGCCGCGTCGACGAGACTCGTCGTGCGAACGGAAACTAGGAGAATACCGTCATTTTCGCTTTTATTAACTGAACATTAAGCTATTTTGACCAAACTAATCGGCAAGTTTGTTCAAAAGCTATATTGTTTTGTACCATGTAACAGGATGGACCAATCAAAGGAATCCGTTCAGAAGTGTGTCTATGTCTCATCGAGTTTTAATTGGCTTACACAGCGTCAACGCTGTCATGACACGACGCGACACATTAATAGAATTAGGGTGTTTCGTCGTTCAAAATGAGCCAGACAACATTCTCCATATTGTTCAGTCTAAGTGCCGTCTTACAGAACTGCCTGGAATACGAACCTAAGAAAAACTATATAAAATACAAAACTTTCCTTTTGTGACCATAGTAAGTAATTATCGGCCTTATTTCCGTAACCATAAGATGCATGTTTCAGAAACAAGCGGCCGTGGATCGTGCTGTTCGGGCACAGACCCATGTACTGCAGCGACTCGAACGATATCGACTGCAGTTGCGAATATTCGCGCGTTGGCCTTCTAGGAGTATACGGTAAGTTCATGTAATAGGTTTTTTTTTTTTTTTTTTTTGGGGTGGGCAATCATCAAATGACTCCTCCCGCTCTGGGCGGAGCGGAAGGGAGTGTCAGACTCTTACTGACTAAAAAGCATCCATGTTCCTTCATTGGCCCTTTATGTTCCAGGGCCGCGGTATCTCTTTCGAACAGTCCCGCAGCCCATGTAATAGGTGACTTAGAATTGCTGTAACTACAACTTTTTCCAAAAACTCCCAGTAAATTGTAACTTTGCTAGGTAAACTACTACAAGTACAGACGCCAGCGCATCAGGCTACTACTATCTGTCAAATTTCTTTAATCGATTTTCAACTTCACCGCTGAAGCATTAGGTTCAAGCTTATATAATCTTAAGAAGCAAAATATACCTTATTGTATTATGACGTATATGGGGCAGGTGGCTCCTATCTGAATATACCACTAAGTACTTAAAAGAATCAGCGAGCAAACTCCAGGACGCAGTTACTTTTATAGTCGAGACATAGTCTTGGTCAGATCTTGGGACGAAGTAAGCTACAAGGAGATTACTTTTTAAAAGAGTAACCATGGAGTTTCTTGCCGGTTCTTCTCCATAGGAAACGACCAACCCGAACCGTGCACCTTTTTGTCGACGTTTTATAAGTGTCCATGTAGGCTTATGTGGAATAGAATATTTTGATTTTAGACGGCTTATTGATCGACTTAAAGCTATTGTGCGTCCTGGCTCGATAACGGAAAGAATTTGAAAACAGAGGTATATTTCAGAAACTTGTCTGTACAAATTAACGCATCTATTCGCGACAGTTTGAATATTTACATACAACTTTCACTTCAGTTTGATCAGAGCTAAAATTATTATACACGGTGGAAGGGACACCGACGCGAAAACGGTTACTACGTAATTAGTACATCATTCTGAACCCCCCACATAGAAATTATTCTTCGGTTATTAAAAAAACAGCTGTTTCCTACAAAAGTGCAATACCTACACGGTCAAAATGTATGGAACAGCTCATTTAAAAAAGAAAAATACCGATGAAAAATTTCAATGTGTGGCGGTTTAGAATGATGTACTAAGTGAATGGTAACGGTTTTCGCGTCGGTGTCCCTTCCACCCCGTATTGTTATTATTGGGTACCTAAACGAAAATACACGTAAAACTCTTGTAATGTTGTCCGCACCGTGTAGGGCTGGAGCCCCTGCTGCTGCAGTTCGGCGTGGACCTGGTGGTGTGGGCGCACGAGCACAGCTACGAGCGCACCTGGCCGCTCTACGACAACAAGGTCTACAACGGCTCCTTAGATAACCCTTATGTCAACCCGGGGTGAGTTGGTTCATCATCATTATTGTCATACCCTTATTTTATTTTGATTGGTGTACCAGAATGGCACCGACTTGAGGAACTAAACCTTGCAGTCTCTTGTTCTAGAAGTTTTTTTTTAGAGACGTTGGCCCTTCTTTGCAAAAAAGGTTTTCAAATATTTAAAAAATAAACTACAAAGGTTAACACAGGGTGGTAGGGACACTGACGACACACTAACGGTTACCACGTATTCATTACATCATTCTGAACACCCACATCGAAACTTTAAATCGGTAATTTAAAAAAAAAACTGCTGTTTCCTACAAAAGTGTAATACAAAAAAAAAGAAAAACAAAAAACTTTTTTTTTTAATACCCACACAGTCAAAATGTATGGTAGGTACTGCAGATTTTTCTGTATAGATTCGTCGATAGAATCATAGATTCTCGATATAGGAGCTATTCTGAAACATCATAACGAAAGAACAAGACCTTCGTACTTAAAATCAAAGTGTGTTTGCACAAATAGTTACCATGTAGTAAGCTAGTTAATAGTAAGCTAGCTAAGCATATTACAAACAGACGCGAATAGTAGTGCTATTTTTGTCTTTTTTTTAAATGCTTAGCGGAACGACTTCTGGATAGATTTATTTCAACGGTTAATAATACCAGGTTATTTATACATTTATGTTTATTAAATAACTTTCTGGTTAAGGCGTGTGCACCCACAAATAATCATTGTTATTTTTAACATTGCTTACTTGAACGCACTTTATTTTTCGACTGAGTGTTTGGTGATCAAAGTATTTGTTTGTTTGCAATCAAAATTCTAAAGGTAAATATCCGCTTTATATATTAACAACAATTATGTTCAAAACATATACATATTTATGCTTATAGGAATACGCAAACTGGTTGGTGGTAAAATAATATGATACAAATGTCACTTTTTATTGTTATTATTAGATCAGCAAAAGATGAGAGCAGCGGTGGCCCAGTGGTGGCGGTCCCGACTTACGAACAGTAAGTCGTGGGTTCGAACCCAGGCAGGCATTGCTTGGTGCAATTTATTTCATCACCACTGCTCTCAAAAACGGTGAAGGAAAACATTGTGAGGAAACCGGCATGTCCTAGAACCAAAAATTCAAAGACATGTGACATCTACCAACCCGCACTGGGCCGCGTGGTAAATTACATAGAGAGGAGTCCGTGTGTCCCAGCAGTGGGAACATTATAGGCTGATTATGCAGCAAAAGATCATCTTATTCGTAACCAACAGCCCTTAGCTAATCATCTAACTTACTAACTGAACTTTAGTTGCAGTGGGCCAAAAAACTGTTATATTTACCATATTTGAAAAAGTTTGCACGATTTTTTTACCGTTATATTGGTAATAGAAATGTTTGGTCCACTCTTTACGTAAAGCTCCGGTCATCTGGACATGATACATAAAGCTAAGTCATAATATTTTGCCGCTAACTGTATATTGTACGTTTCAGGGCTCCAGTTCACATCGTGACTGGGTCGGCGGGATGTCAGGAAGCCACGGATCCCTTCAAACGTGAGTAGATATTGTTTTTCTAAAGATGGAAATGAAGATGGAAATTTCGAAAATATGATGATATTCAGCAACCCGCAGCTGGCCTGCAATCTTTTTTTGTTCTATCGACTTCGCCTGTGACTATTCTTCACATGAACGCAATATTTGTTACGCAATAGGTGTTTTTTTATACATTTTGTCCCTCACTAAGAATTTCTCCAATACCGTGGGTGCGTTAACAAATATAAAAACAGCCAGACACAGAAAACTACCTGTAGGCCATACAACTATTTGTTTCGTGCGGTAATCGAACCCGCGACACGCAGCGCAGCAGCCAATCGCTTAGCCACTGCACCAACCGTGCCGTCTGTTGTGTATTATAATGTTTGCATGTGTATGTATTTAATATTGTACGGTTGTCAGCGAACCCGGAGCCGTGGTCAGCGTTCCGGAGTAGCGACTACGGCTACACGAGGTTCGTGGCGCACAACAAGACTCACCTCTACATGGAACAGGTACATCAACTTTTAGATCGCGTTGAAATGTATTATACAGAGCTTTTGTTTGTAATCCGGTACGAAAAAAGTTAGTATTTATGAGAACGTATTCTGCCAAGCTGATTCTACATCTTCGAGTGGAGAATCCTAAAATAAACACTACCTAGTGAATCAGCAATCATAAAAGAGTCGGTAAAAACGTAATTATGCGTAATACTAACATTCCTGCGAAATAGATCTGCACATCAATATCTACAAAGTATTCCTCAAGAAAATTCAGTAGTTACACAAACAGATAACATTTCGAGATTATGTTACTTGATATTAATTTTTTTATTGTTCCAGGTGGACGTAGATCTGAAAGGCAAAGTGATCGACTCGTTCTGGCTCGTCAAAGATCAGCACAAACCTTTTCAAATTAAGCATTAATCCATCAAAATTTAATGGATTCACTTTGAAATAGATTTTAATGAGTGTATTGTTAAAAAAGTTACTTTGTAGGTGATCTCATTTATATGAGCTTTAAAATAGTAAACAGTCTGGCTAATTGCATCAAGAGTAATGCCGTACGTAATCGCCGTTTTAAGATAAGCATCTTACTAACAGTGTAGTATTATGAACAGAAAACTGCATGAAATTGTTTCAATATTAACATACCAAAGAAATTTTCGACAGATATTTTTTTGAGAAAACTTTCAACTGTCGTTTTTGATATAAATACGTATTTTTCTCGATGTATGGATCTCGACTATTCATCACGTGATTAGCTCTATTTAATTTAATACCACTTTAATGTTACCAAATTAAATTATTTTTAGGATTTTTTTTGACATGAATCTCTTATTTCTACAATAAAACAATGTATTTTTTTAAATAAATGTTTTAAAAATTGTGATTTTGTTATCATTTCTTCTAGCAGAGAGTTGCATTGTTCTCTATGGCCTACTGAAACATAGCCAGTATCAGAAATATATACTCATATTTAAGACCACCAAACTAAACAACTATCTGTATGCGACCAATATCATACAAAAATATTCAAGTCCCATACAAAACTTAAATAATTACTTAATACTCGGCCCAAATGTGTGGAGACCTGCATTATTTTTCGCGATTACGTCAATACTGAACCTTTAATTATGGCTATACATTTCTGACACACGCTGTATATTTACCTATTTGTTATTTCACACTTAAAGTTTTACTTCAGAATGCTACCTTTTCCCCTTCTGACGGCAAAGTATTACTTGGTAGTGATGTCAAAAGAATGTAGATACTCCACCCCGTTATGTAACTAATAGTAAATATGACACAATAATCTTTAGTTAGAGACTAGTGGCAGAGACAAGCTCTACTAGGCTGAACCTTTTCTAAAACTCCATGTGCCTTAGATGGCCAAATCCGAAACAATGAGGAATGGCGAAAAATACTCAATGGAGTCTCGGGCCCGATTAAACTACAAATGCAATAATGCAGTTACACCCTGTATAGGGAATGTCCATACTTATCGACGCTGTATCAGCTTAAGCTTATTTCTTTTTGTCCATGGAATAAAAGTGAAAAAGACGTCATTCGCCTCGTTATGGCTCGGCGCGACTCAATACCGCGCTGAACTAAATGCGACATATAATTCGTGATCGGCTCAAGGGATTTCGCGTCGATCAGTGCGATCACTCGCTTATCACGTACAAATTTAGTATGTGTTGGTTGTCAGATCGTCAATGCCAATCGAGCAATGCCTCTGACGCTGCAATAAAACGTGGCCACTCACTGGGCCTAAACTGCATAACGCGGATGTTACGTCCACACGAAAAGAAGTATAAGGGTGTATGCTTTCAGAGCGCCGGTCCACATCATTACCGGGTCGGCTGGCTGCCAAGAGGGCAGGGACCATTTCCTAAGTAAGTGTTCTGCAACACCTCGTTGCAGTCAGAGAAATTAATTATAAAGCAAATTGACCATCCATTTGAATAGGTATTCATATCATTTAAAATTTTTTGACGGTTGTTTCGAATGGCTGTAACTCGGTGAATCCGCGGGTTGTCAATTAGCTTAAAAATGAATTTCCCTGATGGTACAACAAAATCAAATTCAATACAAACAAGAAAAAAAAAAACTTTGTCTTTAATTACATTAAGTTTAGTGTTCCAAAAGTGCACAGGGCAGTGGACAGTGGACAGGAATTGGTAACTTGTTTGTTTGTCCACAGATAACCAACCCAAGTGGTCAGCGTTCAGGTCGCAGGACTTCGGCTACACGAGGTTCAAGGCATTCAACAAGACGCACATCTACATGGAACAGGTTAGCTGCACATTCGTCTTTTATTTTGGTATCGATGGCAATCTAAATTAAATAGGCGCACAATTTGGCGACAAGTTTGGTGCCTTAAGGACCGTCCATCAGCTCCTGTAATGTGCCAACTACAGGACAGACGGGACACGATATGAACTGTCCTATCGTTTGTGAAAACACCACAATTACACTTACGGCAGCGTCATCTATGAGTCTGCACCTAAATAGGTTTTCCTTGCTTCGGGAAATCTGGGTGCGGAGAGTATTGAAAGACATCCAGGTCAGCCATGGTACAATGGGAAACACTTTCTTGCCATAGCTGGCTGTTTCTTGTGGCGCTTCATAAATTACATGCCAGAGTCCTCCAAAATGTCCATCGTTCGATGATGTAACTTGTCTTGTTTTAGGTGTCAGTAGATCTGGACGGGGAGGTGATCGACTCGATGTGGCTCATGAAGAACAAGACGGTATCCTTCTCTTAACTGTAGTATTAGTGTAGTAGCTCATTCCTGCCTCATGGTGGCAGTAGGACTCAGTCCAGCGCCTCTGTCGGTTGCTTAGGGAACTTGTGATTAGTAAATTGTTTTTTTCTTTATTTCTTTTATAGGGATTTTATTACTTTGTGATATACACCCCGTAGCCGTAATAGATCTCTTTCTTTATTGATATGGAAACTATTCTTGAGTTAATTAATAATATCTAATTATAATTTACATTACTAATTAGCCTACTTTATGTACTCAACTATTTTATTTTCTATTGTAAGTTCATTTTAAGTGACAATTTGTAATAAAAAGTTCCTAAACTTTCGGTTGCAATGTAACTTGAACTTTGTCGCGTGTGACATTGAGATCATTGTTCTAAAACTCTATTTACCTCAAATTATGAATTTCAAATATGAAGGAAAAAAGTATAAAAATATTCCGAACATCAATGTGGTGTGAAGCCGTGAAGGTGCTGTTGTTGACTGTATCATACAACTGCGTTTGATGTTGTAGTAAATAGTTGAAATTAGTGAATATTGTTTAAGGTTCGTTCAAGCCGGTACGGATAAATACAGGTATTTGTCAGTGTCCGCAGCCTGTCTTCAATTTGTCCGTTCCAAGCCTTACTCTTTTAAAAATGCTCCATAGTGAGTCCCCATCTCACAATACTAGTTTTAACATCGCGGGTAGCACTTATTTAGGTACCATTCACATAGTTATTGTCTACGAATACCTCACTACTAGATACCTGACTCATACTCAAAATACTCGTTACACTCGGATCGCGTCAGCTCGAGCTGTTCAGGATTCTGTCTATGAAACTCCCGCTACGCGCACTTTGTAAGGTCCGTGAGAGTGAAGCCACACTGTCGCGGTGCTTACGTACAAGTGCCACCTCTTCGACGACACAGCGTGCCGACAACGCATGTGGCATCATTGTAACGGTTCAATCACACCTATAATAATCATCGATTTGCATTTCACCTATTGAAAACGACTAGTTTGTATGAAGATACGTAGGTACGCATCTATTCTCCCTTTTTTTTTTTTTTTTTTTGTTGGAGGGTGAGAAATCATCAAATGACTCCGACCGCTCTGGGCGGAGCGGAAGGGAGTGTCAGACTCTTACTGACTAAAAAACACCCATGTTCCTTCATTGGCCCTTTATGTTCCAGGGCCGCGGTATCTCTTTCGAACAGTCCCGCAGCCCTGGCAGGCACCGGCCCTTGCGGGCCCCTCCCGTTTGCTGACATCTCTTTGAGGCGCGCGTGGAACACGAACGCGCCGTCGACACGGCCTGCCCGTCGTCATACGACGGACGGACGGCGAGCTAGCCCATTACTCGCCGTCCACAGGCCCGCGCCTACGGTGGCCGAGAGCCATCACGGCGTGGCCCCCGACGCCCGGTGCTTCTCCTCCCGCGGCGGCTGGGACGTGAGGCTCTCTCCCTCTCACGTTCCGCCGCCTCCTTCGCTAGCATGACTGCTTCGCAGAAGGAGGCGACGGCTTCCCATTCCCTCTCGCCCCGGAACATGGCTTGAACCAGGGCCGGACGCGAGAGGTCGCCGCCGCCAATCGCCGCTACGAGGACACGGCGGTGCTCCTCCCAAGCGGAGCAGACCTCGACGGTGTGCTCCACCGTGTCCTCCGGTCGATCCTCGCAGTTGTAGCACCAGGGCGTTTCCTCCCGCCCGATTCGGTGCAGGTACCTCCCGAAGCACCCGTGTCCGGTGAGGACCTGCGTCAGGCGGAAGGTGAGGGCGCCGTGGCGCCTCCCTAGCCACTCCTCAAAGAGGGGACTTACCGCCACTATCGTGGCGTGCCCTGAACGGGGTTGCGATAGTCGCTCTCTCCATGTCGCCATGAGATCACGGCGGAGGTCTGTCCGCCGCGCGACAATATGCCGCGGCAGCGGAGTTACCCCCCGGCTCTGTACCTCCGCGCGCCACTCGTGCAGGCGCGCGAGGACTATGGCCTCCAGATCCCATGGCGGCAATCCGGCAAGGAGGCTCGCCGCCTCGCCGGAGATCGTGCGGTACCCACGGATCAGCCTTACGGCTACCACCTTTTGGGGCGCGTTCAGGTAGTGCTTTGCACGCAACCTCAACGAACGCGCCCACACCGGGGCCCCGTAAAGAGCCATGGACCGCAAGATCCCCGCATAGAGCCTCCGGCAGGAGGCGTTTGGCCCCCTCAGGTTGGGCAGGAGCCGCTTGAAGGCAGCCCCGGCCTTTTCCAGTCTGGGAGCCAAACGTCGGAAATGCTCCACGAAGTTCCATCGGCTGTCGAGGACGAGTCCGAGGTACCTCAACGTCGACTCGACGCCGACGGGAACCCCTCCTACCGTGAGTATGGATCCCGACGGTGGCGCGCTCCGAGGCCCATGAAAGCACATGGCCTCGGACTTGTGCAGTGCCACCTCGAGACCCAACTGCCGGATCCTCTCAACGACTATCGCAACCCCGCGTGTCATCAATTCGGCCGCCGCCTCGTGCGACCTCCCCTGCGCCAGCACCAGCGTGTCGTCAGCGTAGCAGACTACGCTGACGCCGCTAGGGAGGTCGGCACGCAGCACATAGTCGTAGCCAATGTTCCACAAGGGCGGCCCCAGAACCGATCCCTGTGGAACACCGCACGACATCTCTTCTCCGTTGTGACCGGGATATATGACATACCTGTCCGTCAGGTAGTCCCCGACCACACGACGAAGGTAGGTCGGCACCCGGTGATACCGGAGTGCCTCCCTAATGCAGCTCCAGGGCATGGAGTTGAAGGCGTTGGCGATGTCGAGAGACACCGCCAAGACCACCCCACCCCTGGACACCGCAGCCCCCGTCGTGAGGGCTCTCACGCGCATGATGGCGTCCACCGTCGAGCGCCCCTTGCGGAAACCAAACTGGTTGTCCGCAAGATCCGGCCCCATCCCCGCAAGGTGCCCGGCGAGGCGGTTTGCAATTACTCTTTCGAAGAGCTTGCCCACCTCGTCGAGCAACACAATGGGCCGGAATGCGGACGGAGAGTCCGCAGGGCGCCCCGGCTTCCGGATGAGGACCAGTTTCCCTGTCTTCCAACGAAGCGGGAACTGGCCTCTCTCCAAGCATGCGCTTAGGAGCCCCTCCAGTCGGGGCCCGAGAGCCTGCAAGGCCAGGACCCAGGCTTTGCCAGGTAAGCCATCGGGTCCCGGGGCGGTATTCCTGGCCTTAAGCCGGGTTACCGCCACTCTCAGGTCTACCCCAGTCACCTCCGGAGTGTCGTCATCGTCGTCGTGGTCCGCTTCCGGCACCGCAAGCGGCGGAGCCATAGGCGGGGGAGGATGTTCCCCTCGCGAAGGGAACAGAGCGCTCACCACGTCCTCCACGAGCTGCGGCCGGAGACTCTGCGTCAGCGGGGGGGCCCAGGTGCGGAGTTTGTTCCGCACCATCTGGTAAGGGAGCCCCCACGGATCTCTGTCGAGAGTCTCCAGCATCTCCTCGCGGGCCAAGTCCTTGGCCCGCTGGACAGCCTCTTGGAGGGCGGTCTTCGCTGCTCTGTACCCCTCGTACAGCTCCGCCTCAAACGTCATCGTATGTGAAGGGATGCGTATTCAAGCGAATGTATGAGAACGTACGCATCTTAACTCGGCTAATTGCAACTGATTAGCTGCTGGTGCAGGTAGATATAGTTATACGGAACTACGGAAGGAATAGTTAGGGGAGGGAGGGGGCAACGCGCGTGCTCCGATGACGGCTTTAAGGCAGCGCTTCGTATCGGGATCAGCTAGTTCAATTAGGTGAAGTGATGTCGTTCTGGTGCAGTACTTATACTTGTGTGTTGAGCTTTATACCTGCAGCCGCTGTAACATGATACTCATAATATTAACTACTAGTATAGTGTTTTAACGAACTTTTCCCATCCTAGAAACGAAGATTTTCTCCAATTATTTATGTTTTCTAATTTTTTATTTCCACGACACTTAACTTGAAAATAAGTTAAGATTATTATTTCATCTCGAAAACTAATCTATTATTAAGAAAACCGAGTAAAGACGGTTTCACGCTTTGTAAGAATGTCCAATAAAGGTTGTTTACTTTTGAACTTTGTTTTATTTAATTATGGTTTCTCGAGGGGTTGGAATATTGTTTTATACAGCCTGGCCAAAATAGCGTAGGTAATCATTAAAACTCCACAAATTGAAGTTTGATATTTTACATGTTTACTGAATACTAGATATAGTCCAAGGAGGTTTAGTCTAAGGTTTGTCCGTGGATGGGTGACTCATTACATACCGAGTTTCCTCCGTGCCTCGGAAAGCACGTTAAGCCGTTGGTCCCGGCTGTCATTTGTAGATCTTTGATAGTCGTTAAGGTAGTCAGTGGCTCGAAAGTCAGACAACCAGTCTTACCAAAGGGCATCTTAACCAGTGCTAGCTGGGTTGTGGAGGTTAGATAGGCAGTCGTTCCATGTATTATACTGGTATTCAGCTGCATCCGGTTAGTCTGGAAGCCGACCCCAACATAGTCGGGAAAAGGCTAGGCAGATGATGATGATGATGACTCAACCTTCAGCTGATCTGCTCCCGCGGGTTGGCACCGGTTCACGGCGTATTCAATTGGCATTTTCTTTTCGAAGTGACAGCGGCGCCAGTGGCGGTATCCGCGCGGAGCGGGGAGCTTTGCGCGCCGCTGTGCCTGACGGGAGACTTCGACTCCCAGCTGTGGCACGTACTGCATGAGCAGATGTTGTCCGCGGAAGATCCTGCTGACTTAGTTTCTCGAGTGCTGGATAATGGCAGAGCACGCTGGGGCAACGATGGCAAGGTGACAAAGTGCAAAAAGTGACTGGAACATGTTTCCACACCTCAAAACATCGCCCTCTGCACTTAAACTTTGTTAACATGAGTTAACTTTAAATTGATACATTCAGCTGTTAGCTCGTCAAAAATCCGAACCATAATATTGTAATTGTTTTTTGATGTGACTCAGGTTGGCTGGACAAATCTTCAAAATAGCTTGCATTTAACTAGGTCAATAGGTCACTTTATGTGACGGCTAAACATCCTTATTTCAGAATTTGTGACGCTACAGAATCTTAGATAATCGATCGAAAACGTGTCCAGCCATCTTGAAAAACCACTTTTCGCTGGTCTCTCAATCTCGGTAACGGAAGTGATTTTGACGACTTTTTGCATATCAACGGGCGTCACATAAATTTGTGACGGGCACCGAGCTAAAAGTTTTGTGATAAGTACAGTGGTTTAGTAGAAAAATGCAAAAATCTGTGTCCAGCCATCTTGAATTTACGTATAAAACTTATGGCTGGCACTTCCGAATCTCAATAACGGGGGCGTTTTCGAATATGGTTCCTTTACAAATACTTGGTGACGCAATGTGTGACAGTAATAACGTTTGATTTATGGCGTCACATGTAAGGGTTTACGAGAAATCAATAAAAACTTAATGTCCAGCCAACCTGAGTTCAAGATGGCTGGACACATGTATCTCCACTGCCTGATGATCTACGACCTTCAAAATGTTGTGACGGGGACGATAATGATAACCTGAAATTGTGACGGAGAAACTTTGCGTAGTTTCAAAGATATTGATCATTTAAATTTCCCCATACAAACACTGCAGTAGGGTAACCAATATTGTAGGTTTTATGTAGGACAAGTATATTTTAAGGTGTTTTCTTTAATGGACGAAAATCCGTGTATTGGTGATACTAATACGAACAACTGTAGATATTTAAATCAATAGAAGACAAAAATGTAGAAGTGAGGAAGGGGGCGGGGGGTGTAATATTTAAATGTTATTGATTATTTACGTGCAGATAACTATTCTTTTTAGTAGGTATATATTATGTCAGGAGAACTAAACTAATGCTCTGAAGGTATTTAAAAGAAAAAATAATGTTTGCTGTAAATAAAATCATATTTATTTATTTGTACTTATACAGCGTTTCAAATGGCGAAAATGACGATGATCAACTCGCATTTGCACTTCCGTGACCCCCGCCTTGTACCACAACGTTGTTTTACCGCCGTCCTAAGCGGGCGCGGCGGCGGGCGGCGACACGCGTAAACTGGCCCGTTCGTACATTTGGTACATCTCTTCACCGCGACTAACTGAGCGAAACCGAGAACAAGCCAGCCCCCCTAGCCAAGTCACAAACGATAAACGTAAACTCTCAGTAGTCATGATAGCTGATGTTGCCATGATAGCTGATGTTGGTGTCCCCATCTATTGCGTAAAGGTGGTACTACTAGGACAACTGGTCGAATCTTAACTCTTATTTAGGTTGTCTTACCGCAGATTAATTAATAGTTACTAGTACTCTGATTAGTGATAACACTTCGAAAAGTACATACACTGCCGGCTGTCGAGTTTAGTTCTCATTTTCAGTTACATAAGATAATGAACTAAACGCGAAATACAAGTGGGCTCTCTCTTGCAGCGCTGGTGGTCAATTATTATTTTGAATTAACACATACTTACTCTTTTCACTGCAGGAAAACCTTTTATTCCCAGGGCGAAATCAAATACAAAGCAGGCGTGGATGCTACCGGCCAATTAATCGATTAAAAAGAAATCCTTTATTTATGTAAAATTATGGTCACCTCACAATATTAATGGATGTTTGTATGGGAAAATTTAAATGGTCAATATCTTTGAAACTACGCAAAGTTTCTCCGTCACAATTTCAGGTTATCATTATCGTCCCCGTCACAACATTTTGAACACATTTCGAAGGTCGTAGATCATCAGGCAGTGGAGATACATGTGTCCAGCCATCTTGAACTCAGGTTGGCTGGACATTAAGTTTTTATTGATTTCTCGTAAACCCTTACATGTGACGCCATAAATCAAACGTTATTACTGTCACACATTGCGTCACCAAGTATTAGTAAAGGAACCATATTCGAAAACGCCCCCGTTATTGAGATTCGGAAGTGCCAGCCATAAGTTTTATACGTAAATTCAAGATGGCTGGACACAGATTTTTGCATTTTTCTACTAAACCACTGTACTTATCACAAAACTTTTAGCTCGGTGCCCGTCACAAATTTATGTGACGCCCGTTGATATGCAAAAAGTCGTCAAAATCACTTCCGTTACCGAGATTGAGAGACCAGCGAAAAGTGGTTTTTCAAGATGGCTGGACACGTTTTCGATCGATTATCTAAGATTCTGTAGCGTCACAAATTCTGAAATAAGGATGTTTAGCCGTCACATAAAGTGACCTATTGACCTAGTTAAATGCAAGCTATTTTGAAGATTTGTCCAGCCAACCTGAGTCACATGTTTTTTGCAGGTTTCAAGTTGACCCCTACAGGTCTTTAACAACAGGTTTAGGTGCGAAATCAAACGATGTCGACATCAGCTTACAACTACCAAACTTTAATTCTTCAGCAGATTCATACGTGTTATAGGAAGCAGAAAAGTAGAAAAGTTTTTAACAACCTACACTGTATTCACATGTTAATGGTATGATCAAGCCTAGGCAGAGAATCTACATCAACTGCTCGGCGGATTCTTCAAATACTACAGCGAATTTAACTTTGAGAAATATATCGCATCTCCTTTTAGGTACTGGACGGCTTATCCCTAAGTGTGCTTTTAAAGATATCGACAATTTCTCTCAAGAATATACTTTATGTAACAACACCTGGAAACGCTTACAGTTAGCGATAGAAAATAACTTCATCATGAGCTCTGTTGTATGAGTTCAAAATGTATTCGAACGCTGCACAACAGCCACAACAATGTTTGAACATCAGCCTGGGCCGGCAGTCTCGACATAGATACCGACACTATCGCAAACTTTCAATCACAAAAATAAGAAAGAAAAAATCGGTTGCAATAACGTTGCTTGCGAGAAATGCTAGTCTGAGCATCCAAGATGGGTTTCTAGCAAGCATCGTTATTGCAACCGATTTTTTCTGTTATTATTAAGCGATCGAAAGTTTGCGAAAGTGTCGGTATCTATGTCGAGACTACCGGCCCTGGGCCGGCAGTCTCGACATAGATACCGACAATGTCGTAAACTTTCGATCGCTTATTAATAACAGAAAAAAACAACGTACATAACGTTGCTTGCGAGAAATGCAAGTCTCAACATCAAAGATGCGTTTCTCGCAAGCAACGTTATTGCAACTGATTTTTTCTGTTATTATTAAGCGATCGAAAGTTAGCGATAGTGTCGGTATCTATGTCGAGACTGCCGGCCCTGGTGACAGTAGGTATCCTAGGTTAACCTCGTCATGAATGGAAACAAGGAAATAGTTAATAACGGCAAAGGAACTACCGTGGATGGAATAACCTAAACAAGACTGCATTGAAATAACATGATCAAACTCATCTTCAAATCAAATTGATTTATTACAAACTTGTTGTACAGGGGTTGGAATAAGATTAAAAAATATCAAACATGCATGTAGATATATAGACGGCGTGTTTTCCACCAATGTGGAGACGAGCGGATTAGAAAGTACCTTTAATTGCCTGATAGGTACGACCAATCATAGGAAAGACGAGAGACACGGTGTGGATTTAAACCATTGTGACTGATCGATTCCCACACGTCTGCGCGTTTGTGGAACCAGGCCTAACATGGTGTTGAAACTGGCTTTCAGCACAGCATTTTGATTATCCGTAGATGAAACAAATTACTTAAATTAGCGATAAATAGAAACGTGCGTAACGATACAAGAGAACAAAAGAAATGCTCAAGGCTTCCGGAAATAGTACATTTTGATATAAGTGGGGAAACTGGGAGCCGAGAACTGCAGTAACAAATCCCCACGCGTATCAAACGACGTTTTTCAATACACTTTCGAAGAAATAAAATATCAAACAGAAAGTATTTTTGTCAGGAATTATTAAGAAACTATGATTTAAATACTCAAAAAGTATTTAGGCCGTAAAAACGCATATCTCTTTGCCGAGATTAAAAAAAAAACAATCACCGCCGACTAGTCGTTGAACCCATTTGGACTTTAGATAAATGTGGATTTATTTATTTCCGCACGTATGCGGAAAAATATTAAAAATCCACGTGTGTGAAATACATTGCAATTGAACCTAATCGTCGCACTACGATTAGGTTCAATTGCAATGTATTTCACACACGTGGATTTTTAATAAGAACCAGTTTTCGAGAAAGTGTATTGAAAAATAATAAACAGCACGTCAGCTTATTCCTAGTCCAGGTCCAGGTTGCAATAACGATGCTTGCGAGAAACGCATCTTGGATGTTCAGACTTGCATTTCTCGCAAGCAACGTTATTGCAACCGATTGTTTCCGTTATTACTAAGCCATCGAAAGTTTGCGACAATGTCGGTATCTATGTCGAGACTGCCGGCCCTGGCCGCATACGGGTAGTAGGTACTTATTCCAGTGCGCAGCATTGGACAATCGGCATGTTGTCGGCCCACTCCCTCTCACAGAGGGGTGGCCTATGTCCCAGCTGTGGGAACACCTCAGTCGCTTATAAACGGTTGAGGAATATTGTCGGCCCAGTTGGCGCCATGACTGAGTGATTGGTTGCTGCACTGCGGGTTGCGGGTTCGATTCTTACTCTACAGGTTCAGGTGGTTCTGGTTACAGTGGCTATTTGACAGATGAGTTGGAGCTAATCAGTTGGTGTACCTCACGTGTTGGATTACACCCATTTTCCTCTGATCTAAAATTTTAAGGATGTTTATTTAACCGATAGTTAATTTGAATTAACCGCTGATTAATGCCAGGTCGCACTGCGTTACTCAACAACTCCTCAGAACATAAAAAAAAATGGTTATTTGTCTCAAATGGTTACCGTTTACAAATGTGAATGATACAACCCCAGTAAGTAATTAATACTACTTGTGTTGGGGTTGTCTCGCTCCTTCCCCTTATTTTATAGTTAACAATATTGAGACTTAATAATAGAAAAAGAACACCATTTTTAAAAATAAAGAGAAACAATAATAAAGTAATAATAAGCAGCTCTGTGTAGTGTGTACTTATGTGTGACTATAGTAGTGTATGATGGTGGGTTTGTGTGTGTGAGTGTTTGTGTGTGTGTTTTAGAGCAGGGAAGGCCACCTTGTGGGCAGCTAATAACTGGGCACCCGTCATCACTGTCTTACCTACACTAGCTCGTCAAGAAATAACTGAAATAGCCACTATAGCTTGAACTGGAACAACCTGTTGGCTAATCAAATATTATTTTTTGTATAGTCGACTGAACACGAATAAACCTTGCAACTGAGTCAAGCCTACACACACACATGCCAATTACATGTACATGCCGATTGTCCAATGGTGCACTATTTGAATACATACGCATGGATCAAAACTAGGAATTTTGAATTTAAACTAAGGCTTTGTTTTGTTTACTTACCAAGATTATCAGCCCTCGTTTCCTATTTATTTTAGAATTCCCGATATTTCTGTTCACGGATTGACTGAAGTGTTATTGCGGGTGAGCAGACAAATCGATCTACCCTTTTCCTTGTACGTTTCAGGCGCTCGGTACCGCTACCATTGTCACTCACAAGTCACAACTCGATTCCCGACCTCGCTAGAGTATATAACTATGTTCTGTGTTCCCGACACACGAGACTCACTGTATCCGGTCGCGAATTTTTTTCGTATTTTTTTCGGTTTTTATACAGTTGAACCACTGGATTTCAGGCTCTTGTCAGTTGAAACCCACCCTTATTCTTCTTGATGAGATATTTACCATGTTAACTGTTTATTTTGAGTTCCCGATATTTTGGCACTGTATACCTATAATCTATCTATATAGACTGGAAAAAGAAGCCATTGAAATTACTAAATATAAATACTTTTAATTTAAAAACTCACACTCACTCATACTCACTATTCGTTTTTATCCCACTCTCCTCTACACATAAGCTGATAACATGCACATTATTATAATTATATTTAAGTAGGTATATTACGTACCTATACCTAGATCAAATGCTTTTTCCTGGCTTAGTAATGTTTGATACACATTACATGACAGTATGGCTGCACAAAAAAGAAATATTTCACAAGGTAACTGCTAAAGTTTTATAGATAGCAAATAACAGTGAAATAACACACTTACTTATTTGGTTTTACCCGACTGCGCGCTATGAAAACGAATGTACAACGTCATAGATTTTCTCTTCGCACTCTTCGCAGTGACAGCGGCGGGAGTGTTGGAGTCCGCGCGGAGCGGGATGCAGTGCGCGCCGCTGTGCCTGACGGGAGACTTCGACTCCCAGCTGTGGCACGTACTGCATGAGCAGATGTTGTCCGCGGAAGATTCCATAATATCTGGAGTAATTGATGACGTGCAGACCACGCTGAACCAACGATGGCAAGGTGAATACAGCGCTCAACATGTGCATTGGTGTGGCAGAGTAGACGCTTCTAGCCTGACGCCCAGTACCTACCTACCTACTACCCATACAGCCATATGAAGTAGCGGTTACGACTTATGTCGACATTTATTGCGTCGTAACGGAATTTATTTGAAACATTGTTCCGTAGCATAACGTCGCCGTGTCGACTTGTGATTCGACACCGTTTCGAAAAGTGGGGAATAATCGTAACAGAATAACAGTAACTTTTAGTCGCATTGTGACTTCGCCGTGTCGACTCGTCGCGACTATACGCGCTCAGTTTGTATCGCACATTCAATCATTCATTTTTTCGTTGCGTTCATTCTATACTTGATAATTTTTATTGTAATTCGTTCTTTTTTGTGGATGTCATAGACATAAATCTTCGCCGCCATCAGAAACAAAATGTAAGTATTTATTTACGTATTTCTGTGATTATTGCATTATACTCGATCGAAAATCCTCTGCAAAATTAAATGTATCGTGTAGTTTGATGTCACTGTAATAAATTAACCGATGCGCCCTTCTGATTTAATAAAATACTTAAAATATGTTTATACGTATTTTCTGTTATTGTGATTGTTTTCAATTAAAAATTACAAAGTATCGTATTTCCGAGCAATGCAGAAGATTTTATTGATACGGCTTACATATATTTAACCAAAATATATTGTAGAATACTATAATAATAATATAAATTGTGTAAAATGATGTAGATAATTTTGTATCTACTTGAGAGATGAAACCCAACACAATGTTTCGTAACTGTGTTTACATGTGTCGACATTGTGTTAAGTTTCGTTACAGTGTGACTGTTTTAACAAAATGGAGTTTTATTATTGTATGTTTGCAGTGATTCTCAACATGCCATACAAGTTAGTTTTATCAAAAAATGGAACTAGTGAGGATGTAACTGCGGTGCCGGAAGGATGGGTCGTGGGAACATACCTATACTGGCCTCGTTCACTTAAAAAAAGTGAAATTGAATCACTAAGAAGCGATGAAAACAGCATAGCCGACAAATCGTGGAAAAAAATTAAATGCAGAATAAAATTTGGTGATATTTCTTCATTTAAAGAAGCTCTCCGTTTAGAAGATTTATATTCTAAATTTCAAGACACAGAAGATGATTTTTGACATAATTAAATCGGTTGAGGTGGAAGGCAGTGGAAGCGCATTTTCTGAATTTGTTCCTTGACTTGCATTACTTAAGGCGGACGGCAGTGTAAGAGAATTGCCTACAAGAAAGTAAAAAGAGCTGTCATGAGTTTACGAGAAATTGTATTCATTAATTAATAAATTTATATTAATATAATAAATTATATTTTTCATATTTTTTTTTATACGATGGATATTCGAAAAACACAAATAACCTTGCTGAATCGTATTGCTGACATCACAAGCAACAACTTTTGTTCTACGACTTTCGAAAATTAAAAAAAAAAGATCAGCTGATCCATACATTTCTGTTCACAAAACGCGACAAAATGTGTGATCAGCAGATTTTTTTGTTGAATTTTCAAAAGTCCTAAGTCTAAAATAGTCCTGCGAGGTTATTAGTGTTTTTTAAATAACCCTGTGAATTATATTATTTTATCAATGAAAAATTCTTCCTTGTTGTCAATTTTCTGAACTTGTCCTCATCTTTACTTTTCTGTAAAAGCTCGAAGATAGACGAAAACGCTTTGGTTGCTTATGACTCATAGTTATTAAATAAAAGATCAATAATTATATTAAATACAATAGCACACTTTGAGAACCCCAGTTGTTTTCTGTTTGGTCAAATTCAACACTACATTTTCGTAACCGTTACTACACTTATGTGACTCCAAAAGATACTGTAGGTAATTTAGTTTCGGCAATGTGTCGACAATTTAATTTTAATATTTACATAGGAATTCCAAGTAAACACAATGTGTCGTAAATTAATTAATTATAATAAAGAAAAAAATTGTTGTAACTTGTCGACACAGATACAACACTTATTTACTGTAACATTTTTCAGTACAAAGCGTTGATATCGTTCCTACACGCTGTAACCAAAATCCGCCAAGTTATTTAGTTTAGTAATAGTTACGACACTGTTACGTTGTCTTGCTAATCTGTGACTATTGAGAATTTTGCGACCGAAAATGGTTGTATGGGTAGGTACCTAATATGTATTTAAGGCCAAAAGAAAATCAAATCTGAGGGGGGCGGTGCTTTCGAACCGTTTAATTATTATGATGAATGGTCAAAAGTTAATCTAAAACTTAACCGAAGCTTAGGTTTTCCAGCTCTCGCTCTTGCATACATCGTCTTTTTGGTTCTGAATATTTTATGCATAACTTGCCAGTCACTTCTATATCATCTGTAGGTATGAATGTAAGAAATAAAATAACATATCCCAGGCGGGATGCAAAAGATGAGTTCGCTTTGTTTGTAGGTAGGTACTCGTACCTATATTATTCGGTTGCTTTTTGTAAAATTACTATTAAACTAAGTACCACTCCCGCGCAGGTAGCAGACACGTGACACGCACGTGTAGTACGGTACTGAACATGAGAAAGCTAAAATATGTAAGTAAAGGTTTGATATCCTTTATTGCAGCATTAATCACTCTTTGTTGTTGTTTGCAGGTTATGAGATGATTCTCTGTGGGTCACTAGCTACAGGGTTAGGAACACTATCAAGTGATATAGACCTGGCAGTACAAATACCGAATTTTACCGCCTCAGCTAGCCTACACGTGTTAGAAGAAACAGCAAGGTTATTCAACAAACAACCTGAACTGTATTCACGAGTGAAATACTTGACGAACGTTTATTATATCTCTGCATATTTCTCATGTTTCCATGTTCCCTCGCAGCGAATCGTTGAGATCGCATTTCATTCCGGTGACTTGACTTTTTCAAGCACTCAACTAATTAAATACTACTTTAAGTTAGATAAAAGGTTCCTGCCTTTGGGAGTTTTTCTGAAATACTTTTTCAGTACGCACGAAGTCACTGGCCATGGAAAAGGCTTTCTCATAAATTATGCATTGTATTTGTTGATAATATTTTATTTGCAACAAAAAAACATGGCGCCTCCTGGCTATGTGTTACAAGTAAATTCGAAAAGTCATTTCCTCGGCATCTGGGACATGGGTTTCAACGAGGTGCCATACAGTAATACGAATACAGAGAATCTACATCAACTGCTCGGCGGATTCTTCAAATACTACAGCGAATTTAACTTTGAAGAACATATCGTATCGCCTTTTACTGGACGTCCTATACCAAGGAGTGCTTTTATAGATATCGACAATTTCCCACAAGAATATAACCACATGTTGAAACACACAATACAGCTTAAGATACAAAATAATTTGAACACACGTACTGATTTATGTATTCAAGATGTATTCATGCAGGATTTAAACACTGGAGAGTTGATGTCACATGAACAGGCGACGAAGTTTAAACATCTGATGAAGTCAGTCGCGACAATGTTTGAAGATTTGCCTGGTGAGAGTATCCTAGGAGCTATCCTTGTTACGGATCAACATGAACAATCAGTTATCAGCTGCAATAATGCCACTGTGGATGAAATAGATTAATAATATATTAGATTATAATATGCATCGTAATACCAGACACATAATGTTGTGTTAACACATGGTACCTAATGGCTCTGAAAGCTGGCAACGCCGTAAATAGCTTTCAAATTGTTCGCTGTTGTTTTTAAATATATATACAGGGTTATTTGTAAAACACCAGTAACCTCTTAAGAGGTCATTGTACTCATCATTTTGAACAACTTTTACTATGGGACCAAACCTGAAATCGCGAAAAAAAAATCAGCTGTTCCCTACATTTATGATCGATTAACTCGTCAAAATGTAGGGAACAGCTGTTTTTTTTTTCGCGATTTCAGGTTTGGTCCCATAGTAAAAGTTGTTCATAATGATGAGTACAATGACCTCTTAAGAGGTTACTGGTGTTTTACAAATAACCCTGTATATTATTATATAAATAATAAAAACATAATATTTTCTGATCTTTCTATTTGTTAAGTTACAAATATATGGTTAAAATGTAGGGTACAATACTGAAAATCACAAGTTTGTACATTATTTTAGTTTCAATTTCAGTCCTCTTGTCTTGTTAATAAAATTCATGATAATTATATTTATTGCTTTCCTTTCGTCAAGTTCTGCCATTCAATATACATTGAGTGTAAGCCAGTCTGTTTTTTTACAGCTCTTTTCTTTTGTTTACGGTTTGTCTTTTTGATTTTGTTGTTGAATGTTGGTTTCGGAGCCACCGTACCTGGGGCAGTTGGAGAACTACTCCAGTCTTGTGTGAAGATTGCTCTAAGAAAATTATTACTTTGCTCTACCTCAAATTTTTTTGAAGCATACTGAAAGTGAGAGAATATCTTCTCCGACATTTTATTGAAAATGCCGTATGCGCAATTCTTGCTGTGGTCGAAAGGGTCCTGAATGCAAATTTTGGAATCAGTTTTCATCTTTGTACGCACATCTCTTGATACTTGTTCTTTGTACAAAGAAAATTCTTCAGGAATATCAAAATTATCAAAACTTTTCTTGCTTATCACTCGCCCGAGAAACGGCGAAATTATATTTTCCTTAAAGTTGAACATACTATAAAAATTGAAAAACCCGCCCATCAGTTGGTAAAGTGTGTCAAAATTCCTTGTTTCGCTGCATGACAAATTGTCATTAAATGCAGTGTTCCAACTTTCCACATAGTAACCAGGCATGTTTCTTTGTAACTCATAGACTGAAGGCAAAACTTTCATTACTTGCAAATAAAATATCACCATCATTATCAAACAATAGTTGCTCATTAGATTGGTACCCGTAAACTTATGAATCTTAGACCAGTACTTTATGAGTACAGCTAGAGGTAGAGCTCTTTTGTCCCAGTGCAATAAAAATGCGATTAATTTACTATTTCGCACACCAGCAGGACTCTTGAAATTGATATCACACTGACATTGGGTGGGTATGTGAAAAAACTTTACAATGGGTACTTTGGCTGTTGTTATGGCAAAAGGCTCAGAGAATTTCCTATGGTATCGGTTAAGAACATTCCTGGCATGGATGACATGTCCTACATGGGGTTGCAGTCCATTTGGCAAGGCAACATAACAGTCCACATCACTTGTTTTTATTCCTAGTCCGGTCACTACTGAACCAAATGGTTCAATGATACAACCTGTAACAAATGATTGGTAAATTAATGTTACCACACAAGTAATTATAATAATCTGCTTCATACTTATGGTTAGGGGTAGCTAGCTCCTGGCTAAATAATAACAGCTGCTCGGGTCAATCTTCAGGTTAAGCCGCATTTACCTAGATTGGTCCGGGGATGGGTGACCCATAAGATACCGACATTTCACCATGCCTCAGAAAGCATGTTAAGCCGTTGGTCAGGGCTGTCATTTGTAGATTAGTAAGTAGCCCAAAAATCTGACAACCAGTCTCTACCAAGGGGTATCATATTACCCAGTACTAACAGTTGTGGAGGTCAGGTAGGCAATCGCTCCATGTTAAATACTGGTATTCAGTTGCGTCTAGTGAGATTGGAAGCCGACCCCAACATAGTTGGCTAGGTGGATGATGATGACTTATGATTAGGGCCCTCATTGAGTTGTATTAGCTCTTGTCACTTTATAACTCAACAGACTTCATACAGAATTAAAATGCAGGTAAATAATACAAAACACGACACCAATAAAGTATGAATGCAGTAGCCCTCAGTAATTTTATTGATGCTAGGTTCGAAGCAAGAAATGAAAAAATGCTTGTAATTTTAAAAGCATCAAAATTACATTAACCTATCTGACAATTACTGAATGCAACTTTCACATTATACCTTTAAAATTAGGTTTCTAGAAACAAAGTATAGACTGAATGTTGTTACCTGGTGCTACATGCTGCATAGCATGTTGCAAGTCATCAAACAAATGCTTTAGATTGTGTACCTTGTCCGCAGTCAGCCTCACAAAAGACAAGATTTCTTGTACTTGTACATCAAAATCACCTTCAAACTGCAGATTTCTGGTATCCAGTATGTTGTCTTCATAAAAATTAAAAATAAACATTGAGGTAGTTATTGTAGTTGTTGTTTTCTTTCTACTTAATTTATTGGAGACATAATATAAATCATCAATAAACAGATCTAGGGATATATCATAAACTCAGCTTACACAGCAGCACACTGAGGAGCAATAAAAAATAAAACCACATGGCTAAAGGTGGAGAAATAGTTTAGGAGTGGTAAATAATTTTAGGAGGGACTGACGACATTTTAACAAGTATCGGATGTTTTGTATTGAATTGCTTGAAGTAACGAATATTTATGACGCTTACTAAAGTTGATTACAGACTTCAAGTAGGTACCTCAAAATGTGTCGATTTATTTACCAACACAAGATCAGAACATTTAAAAGTTCAAATCATATCTTCCCCATAGAATAAATCGCAGCTAATAGTTTTTTATACGCCAATAATAATATTTACCTTCCCAATTCATATTATTTCCTTCGAAAACCTGAAATAAATCAAAAAATAGAATTTAAATAACACCAGTTTGTTTTGTGATGCACAGTGAACTGTCAAAGTGTCAACACTGTCAACCTGGTTGACAGCGAACGTTATGATCGTCGCATAGATTAATAAACTAGATCGACGTCCGTAAAATCAGTGATGGTGAAGAATGATGATTTAATTAAAACGTGATTCTTTAAAAATAACTGTACTATCGTAAATAAATGACCCTTAATATTATTTTACAACCGAATTTCGCACTTGACGCAATTTACGGAAAAAAACTTGAAGATGCTAAGCTATATAAACAAAAGGATTGCTGACAGTCTCGTTGGTCATAAAACGTAATAATATAGTAATTATTTAGTACATCTTTAGTTCGTGATCAATAACTGGATTGATCCATCAACTAAGGTGGAAGTGCCAGGGTAGCCCGCGAATTTTTTTCTTTTCAATTGCAATTTGCTGGGCCGTGACAGGCTGTATGTTGAACAAAATATGATCCGCGGCCATAATACGTATGTATTTACAGAATTAGGTATAATCGTTAAAAAATTATCAATACAACGTACGAAGTTCATTAAACCCATTGAATGACTATTTGATGTTTTTTATTAAATTACGGTTGAAAAAAACAAATATTTCCTGAAAATGTCATTCTATGGGATGAAATGAACGAGGGTTGTATTGATTATTTTCAGCTTCGGGTTCCAGTCTAACCGTATGCAGCTGAATACCAGTATTTTACATGGATCGACTGCCTATCTGAACTCCACATTATTTACGGTTACCAAATATTCAGTACATCTTTCTGAACCCTCCTACATAGAAATTTTTCATCGGTAATAAAAAAAATATGCTGGTCCACACATTTTGACCGTGTAGATATTGCAGTTTTGTAGGAAACAGCAGTTTCTTTTTTAATAACCGACGAAAAATTTCTATGTTAATGATGATTCTGTTGTAAATGATGTACTGAATACGTGGGAACCGTTTTGGGTCGGTGTCCCTTCCACCCTGTCATCATCATTCATCATTCTCTTGTCCCAATTCATTTGAATCGGCGCGCGGCGCGGCGCAGCATGTCTTCATCTTCCATACTTCTCTATTACTGTCATCCTATCAAACACGTAAACACGTTACCTCCTTTCGTGCCATATTATCCTTCACACAGTCCACCCATCGTTCTTTGGTCTTCCTCTAGTCTTATACCCATCCACAGTCACACTCAAACCTTTCTTCACGACATTTTCCTCATTTCTACGCATCACATACCCAAACCACGACTACCACCCACCCACACAACTTTTCTGTACTAATTTATTTTATCCATTCGCGTAACACCACACATCATCCTGTATAGACCTAAAATAACAATAAAAAAAAAATACAACCCAATTGAGAACCTCTTCCATCAACATGTATAAAAGCAGTCAAAAAAAAAGGGCGTCAAAAAAATTCGCCCGCATCCCTCTAAAAAAAAAATCTTACGTTTTAGGTACATACAAACCATTTGATGAACCATTTTTATAACATTAACAATTATAAAATAAAAGCCAATATATTGCTTTGCTTCATCTGAATGTATGTATTAGTATTTATTTTATTCATTAATTAATTCATAATATTAATTCTCGAAGACAAAAGGGTAATTATTTTTGTAACCTTCTAACAATTTTGTCCTATTTAACCCAAAGGTAAAGAATGCCATATGGTATTAAGTCAGTCTATGTACCACTCCACCTATGTACTCACCGTTTTTCATGAAAAAAACTAAAAAAAATGGACCTTGGTTGGGTTGAGTATTAGAAAAGTCATTCGTCAAGTGGTCCATAGAGATTTGATCCTTTTAAGAAACATGATCGATTGGCGTCCATACAAAAACAGAAAGGTTTTTTCACTAGTCTAGTTAGCAACAAAAGTAGGTTCACACTATACAAAGTTTATGTTTTATTGATTGTTTGTGCGCAGTAATAACAGAAACCACGAAATCATTCAAACTTTTGTCGTGACATTGATTTTACCCTAAATCTTGCAGGATGAGTTAGATTGTAGAGGGATAGGGTAAATGCTTGACCATACGTTTTGATCATCTTGGGGAAAAAATCCTAACTCAACTGCACCACACACCAATAACGGTTGAACCTTATCAAGCAACACGGAACCGCAATTTTCCATGCTACTATCCTATTCTTTCTTTTCATCGATTTTGCGGTCGGCAGCACCCTACCCCAACACATACTTTTCCAGTTGTCGCCACTAGCTTAGTTGCCACTGGTGACAAATGAGAAAACATATCCCATTTATTGTCCGTGAGGACATAATGTATATTCCCATAGCGGCACTATAACAGTGGTGTTATTTGGAAACATATTTGCTTCCATATATGTTCTAACTGGCAGCAAATGGGATATTTTTTAAAGTACTGGTATTGTCGAGGTTCCAGGGTTCTAGGGGTCACGAAACCGTCATAATTTATCATTTTCGTGTTAGACTTTCTATGACGTCATATTGTAATACAATTACAGCTTATGTAATCCTAGTCAGGTGGGATAAAAATCAAACAGCAATCATGGTTGAAATTAAAATTTCTACAAACCGCATAAAAATAAATCGAAAGTCTTAGCTTAATATTAAAATAATTTGATGTCACTTCGTGTATTGATAGAACGATTTTAACACTAGTAAATAAAACCTTTACTTCTCAAAACAGAACATAGTCTCTGTGTCATTTGACGTCACCGGCGCTAGCTGTCGCCATGTCGCTGCTAGCGGCGCTTGTTAATAAACTTTCGGCGCTTTTAAAAAAATTTTCTACATTTTGAGTCAATGTTTCTGTATTTTTACTCGAAGTTTCTTCTGTGCTATTAGTTAGACCTTCTGCTGTTTTAGCTGTAGCTGCCTTTTCACTTACATTTCCTTCACTTATTGTCAAAATGTCATTTGTTTTTTTCGTCAAAGTTTCTATTGAATGACTCTTTAAAGTTTGTTCTATACTATTAGCCGACGTGTCGCCTGTCTTGATGGTACCTTGTTCAACATTGTTTGTGGCCGGCGTCCCCACAGCTCGGTCTGACCTGGGCACGAGTACGACTTCCGAATCGTCGTCGTCATCCGAATCAATTTCGTTGTCATTATTGTTCTCCATGGTTTCCGCTATTTTGGTTGCAGTGTCCTTACAGTTGGGCATCGAAAAAGGTTTTAACAACTCTGTTAACCAGTTCTGCGTCACCGATATGAAGAACTTGCCGAATTCTTTGAACGCATCCAGGTCGCCAGACCCTAACCTGATTGAGATCACTGCGCTTTTTGGGTCATGACAATAAGTCAAAGTCAATTGGAACTGTACATTGATCTCTTGCTTTTCAGAGTTTATTATTTCTTGGGTGATCTTCCCCTGCTTCTCTTCAAAGGACAAGTCGACTACGCTGTACAACTTGTTGAACACTTTCCGTTTCCATATTGGTTTTGTTATTCCCCCACTGTACTTTTCCTTCTCTTTCCTGGTGTCAGGGTTCACCTTCTCCTCCACCTTGCCGAGCTTGATCTTTAACATGTTTTCGAATATCTCCATCACCATATCTCTGACCACCGACTTCCAGTCGAAACTAATGATAGTATTAACAATTCTAGGGAACAAATTGACTCTGAACTCGGGATGCGTTTTGCCTCGAATCAGTTTAGGTCGCTGCAACAGTACAATTTTAAGGAAATCTTGGCACGAATTTAATTTCTCCTTTTCGTACGCGTTGGCACAAAACTTGAAGTAAGTTCTGATGTCGATGGCTAACTTACTGGTGATGGTGGACGCGACGTTGTGGCACTGTTCGAAGGGGTCCTGCACCACGAAGGGCGTCTGGAACCTGAGCGGCATGACGTAGTGATTGAGGACGTTGTTCTTGTAGCGGTCGAACTCGTCGGAGATGTTGCCGGCGTCCCGGAACACCTCGCGCTTGACGGGCACGCCCAGATACGTGCAGATGACCATCTCGTCAAAATTGAAAAGGGAGTAATATTCGAAGAATCCTCCGAGCAGTTCGGAGATAGAAGACGTATTGGAAGATGGGGGGAGTAGGGCGGGGTTGTTCATGAAGCCAGTGTTCCAGTGGTCCACGATGCAGGCGTGGGCCGGGTCCTGCTGCAGCCAGGCCACGGCCGGGAGTATGCTGTGCGGCGGCTGCTGCAGGTAGAAGATGATCATGAGCGTGAGCGCGTAGTTGGTGAGCTTGCCGGTGCCGGATAGATCGTGCACTTTGGCCCAGTACTTGATGATGACGGACATGGGCAGCAGGCGCGGGTCGGAGTGCAGTAGGAAGGCGATGAGGCGACTGTTCTGGGCCCCGAGGGGGGTCTTGAACGTGACGTCACAGTTGGTCTCTGTGGGGATGTGGAAGAATTTGACGATGGGCGTGTTGGCGCGAGGGATGGCGAGGATCTCCGCGAAGGTGCTGCCGTACTGCATGAGCACGCGCTTGGCCTTGTTCACGTAGTTGCCGTTGGGCTGCCGGAACTGTCCCGGGATGTTGATGAAGCAGTCGGCGTCGCTCGTTTTGATGCCCAGCCCCGTTGTTATTGAACCGAAAGGCACCGCTTTGCAACCTAAGTGAGGAAAAAGACATTTTGACAGGTTTATCGTGTAAGCTGTGTTCACATTTTAACTTTTATTTTATGCTATCTCGGAAAATACCTTTACTTTACATAAGGGTCACGACACATTGATGCTAACACACTGAAATAATGAGAGCGCGTTTGACACGTTCGATGCGAACGACGCGGCGTCCCATACTTTGTACTCTTCTTGTATGGACAAATCGTCGAACGTGGTCGATCAATATGTCGTGACCCTAAAATGGCTATTCGCCAATTAAATTATTTCAATCCTCTCGTCTCACAGAACTCCAGACGAACTGTCGCGATCACCTTTCATTCGTCCGCGAAACACATCAGTCAGGTTTAGCATCCAAGACATTTCTAAGCGTTTAGAACTCGTACTAACCTGGCCACTGTGCTTGCAGCGCGATCTCCAGGTCCGTGTAGAGCTGACTGAGGCACTTGACGTCCTCCTGCGTGAGTCTGACGGCCGACAGGATACTGTCCAGCTGGCTGTGGAAGTCGCCCGACAAGTCGATCTTCTTTGGCTCTAGGATTACGCCTGGAACATAATAATATATTACTGCCCCACTGCAAGGCAAAGCCCTCTTTTCAGAGAAGGCACGAGCATTGATCAACACTCTAGCTCAATGCGGGCGATTTCAGTTATATTATAAGTCCAGGTTTCCTCACGACGTTTTTCTTCACCAAACAAGAAACAGAATAAAGGATGTCAACAGGACAAGCACATCTGCTTGAATCAAAAAATCAAAATATTTTAAATGAACCAAGCGCCCCAAGCAGGGTCAACCAAATTTGGAACTCTGTGATATGGTCTGGCCGAGTGCCATATTTCATCCAAACCTGTTTAGACATAATCATGTCCCGCATGTGTTATGTGTTATGTGTACTGCAGTGCGAACAATATATGCTGAGGCAAACAAAAAAAAACTCAAGCAAATAGAGTAACCGTTGGTTACCTTTCTGCTTAGTCATGGGGAAGTCCCTCTTGGGCGTGGTGGGCAGCGGGTTGTTGAGCTCGGCGGCCAGCTTGGCGGAGTAGGCGCGCACGGCCAGGTAGTGCCCGTACACGTGCACGCGCCGGTGCGCCGCCAGCGCCGCGCGCGCCGCGCCCGCGCCCGCATACGTCAGCGTGCACGACCAGCTGCTGCACTTGTCGATGCGCACACTGCCGAACTTCGTGAACACCTCCAGCAAGTCTTGCGGCTGCGTGTAGTTTGGGTACCCTGGAGGGGCAAAAGGCAGAGGTGTCATCGAAATTTGGGAATGTGTTGTTTCTTGAAAGTTGATTTACTTTTGGCTGTAGTGATGATACACACTAAAATTCCGCCTTTCCGTTTCCTGTATGCACATATATACAGATGAATTTTTCAAGTGGACGTGGATGGCCAAATCCGAAACTATGAAGAATATCGAAAAACACTCAAGGAGTCTCGAGTCCGATTTTCATGAAAACTTAAACTGCATCATTAGATTATATATTGAAAAATCAATATTCCTAGCCAGGAATCGAACCCATTGATTTTATATAAAAACACACTGTATTATTACACCATTCGATAGTGTCGCTAATAAGGTTCAAATTCTGGGAAGTAATGACATACGACAAACTTAAGAAAAATCTTAAATTTTTCGTTTCTTCATAATTATTTTAAATAGGTGGTGCTAGGTGCAAGAAAAATGCCAGTACCAATTTGCAGAAGCCCAAAAGTCTAACAACAAGTCATATCGAGGAGTGTAGCGTTACCCAGTCCGAGTTGTAGAGGTCAGATAGCCAGCTGTTTCATATTATACTCGCCCACTTGATAAATTCACCCTATTGGTATTCAGCTGCATCCGGTTAGACTGGAACACCTAGCTTTTTCCCAACACACATAGTTGGGAAAAAGCTAGGCTTATGGGGCCCTTACTAGTCGGCGGTAGTACATATCTCACCTGAGACCAGGATCCTGTGCGCGGCGGGCTCCTGCACGTGCCGGTCGGGCTCGGGCGCTTCGCGGCGCCGGCGCGACGCGTGGCGCGGCGACACCGACGACGGCGACGCCGAGGACTCCATGGCTCATTGGTATAGGCGCTCACCTGGACAAACAAACAGTCAAATAAACCACGGGAAGAAAAGGAAATGTTAATACGGGTAACTGTCCATTCAAGAAACTTGGATACAGCTTGCACTGCACTCCCAAGTAAGCTGACCTGGTTAATTTAACGAATTAGGGTTCGTTGCTACTGAAACGGAGACAAGGCAAAGCGGACAAGTACTGGAATCGACAAATCACACAGGCTTCAACTTCTAGACTCAGCACCCTAAATCCCGGCACTGATTCATGTTGTGATGTCATAATCGTGGGTACTGATAGAGTAATTAAAAACGACCTCCTCCAATAACAACCTCTATCTTTAAATATTGAGTCATTCTTATCGTCCCGTCCCATGCCTACTGCCTACATTATGCATACTTGATGTTATGGATAACCCATCGCACACAATGTAAGTCATCGTAACAAAAAGTACCAAATAAGCAAAAAAAGTAGCGCTTGGTTGATACAAACAATGGTATTGTAGCTTGGAAGAAAGTCCAAACGACAGGGTGGTAGTAGGTATTTCGCCTACTGTTTTTGCTGCAGCATAATAATATGAAGGATAGGCCTTTAAATTGGAGTAGGATAAGTTGGGTAAATCTAGAAGAACTATTCTATCTTGGACGGAAGTTCGCCTCCTCCTGCTTTCACAGAGGTTATAAGAACCAACGACCCTACATCTAGCTTACACTATTCGGCATTTTTTGCCCTTATCCCATAACCTAACCTAACCATGTAATCTTTTACACAATCCATGGATGGATTGTGTAAAAGATTACTATCTCATTCATATATAAAACTCCACGACATTGTCTGATTCCTCCAGCTTACAGTAATGTCAATGTGGTCATTTATTTTCTTTTACCACAGAATATATAATAGTACAACTTTTACTTTGATCTCACCAAATGAAACGGGAAGCTGTTTATTAAAAATATAGTAGCCTACTTACCCTCACGTAATCAGACTCGTCACCACAACCAAGAACACTTAACTCATAAAAACTCCGAAAAAAACGACTTATTCTATCGAGTTATTGACTAGATGTCTGCACATCGACATTCACTTATTAAATACAGAGTACTTAACGCTATTGTCTATCTGTACACTATCGAGTATAATGATAGTCTAACAAATAATTATTTCAACAAATAATACGCCTCTCTGAGTGGGGAGTTCCCCGAAAAATGTGCTACTAACCATGGAATATGAACAGAAGGACCACTTCAAACATCTTAAAACCAAAGGGCAACGAAAGATTTAGATTTTTTTTCTGAGTCACCATCTTCATTCTCCTGGCCTTATATTATATTTCAGTCCGTGAAAAGGACCTCCTTCTCTAGCTACGGCGTAGCAGCTCCGCCGTAGCTAGAGAAGGAGGTCCTGCTCAGATTACAATCGTGTAGCGCCACATAACAAAATTGCGCCAAATATTAGGAGTCGCGTCACAACACAGTAATTGAAGTTTAGGAGTTATGTATCCACTTGAGTGCATGGAGGCTCGTGCACATTTAGGGGGTCCGTACCACAACATTGCAGAATTCGAGTTTGTATTACCCCGGTGTCTGGAGAATGTTGCAATGCGACAGCCTTCTCTAATTATAGTTTTTGTTGCAATTTGGCTCCAATTGAAAGCTATATAAAAATTCTCATACTGTATTATAGCAGACTTTTTGGATGTGAACCTTCTGAATCTAGTTTGTTGAGGTACTAAGTTAATGGGACAGGAAATATGTTTAATAGTTACTACGGGTAATAGGTATTTAAAACCTTATCTTGAGACCCTTCATTAGTAAATGATGCCCACATTAAAGTGTACTTAACTAACTGCCTACAAACAAACTTTGTGTTACTAAAATTCTGGAAAATAAGCAAGTAATAAACATTCATAAATACTTTAAACAAACGTCTTTTGCCAATGGGGGGTAGGCAGAAACCCCAGAACACCAACTGCTATTTTATTTTATTTCTTAAGCAAACTTACAGGATACAGATAGATATGGATGGAACATGCAGCCCAATTTTGCCTATCAATTCGGAACAGTCGAAATGTCGGCAATTTTTCTCCGATCTACTAGTGGAAGAATGTGGAACTTCCTGCAGCAGCTGTAATAATAAGGTAAATATGTATTGGATCTATACTGTGTTCCTTACATCTCGTCCACATTCATACATCTGATCAAACACGCACGACGGTTGAGATTACTACTCACCTGACCTATTTGAAGAACCTCACATTGAGGGCAGTGTAATAAAATCATCATAAAACTTACCAGTGTGAATATTGACCACTTTTGTGAAGTACTTTGGCTCCAAATATCCTTTTTTGTTACCACTGGTTAGGATGACACCATTTTCTGACTCATAGAATTTGATACCGTCTGCTAGGGCTCCCGCAAGGTCTATGTATATGTGGACTTCTGAGTCCCGGCGAAAGCCACTGATCACGGAAGCATCCTCCAATGTTCCTTTAGCTAAATGTATGTGTTTGCGCTTCATACAACTTAAGCCTTCATTTTTTATTTGTGGCCAGCATTTTAAATATGTGCCATGGATAACTGTGTTGTATTTGGGCTGAAATGAGAACTATGTTAATGTTGTCAGTAAAGCTAAGTAACCAAGTACTTTTCAAACCCATATTTTAGACTAGCTGTTGCCGGCAATCTTCTTCCACATGAAGTTATTATAAAAAATATTACTTCCCTATTTGAATCGAATTTTTTCGCAGGGAACCCTAATTATTTTTTAAAACAAAAGTAGCCTAAGTTAGTAGCACAGTCCTTATAACATCCAGCTATCTAGCAGTAAATGTCCAATCAAACATGGTACAGCCTTTTCCGAGATTAGCCAGAACAAACAAAAATGAAAGAAAAAGGTTGTTTTGTTATAAGTACTGTATATACTTTCATATGCATTCAGTAAAAAGCTGTTATTTTGAAATTACAAACAGACACTTCAATTTTATTTATTTTGATAAAAAATGGGTGAAAACCTGAGTAATGGGAATGAGGTCAGCATCAGAAACTTCAGTGATAGTGTGTCCTTGGTTAGCTTTGATCTCCAGACAGTTGGTGGAGGGATTGTGCTTCAGTTTGAACCTCTGTTTATCATTGGTCTTTACAACTCGTTCAATGTCTGATGTGCTGTATTTGCCTATGAATGTTTTGTGGAGCAATATTTTGTTTACATCTAAATATCCTTCTGGGCTGAAAAGAATGAAAGCTTCTTTTTATAAACTCAAGTGAAAATCAAAGGGGAAGTCATTGAGAGAAGCCTTTGCCCAGCAGCAGCTTTTCAGTGGGATCATACCTTCCCAGTTAATTGTAATAGATTTGCCCTATATTACATACTAGCACTTCGCCTGCAACTTTGTCCGCGAAAATTGTGGTAGCTCGGCTAATTTACATGATGTAACTATAATTTATAGCCTATGTTACTCAGGGATTACCCCGACATGAAGTGTGAGGTCAAAATAATTCCCAATAAAAGTGGAAGGGAGAAAGAAAGTTTATTTCTAACACACACAAAGTTCACATAAAACAGACAGAGTGACCGCAAGAACTTCAGATAGCATAGAGAACAGAATGAAAACTAACAAGTCTACAGGATTTATATATATGAAAAAGTTTGTCCATGTTTGTTTATTTGTACATGATAAAATACATAAATAAAAGTATTAGGTCACTACAGTAGCATTCTAATACTGAAAGAATTTTTGAAATCGGTCCACTATTTTTTGAGTTTATTCATTACAAAAACACAAATCTTTCCTCTTTATAACATTAGTGTATATGACCAACATAACTGGCAAAATGTGGATGTAATCTTTAAAATGAATTTTATCTTGATACTTCAAAGTTGTGATTTTGGATTAAATAATTATTGAAATAAGAGCAGAAGTATACACATAAAAGCAGGTCAACTTCAAAGCTGTATGCTATCTGTTCATCCAGAACATGGCCTATCTGTATGCAGTTCAAGCCTCTTCTGAAATTTGTGTGTTCAACTATGAGTAAGTATAGATAAGTATAGCTTTTAGTCAGCAGTTGTCTTTGGGATGGTCTGTTCTTTATAATCAACAGGTGAACACAGCCTAAAGAATCTACTGTTTACTAATTTTGCCATAGGTGCTTTATATGATAATTGTTGCAGATAATAATTACAGAAATTGAAAATAAACACCTAACAAATAAATTAGTTTCACACTCCTAATTAATCTACCGTTCTGGCGATCACCAACAGACTGGATTGCCCTTATATCTGGCAATGCTGTAGCTACTTTTTAGTGAGTGTTCGTTTTTGTCTGTGCTTGTTAACCTGTCTATATCGTTTTAAGTATCTGTTTGTATATGAGTCTTGTTACTTGAAATAAACTAATTTTATTTTATTTATTTTTTATTGGAGAATTCATAGCCATTCAAAAAGTGTCTTTGCTTACTGGATCGTAATAGTTTCATATCAACCGTGACCTCCTTGATGTGTGCATTTTAATGAGGGCACATAACACAAGTGAAACTAAGTACCTAAATTGCAAACACGCATAGTTGACGCGATCCAATGACCAATTCAAATCACGCCCCGCTTCGGTTGCATCTCAACGGCACAACAGCTAAACAAATTGACATTCATTAATGTATATAATTATGTACCTACAGCTGAGGCGACTAAGGAGTTGGAGACGATGCGAACATACCTTAGCCTGAAACCTTCTCGGACTGCTCCGTGTCGTAGCAGCCAAGATAACGATTTACTCAACTGTATGTCTTTGTTATTCCTGCAAAAAATCATGAACTGGATATAATAATAATACTGGACTTCTCAACACAGCGCGTCATTGAGTCAACGCTCAACGTACATTTAATTTGTCAACGAAATAATATGTTTACGATGCGTTCAGTACAACTGGAATAAACCCGTGTTTACCACTATTTATGGAACTATGTTTTATTTTGTGAATCAAGTCTTGCACGACTTGAAAATTTGCGAGATTGTGTTTTAGAACAGTAAACTAGAAAACAAAGGATGCGGTTGGTTGTCTCCGCAAACACGCATGCGTTATTTTCCCGTAGATTTGACATATGTCATTGTTTGTTTAAAACAACAGTGTTGCCAAAGCAAATCCCAGCCAGACCAGACCCATAGATATAAGAAAAATAGAAACAACCTAAAATGGCGTCTATTCTATTCTATTTTTATTTAATGGCAAGCAGAGCCGATGTCGACTACTCTGCCCGACTCTGCCCGTAGATTCTGCCAATCTAAAATGGCGTCGTGCTTCAAGGTCATTCAAGGTGGAGCTCGGTGACAGTATGAAAACTGTCAACAGAAAATTGAAGTCTATGATATGTTTTTATCTTTTTTTACATTTGTAAATTATGACGTGTGAGAATGAGACGGATATGTTTTTGTTGGCAAGGTTCATGTTTGCATATTTGTATAACCAACATATATATGCAACTTACGGCGTATCCTCTATCACTGAATCTTTTGTGCCATTGTGTTACTTAGTATCTCATTTATTTTATGTTTGTTTTTAAATTGTATGTTCATATTAATTGTACTTGTACCAGTCTATGAGAAATTATTACTATAGGTACTCAGAAGTTTATTGCTTTGTTACTGGTTTAACAAGTTGATTTTATATTCCAAAGGAGAAGACTGGATGAAAGCCCATTTGTTTATTTAGTAACATAACTAAATAAGTGAAAGTTCCTATAAGAAACATACTTAATTCATGTGATTTTATACCTATATTATTATAAGAATAGAATGTATAGTAAGTTTTCTGGCTCAATTAGCCTCAAAATGCCTTAACTGTTTGATAACATTTAGAATAAAACTTTTACTATTTCTTAAGTTTATTCTTTCTTTACTGATAGCCTTCAGAAATCTATCCAGTAGGTAGTTCAAATTTATTATCCCTATGAATCTTATCACAGTACGCTGCTGTGCTGATAACTAAGATTTAAGACATATCTCAGAGGTCAGGCCATAGGCACAGAGCCGAAATAAACCAATTTTCCCCCCAAGGGGAATTGATATACAGACAAATTCACCGTATTGGATATTATAGTCTATGATAGATTAAGTGGCAACACACACACTTCCGGTGAAGCCATAGCGAGTAATGGCGTGGTAACGTTTTGTTATAATGAAAAATAAATTATCTGACTTGATTCATGGTGCCGCTTTTATTCCACTGCATACTCTATAGGTTATGGGCCCAGTGAAACAAGGACAACCAGAGAACCAAGGGCAAAGTGATTAAAGCACCAAGATTAGGATTGGAGTCAGTCAGATTGACAAAGGATAGCGTAGGAAAGTAAAATGGCTACAAGCACGATTTATACCTATCCAAGATTAAAGGATGGCTCAAGCTTTTCAAACTGGAAGTTTCGAGTTAAAACGTTACTAGAAGAACGAGGTCTAAAAGATGCCATAAACAAGGACAAACAATTAGACGAAAAAGTGAAGAACGAACTTGATGCAAAAGCGAAAAGCGTCATTGTTCAATGTGTCTCCGACAAGTTTATAGACATAATTAAAAAATGTAATACAGCATTAGAAATGTTAACAAAACTAGAGGAAATATTTGAAAGGAAATCAGTTTTCAATCAGCTATACTTACGAAGAAAACTACTGTCATTGAAATGTGGAAACAATGAAAGATTGACTGATCACTTTATTAAATTCGAGAATGTAATTTCGGAACTAGAGTCGTCAGGAACAGAGATGAATGAAAATGACAAGGTATGTCACCTATTGTTGACACTACCAGACCAATACAATACTGTCATAACAACGTTAGAGACGATGGACAAAGATTTGACTATTGATTTTATAAAATCAAGAATGTTAGATGCAGAATTAAAAGTAATTGGTGATCAAAGCAACTCGAGCAAGGAAGCCGATGCTCACAGCTTCCTCACATGTTTTAAATGCGGCAAAGAGGGTCACAAATCTTTTCAATGTAGAAGTAACCAAGCTAACAGAGACAACTCAAGAGGTCAAAGAAGAGGAAATTATAGAGGCAGAGGAAAACAAAATAGAGGACAAGCTACCAGCTCAGCAAATACTGCAGAACAGCAGGAGAATAATGAGAACCCCTCAGTAACATTCTTCGCACAAGCATTCTCTACTAAAACGAATGACATGAATAGAGAAATAGAATTTGTGATAGACTCAGGAGCGACCTACCACATGATTAATGAAAAATATGAGAAACACATACAAAATGTAAGTGAAATACCTGAAATTAAAATTCAAGTAGCGAATGGAAATATCCTATCAGCAACAAGGAAAGGAAAAATAATTGGAATAAGTAAAGAAAATCTAAAAATAGAAATGGAATGCCTAATAGTCAAAAATTTTGCTCACAATCTGATATCTGTACTAAAATTAAATGAAAAAGGATTTAAAGTAACATTTGAACTAACAAGAACGGTAATTAGCAATCAAAGTCATGAAATAATATGTGAAAATAATGGGAGACTATGTAAAATCAGACTTAACCTGAATTTAGATGCAATGTTGACAAACAAAACAGATGAAAATCTATGGCACAGAAGAATGGGTCACTTGAACTATGGAAGCATGAAGGTACTAGGATTACCACTGTCAAATGAACGCTGCTCCACATGTATACAAGCCAAAGGTACGCGTCAAGCATTCAGTCCAACTCCAAAGCCAAGAACAAAGCAAATAGGAGAACTTATTTATTGTGATCTCGGAGGACCTGTCTCACCCATAAGTAGAAGAGAAGAAAGATACTATTTAACAATAATTGATGACTACTCACACTTTATGGAAGTATACCTACTAAAATCAAAAGATGAAGCGAAAGGCTATATAATTAATTACATAAGAAGAATGAAAAACAATGGTACAAATGTTAGAAGAATAAGAACTGATAGAGGTACTGAATTTGTAAATGAAGAATTAAAAGTATTTTATAATGAAAATGGTATAAAGCAAGAAACCACTTGTGCCTATACACCCCAGCAAAATTCAATATGTGAAAGAATGAACCGAACATTAGCTGACAAAGTGAGAGCTATGTTATTGGAAACAAATCTACCAAAGAAATTATGGGGCGAAGCCATCAGATCTGCAGCATATGTTATAAATAGATCCCCAACAAAAGCATTACATGGTGATACACCAGCCAACATATGGTATGGAGAGAACAAACTTGATAAAATAAGAGTATTTGGCTCAAAAGCATGGAGTGTCATATTACCTAAGCCAAGCAAACTAGAACCTAGAGCAAAACCTATGATAATGATTGGATATTGTGGATCAGGATACAGGTTATGGAATCCATTAACTGATGAAGTAGAAGAATCTCGGGATGTAAAATTTGACGAATCAGATTACAAGTATGATGAAAGCCAATGGAATAAATCCATTACTTATGAAAAAGAAGAAGAACCAGAAATAGAATATTTAGAGGATGAAAAGGAAAATATTCCAGAACTATCAAATGAGAAAGACATGAGTATAAATCCAGGACAAGAGCAGAATAATCCGGAGAAAAGAAGACAAAGACCAACTAAGACACCAATAAGATTCCAAGATTATGAAATGTCGAATATAGCTTACGCACTACTATTAGAAGATCCTATAAACTATGATGAAGCTACAAAACATGAAGATTGGTCTGAAGCTATACAGAAAGAGCTTGAAGCACACAAAAAACATGGAACATGGGAAACAAGTGAACTACCAAAGGATAAGAAGGCAATAGATACAAAATGGGTATTTCGTACAAAGGCAGACAATACCAAGAAAGCTAGAATAGTAGCAAAGGGATTTCAAGAAGAAACTACTGAAAATATCTATGCACCAGTTGCTAGAATGACAACTGTTAGACTATTTCTAAACAAAGCAGTACAAGAAGATTTACCTATAAAGCAAATGGACATACCAACAGCATTCCTAAATGGTGAACTAAAATCTGACATATACATAAAGTATCCAGAAGGGTTAGCAGAAGAAAAAGGAAAAGTTCTAAAATTAAGAAAAGCACTATACGGACTGAAAGAAGCTCCAAGATGTTGGAATGAAAAACTTAATAATTTTCTCATACAGAAAGGATTTAATCGTTCACAAAGAGATTTCTGTCTATACACTGGAATTAATGTTTACATATTAATATTTGTTGATGATATTTTAATTATTGGAGAAGGAAAGAAAATAATAGAAGATTTGAAAGAAGAATTTAAAGCCAAAGATATGGGAAATATACATAAATTTCTAGGAATGGAAATTAAGAGATCTAACAATGGAATAGAAATAAATCAGACACAAATTATTGATAAAATTTTATTAAAATTTAATATGCAAGATTGCAAAGGCATAAGTACACCTATGGAAATTGGTTTACACATAGATCCAGACGAAGAAATTCTGACAAACATTCCTTATAAAGAACTTGTAGGCTCACTGATGTATCTCTCTACAATTAGCAGACCTGACATATCATATGCAACAGGATTCTTGAGCAGATACATGAATCGACAAACACCAACACTCTGGAAAGCAGGGAAAAGAATCTTGAGATACCTGAAACAAACAAAGGAAAAAGGATTAGTTTACAAAAAAGAAGAAAATAATAAAAATTACTTACATGCATTTTCAGACGCAGACTGGGCAAGTGAGAATATTGACAGGAAAAGTGTAAGTGGAATCGCTATATTCCATCAGGGCAATTTGATCAGCTGGAATTCGAAGAAACAGACTTCAGTCGCATTATCCACAGCAGAAGCTGAATATGTCGCTGCTGCATTAGCTGTAAGTGAAATAATTTTTATACTAGGAGTATTAGAGGATTTAAAGTTTTGTGAAAATATAAAATCTATATTGTTTATTGATAATCAAAGCACTATTAAAATGATTGAAAGTTACGAAAATAGTAAAAGATCTAAACACATAGATATTAAAGTACATTATATTAAAGATATTGTAAGCAAAGGTTTAATTATGTTAAAGTATGTATCTACTAATGAAAACAAAGCTGATATACTTACCAAGTCACTGTCTAAGGATAAAAACAAGTACTTTTGTAATTCTCTCGGTTTATTGTGTTAAATACTATATGTGTTGTGTAATATTATGTTAATTAAGGTACTGGTAGACAGTAATTTATGTGTAACTTTGTGAAATGTTCAATGCAAACTATAATGTTAACCTACAAAGAACAGTCATGTTGACATTAGTTAATTGTGTCAAACAAATGTCAAATTCAAATATTGTCATGTCAAGTGTCAATTTTAATGTTGCCAGTTTTGTATGATTGTAACAAGTCCCAAGTTTAGTGATTTTAGTTTTATATAATTTAAAGAAAATAAGAAACTTGAACTTGAGCCGTGGTATTGGATATTATAGTCTATGATAGATTAAGTGGCAACACACACACTTCCGGTGAAGCCATAGCGAGTAATGGCGTGGTAACGTTTTGTTATAATGAAAAATAAATTATCTGACTTGATTCATGGTGCCGCTTTTATTCCACTGCATACTCTATACACCGACTTTCGAAAGTTTTTTATATTACCCTTTTTAGTTGTTGTATCCCCAATGAATTATTTTTACATTTCACAAACAGGAGAAGCTCTAGAGTTGGCAAGTGGCGAATCGTCGAACAAAAGTTTATAATCTTATTTCTCTATGTGTCATCAACATTGGCTAGGAAGAAAAAATAGGAGCTAACTCTTCGGGATGCTCTACCAAAATAAAGAAAAAACTACGTAAATCGGCCCAGTAATCGGTGTAAATACATTCTTCTTTTTTAGAAGTCGGTTAAAAAGGCTAGGTAGATGATGACGTCATATTCGAGGGGAAAACGCCACAGGTATTGTGTAGGGGTGTGGTGGTAGGTACTCTTCTTCAAAAAGAATCATCACGAATCGTCTCGCGCGCAGGTTTGACCATTTTCAGCCTTCCGAACAAGCCGGATTCCGAAAAGGCTTTAGCACCGTAGACCACATACATACGTTGTGGCACTCGGCAGGTTATACAGAAGACCGAAGAGTATAACCTGCCACTCTGTTTAGCGTTTGTGGACTACGAGAAAGCCTTCGATTCGATCGATACTTGGGCTGTACTGCAACGGCACTCAAACGGTACCAAATCTACTATCGGTACATCAAGGTGTTCAAGTGTTTTTATAAAAACGCCACCATGTCATTAATTTTTCAGTGTGTGTTGCCAGTGATTACATACGGGACCGAAACGTGGTCTCTCAAAATGGGCCCCATTAGAAGGCTTAAAGTCACCCAAAGGGCAATGGAGAGGGCTATGCTCGGAGTTTCCTTGCGTGATCAAATCAGAAATGAGGACATCCGCAAGAGAATCAAGGTTACTGACGTAGCCCGAAGAATTACCAAACTTAAGTGGCAGTGGGTAGGGCACATTTCTCGCAGACGATGGTCGATGGGGCCGAAAAATTCTGGAGTGGCGACCGCGAACAGGAAGACGTTGCGTTGGAAGGCCTCCCACTAGATAGACCAGTGACCTGGTGAAGGTTACGGGGATCAGCTGGATGTGAGTCACATGGGACCGGTCAATGTGGTGTCACTTGGGGGAGGCCTAAGTCCAGCAGCGGACGTCTTTCGGCTGAAATGAAGGTGATGATGAGATGATGATGGAAAATATAAAAATATTTTGTTTAAAATCTAATTATATAGAAATAAATTAAACTCAATCAAATAAAAAAAGTAAACAATAATTTACAATTTTGCTTATTAATAAATATTTAGTAATTTAGCGCTGTTACCATAAACAACTAACTGAAATTCCTAAATCGTTTAAGTTGTGTGTGGTATAATGATTCCAACATTAATGGAAGAAGGCTCAAAACTGCGTGTATTATTTTCGAATTACCATAGACAGTCCCGTTGGGCACTGACAGAAAATCAATGAAGTGTGTGGAATAGACAATAAGGCATAGACTGAGGTCAGCTGACTTCATTTTCTATCATTGGTCTTGTGATAAGTTGTGATCCTCCGCCATTCTCGGTCCGACTTTTCCGTCTTTCTCGTCCCGTGAGTTGGATTTTAAATATTAAAATATTGTAATTTGTACATTATTAAGTTTGTTATTGTAGGTGCATGTATTATTGATTGTGGATACCCTTCCTTTCTTCCTAATTTGCGGTAAGATTGTTCCTGATTCTGCCATAGTATTTCTCTCTTGAGAACCATGTAATGTCACGCATTATTTGGATATTTCCGTTTATTTGCGGAATAGTTTCGTCTTAAAGTGTTACTAGTACGCCTTTGAGTAATAATTACAAGGGAAATTGGTTTTTAACGCAAGTATGTCTCTAATATTGATTAACAATCGTTCCACCCTTTCATCATGTGACTATGTGTGAACGAGATTTGTATCTGAACACTTCAGCTCCTTCAGTATTGAGTAAAGTACTTCACTGAAAACTGTGCTGTATGTCTGCCGAAGTATCAAATGCTGCTAATTATTGCAGGGGCAGGCAGTTTACTAAGTGCGTACTTCACTATAGGTCCTGCTATAATAGTATGTACTTATATCATTTTGACCAAAATCAAACTGCTATGTGTTAAACTTTTAGTGTTTCCTACATCAAAATGTAAAATGTTGTATTATGCGACCTTGTTTAGCATTCCTATTAGAATCTACTTTGTAAAATTCATTTTTATTTGTAAAACTAGCGACCCGCCCCGGCTTCGCACGGGTCATGTATAAACCTTCCTCTTCAATCACTATCTATTAAAAAAAACCGCATCAAAATCTGTTGCGTAGTTTTAAAGATTTAAGCATACATAGGGATATAGGGTCAGAGAAAGCGAGTTTGTTTTATACTATGTAGTGATAACCAAAAACCCTGTGTAGCAAGGAATTGGGATACTTAGTTCTTTTTTAATGGGTCTCACTTAGACTTACATAAAGCTCTTCTTTCCTCTATGCCTTTGATTTACCATCTCAAGTTACTTATCTTTCAACCATTCTGTGGCTTACTGATACACATTTCATCAGTTACTGAAGCTTTTTATCAGAGAACCTAAATCTTTTGCCTTTCTTAATGTGAATGGAAGATTTGGGTCATATCACTTGGTCCTATGGAAAAATCAATACAGCAAGTCCATTACTTCATAGTGTAAAACTGCATTCTCTCATCTATGTATCTCATCTAAAATTTATTTGTCAAGTGTGCTGATAAGATTGCTCTATAAAAGCTAGAACCTACTGACTTTTCTATTTATACACTTGGGTCAAGGACAAAACCTATATTGACAAAAAAGATGAAGATCCTTATTTTAGGCAACAATTCTTCCATATAACATATTATTTTTCCCAAAAAGTTCTTATAAAATGAGAATTGACATTGATGGATGAACGTGTTTATCAGTGCTCATTGATAAAAATTTCTAGTCAGCTGATCTGCCAGTCTATGGTCTTAGTTTCACCAGAAATACTTGCAGCACAGTGTTGTCAAAACTTTTTTGATAGGGTATGTTTTAAATTTTTTCTTAAATTCTGTCCTATTTTTCTGTAGTCTTCATTTATTATATTGATGATAGTTTGCACAGAGCAGGATAGGGATTAAAAAAAAATGGGTGATGTTACACTGTGGACTGTAAATAATGGCAAAATCAAGAACAATTTTTCAGTCTTTGTGTGTTTTATGTGTTATTTCTATACTTGCATGTACATCTATGTTGTAATAGATGAAGTGTATATAAAGTACCATTGCTTTATTAACACAATAAAAGTCATGGGACTTCTTGTAGCAATGGGATTACTGACTACACTTTTTTATAGCATTTATGAATGCAAAAAACAATGACTTGTATAAACTATACTTTACAGTAGTATCTCCGAAAAACAATTGAACAAAAAGTTAATAAATGTTTTTTTTTTTGTCCAGGTATTAACAATTCAAGATGAATAAAAAGGGGTTGAAGACCATCGCTGATGAGGAGAATGAGGAGAGGTTTGGTTTTGTCTTCGCCGTGTCTGGTCCCGGTATGTACACATCAAGTTTATAACTTTAACTGATCCAGTTGGCAGTATTGTAGCAGTTGGTGATCTTAGATTCTGCCTACTATGGGGTTAATGCAGGAATGCATGAATGTATGTGTGCAGATGACAGTTCCAAAGCCCCTTGGAATAATGTGGAGAATCTGGATGGTTCTAGCGAAAGTAAAATGTAGCTACGAATTTTCCATCAAATATTTAGGTCGAAATGTTATGAACGCACATTACGTCATTCCCTCGTATTTGGCACTAGATGCAATTAATTGTGATATGACATAGATAATGCATGCTCTGAAAAAAGTGAAGGTTTTTGGATCAGCTTGTCGAACCTTGAAAAAGATCAATACTTAAGATGCACCCTTGAACACCTCCCCCTCATTCCATGTTGAACCTTTTGTTCGCGGCATCACCTGCATACCAGGTACCAGGAGATATAAGTATCCTTAGTCCTAAATCAGGTCATAATGTTCCTATTTGACTAAACTTCATCGAAATCTGTTCAGCCGTTAGGGCATGAAAAGATAACAGACTGAACAACAGATATTTATTTTTGTTTCATAAAAAAGAGGCATATTACGACATTGTTTAATTATAATATAAGTTGACCTTGGAATATCGAATTTGGAAATATAAACATACAATGGCTGTGCCCGTGCAATATACATAGTTTTCTACTGTGCATCCAGCTAAATATCAAATTGAATCCTACAATTTTTTAACAAAAATAAAACCAGTATATTTGTTCCCGCAGTCGTCACGGCGGAGAAAATGTCCGGATCGGCTATGTACGAGCTGGTGCGAGTAGGGTACAATGAGCTGGTCGGAGAGATCATCCGTCTGGAGGGTGACATGGCTACCATCCAGGTATGTGGATCACTTAGTACTTACGTTGTAGGATATCTGGAAAGATACTCATGTCAGTGTTAATCAAAGCGAATAATTCGACATGGTGTTGAGTCTCGTCATCGCAACCGAAACGAGGCGAATGTCGTCTTTTTCGCATAAAAATGAAATTCCTCCGATGAATGAATTTCCAAGCTCTTTCTGACGGGTTTAAACCGTGGTCCCTCCCTTGACTGTATTAACCAACATCAAAAATATGAATAGGCTATCTTCTTTCGTGTGGTTAGTGCCTAACCTGGTGTCAGAGTTTTAATAGGCTATGCATTATCAACAAGATGTAAATTTACTTAATGGTTTACTTAACATATCACCACACTTGTAACCCCGAAGGGTTAGGCAGAGGTGTACCTAATAGTACACCCACATTTCGCCAATTATGTTTAAGTCCAATGTAATAGGGGGCGAGTCTGTTGATATCAACTGGGCACAGATCCAGATTCCGTGGCTGCTATTCATAAATTCCTGATGGAAAAATTCCAATAACACTATCCAACCAAAGCGAATGGAAATCGAACCCAGGATCTCATGCTCAGCAGTAGACCAACCAGGCAGTTAATGGTTATATTATTTTAAACAGCCTCGTCACACGTCTATAAATGTGCTCACTGATAATTTAATTCATACTTACTTATAAGATTTTCGATGAAAATTATTTTTTTCCTAAGAAACTAATGATGTTATTTTACATAGGTATACGAAGAAACATCAGGTGTCACTGTGGGCGATCCCGTGCTGCGTACCGGCAAGCCTCTGTCCGTGGAGCTGGGCCCTGGTATCCTGGGATCCATCTTTGACGGCATCCAGCGTCCTCTGAAGGACATCAACGAGCTCACACAGTCCATCTACATCCCCAAGGGTGTGAACACGCCCAGTTTGACCAGGACTGCAGCCTGGGAATTCAAGCAATTGGATGTTAAGGTGAGTGCACTGACTCTCCCTCTCATAGAGAGGACACTTGTGTCCCACCAGTGGGAACACCACAGGCTGATTATGCTAAGTAGTGATGTTAACAGCTTGCATAACTATGATACAATAATAAATGTCTGTTGGGCAGATCGGGTCGCACATCACTGGCGGAGACCTGTACGCCATCGTGCACGAGAACACGTTGGTCAAGCACAAGATGCTGATCCCGCCCAAGGTGAAGGGAACCGTCACCTACATTGCGCCCGATGGCAACTACAATGTTACTGTAAGTACTAATTACTAGTTGTTTCAAGTGTTCTCATAATATTTTTCAAGAAAAAAGATGGTTAGAAATGCGTCAAGTGAAATTGCTCCGAATATGATACAGTCCAGCACCATTCATATAATATAATATGATCTTACGTATTATATAAGTTATTTCCATTTAAACGAATCTCGACTTAACTGAAAAGTAGTGACTGCCAATATTGCTATAGCTTGGCTTTTCGGAATGACTTGATACTGAGTAGCTTATAATTATTGTTTTCAAAATCTTTAAAAAAACCCGGATATTTTTAATTTAATCTCGAACGCAGAAATTTTGCGTCTACGTAATTTATCAGACACAGGATTTATCTTTGGGACAACAGTTCATCTGCGAAGACTCGACTATGGCAGGGATTGGTTGCTTGTGTTTAAGACGTAGACGTGTACCGTTGGCAGTTGCCTTACAAATGAACTGTTAGCCCTTATGATCATTGCCATAAGAAACATGTTCCTATAAGTTCCCCTCGCGGCGCAGGACGTGGTGCTGGAGACAGAGTTCGATGGCGAGAAGGAGAAGCACACCATGTTGCAAGTGTGGCCTGTGCGCCAGCCGCGCCCGGTGGCCGAGAAGCTGCCGGCCAACCATCCGCTGCTCACCGGCCAGAGGGTACTCGACTCTCTGTTCCCGTGAGTACATGACACTTTCTACATTTTCATTGCCGAGAAGACCAAAAAGCAAAGGCGACATTTAAATATTACATTCTTCAAATATACATGCGATAGACGAGAAAGCATAAAATATTGCAAGAGCCAACTTGTTACTGTTGGTACAAGAGTAACATGGCAAACTTGACAATTATGTTTTTTTGCTTTAAGGTTCACTGAGACATTGCATCACATTTTTTATGACATTTCTTCTTATAGCCTATCTTGAAATCTTTTTGCCAGGAAGAAAATCTCTGTCCATTATATTGTAAAGTTCTTAAAGGCCCAGTCTACAACTTTGACAGCTCGTCGAAATATTCGCGCAGGTTCAAAATGTTTTTTTACCCGACTGCCAAGGAAGAGTTATTGACTAAAGTTATTAATGAATTGCAATTATTTTTAGTACAACATAATATTGGTTATATGCTTAATAACTACGTAAAGAATCTTCTCAGCAATTATTAAAGAAGCTTCAAAACAGATTAGCCATTCACTCAAACAAATCTATCTTGAGAGTAAGATATTCATTTTAAACCCAGTTCAATTATACTAAAGAGATTGAAAAAATGTACGGAACTGCAGACGACGCGAGAGAAGACGCGGATTCTGTAATGAAAGCTATTGCTGAAATAATATAAAATTGTATATTTCATTTGTAAATAAATAAATTGTCGTTTGTGGAGTATTTTTTCTTCAAAACCTCAATTTTGGGGGATTTCAGGGACGGTTTCGGGAGAACGCGAGATGGTTATCTGGTCAAAAAGTCATTCATTGACATTCGCTCTGTTCTATTTGTATTGTGGTTTGTTTTTTACGCTCTCTAATCTCTCTCTTTGTGATCTACCATCAACAGTCAGGATGTTGTGACCTAAGTCAAAAGTATTACTGAAGGTTGATGTCGGTATTATGTCATTCCTTTCTTTTATAGCCAAACATTCTAGGGTAGCATTGCTTAAGGTACCTAACCTACATGTAATAATTTTTCTTAGATTTAAACAGAAACCACAAGTTCTAATAAGGGATTTAAACATGTTTTACTATATCACAAATAAAGCACTAATAGAATGCTACATTTGGCATGCTTGTAAACCAACTTTTATTTGATGGGTCACTCTATAGTCATTTGTGGATAAATACAAATATTATCCCTTATATTATCCGTATCCGTATTATCCGTTTTGACTAAAATCCGAAAAAAAAACGAATTTGAGTATTAAAAACCGGATTTGAAAAAGTCAAGAAATGCCGGATTTTTCAGTTATTTTCGAATTTCGAAGTATCCTGATTGCAATCCCTAGTTCGTTCCCACATGAGAATATCTTTTCCCACTAGTCCTACGATTTCAGGCGGTACAACATCGTACAACTAGTGGGACCAAATATTTCCATTTGTTCTACCGACTCCATTACACAATATTCTACTTTAAAAGTAAAGGAAGGAAGGAATTTCTAAGTTTGCACAACACGACTTTAGCCTTAATACAAAAAGTCTAAGGTATTAATTTTAATAAGAACTTTATTCAGTCGGAATAAATATAAAAATACAATAACTGGTTCAAAGGTTTAAAGATAGAACTCGTGTTATAACAAGACTGACAAGGTTTTAATGTGTGTTTGCGTGTGTGCAGTTGTGTCCAGGGAGGTACCACGGCCATCCCCGGAGCCTTCGGTTGCGGTAAGACTGTCATCTCGCAAGCGCTGTCCAAGTACTCCAACTCCGATGTCATCATCTACGTCGGTTGCGGAGAGCGTGGTACGTACACACATCTTGACTGACATCTGTTTCTAATTGTTGATATTTTAGGAAGTTACAACTTTCTACAGTCACTGTGGAGCTTTTGAAATACCTCATAAGTAAAAAAGAAATAGCAAAAAGTACAGCTTTTATTCAACCGTTTATGATACAGACAAACTGGGTTATAAGTTTACTACAATACTAGGTTTTAAAACAATCATCAATTAAATTTCCTACCCTAATTCAAAGCCTTAGATTTGTAATTGTTTTAAAATAGTAAGTAAGCTCTTGTGTATGAATGTAAAAGGATGTACCCCTTTCGTTTCGTCGTAAGTTTCATGGCAGGGGTCGTTCTGTGGACTCTGAGAGACTCCAATGAGAAAAATCGCGAGTTAATGTATGATCTGTGTGCAGGTAACGAGATGTCTGAGGTACTGCGAGACTTCCCCGAGCTCACCGTGGAGATCGGGGGCCAGACTGAGTCCATCATGAAGAGAACTGCGCTGGTCGCCAACACATCCAACATGCCTGTCGCCGCGCGAGAGGCTTCCATCTACACCGGTAACTACACTTCTCATGAACTTCCCGATCCTTTCAGCGAGACCTGACTACTTTCCACCTGGCTGTTGCCGCGGCCCACTTGGGAATATTTACATCGGTTCAGATACGACGATCGGATCGGTTCGGTTCGGATTCAGATTGAGCAAGGACAATTTCACAGCTGAAGTTTCTCGGATGGCTCCGATCTATAATGCATAATGGATGTAAAAACACGAAGCCGAAAAGCACTCGTTCTACCCGTCATTGCGATCTTTTTTGTTTGTTCTGGACGATATCTGGAAACTTCTAGTTACGAAGATATTGGAGGTCAAAGTTCCAACTTATTCACACGTTTGTAAAAGAATACAAGTTTAGCATTGATCCCTTCACTATTCAATGCATCCATCAGCAGTTTTGAGTGCGTTACATTGAGTGTAGGACTCAATGTAACGCACTCAAAACTGTGTGATTGCATACCCCAAAAAGGGGCGGAGGTCTGCCAGGAATCATTTTTGCGTAGAGTTACTTAGTTTGATGTACAGAATGCTTGGTTGACGGCTTTGTGAAAGGCCAACAGCGCCAAAATTTATCATAAACGTCAGTCGAACTCACCATACCATTGTATTTCGCAGGTATCACCTTGTCGGAGTACTTCCGTGACATGGGCTACAACGTCTCCATGATGGCTGACTCCACGTCTCGTTGGGCGGAGGCTCTGCGTGAGATCTCGGGTCGTCTGGCGGAGATGCCTGCCGACTCCGGCTACCCCGCCTACCTGGGAGCCAGGCTGGCGTCCTTCTACGAGCGAGCGGGAAGGGTCAAGTGTCTGGGTAACCCTGACAGGGAAGGTGAGGATATTCATAACATATTTACTTATATTGCTCTGTTATACTTGCTTGTAGATATAAACAAGTTGAAATGTGACTTTTAAAATAGGTCTCCTGTGATTGAGGCTTGAATCGCATTCATCAACATCGATTCGATTTATATCTATTGAAAGTAGTTATTTTATGTGAAGTTAATTATGTACGCATTAGAAATGAGAATTGATGCGTACAAAGCAACTAGCAAGAACACTCCAGCTTCATACAGATAATTGAAAGGCTCGAGTTATTGTTGCTGCATATTTTCAATATATTTAAATCATTTCGCTCGGACTAGTGAGGAGGCGACGAATGACTGCTTGCTACTAGTCCTATTTACAAAAATGATTAGAGAGTTAGTTGTCCGTTCCGACATTTTTGTCAAGTTTTTATATCGATCGTAAAATAAAGAGATCGGCAGTGTAAAAAACTGTCTCGCGGCGTACTAATGTGGTGGTGTCCTGCTTGCAGGCAGCGTGTCCATCGTGGGCGCGGTGTCGCCGCCGGGCGGGGACTTCTCGGACCCGGTGACGGCGGCCACGCTGGGCATCGTGCAGGTGTTCTGGGGACTCGACAAGAAGCTCGCGCAGCGCAAGCACTTCCCCTCCATCAACTGGCTCATCTCCTACAGCAAGTACATGCGCGCGCTCGACGAGTTCTACGACAAGAACTACGTCGAGTTCGTGCCGCTGCGGACCAAGGTACGACCCTCACTTATACCATTGGGATCGACCTTACTTTTATACTAATTTTAATGTTGCAATAAATTATTTTTTTAACTACTCGTACAAGTAACATGCTAAATCTTACCTCCAAAATTTCTTATAAACCTGTATGTTCCACCAGGTCAAGGAGATCCTACAAGAGGAAGAGGATCTGTCTGAAATCGTGCAGCTCGTCGGCAAGGCGTCGCTCGCCGAAACCGATAAGATCACGCTCGAGGTCGCCAAGCTGCTTAAAGACGACTTCTTGCAGCAGAACAGGTAAATAACTAATTTATGAAAATAATAAATCAAAAGTCATTTATTCAAATCACGCTAATGATCAGCACTTTCTGAGCGGCAACATTTACAGAGAGTTGCCCAAAACAGCCGCCCTTCCCCACTCCTGGTGATTTAGCTGCAAACAAGACATAACTATCAACAATGTTCCCACAGCTGGGACTCTCACAGGCCTATATTAGAGCGCTCTGATCCACCACGCGGGCCCAGTGCGGGTCGGTGAATATCACATGTCTGAAGAATTAGTTTTATCATTTGCATCGTTTAAAATGACAAGGTTCTTAGTATGATTAGGATTCTCGTATGCAACAGCAAAGTAGGCTCGCTGATCGTCATTTAGTAGTTGTCCATCGTTTACCGCATCTGTTCCCCCACAGCTACTCGGCGTACGATCGCTTCTGTCCGTTCTACAAGACGGTGGGCATGCTGAAGAACATCATCGCGTTCTACGACATGTCGCGTCACGCCGTGGAGTCCACCGCGCAGTCGGAGAACAAAGTCACCTGGAACACCATCCGCGACAGCATGGGCAATGTGCTGTACCAGCTCTCCTCTATGAAGTTCAAGGTAACCGTCGCTTAAACTCGATTCTGCTCTTATTCCTATCGTACGGATGGCAAAAAAATTTAATATCCCAAATTCAGTCACGCGATCTCCGCACACTGCAGTCATTACGTCACCAAGTGCGCAGGCGACAGCGCGAGACGGCTGTGGAGATTGTCTTTGCTCCTATCGACTTGCGTGCGGAGTCTATTTAAAGATTTCTAAGACGGCCATTGCTACGACTCATCTAAAGACCAAATATTGACCACTGTCTGTTTTCCCAGGACCCCGTGAAAGATGGAGAAGCCAAGATCAAAGCAGACTTTGACGTACTGCTGGAAGATATGGCCAGCGCCTTCCGCAACATCGAGGATTAGATCCCCCCCCTTCCCCACACACCACGAGCGCTGCACAACCGACTATCGCCTAAACACTTGCAAACACATGCCGTTATCTACTTTACAGCAAAGTAAATAGGAGCCATATTGGCATGGTCGCGCTAGGTGACAGTCGACAGTGCAGCGTGAACGCGTATTGTTAATACACTAAATAGACGTAAATAAATGTGTTAAAGTCTACGTAGTGTGAATAGGTTTAATTATATGATTACTCGTATTTCAATGCAGAATTCGTGATTCCAATTGTTGAAATTTAATCGAGTGTTGGCGCGAGGTTCGCCGGATATCCCGCTCCATTTGTAAATACACGAACAAATGCCGGCGAGTCGACGCGCGACCGCTCGCAGTTAATTAGTTGTTATTTATATAAAATATACTATTTATACACTAACAATGAATTATTTTACGCCCGTTTGTATTTCGCGTGTTATAAAAGTCATAATATCGAGTATCCTCTTGCATTCCACGTTATTATTAAAGTTTTAATCGAAGTAGCATGTTTTTGTTGAAAAAAAAAACTGCAGGTTTTTACGCTTTGCGTGTCTCGATATCAGTGTTACCAGCATTTTGATGTATCGGAAATGTATAAGAGTTCAGTATTATGTTTACTTCGATAGTTCTCGCTGTGTAGCTACCGGCGACTTGTACAAACAATCATGCGCTATAATAACGTATATTTACTTGCTGTTTGAACCTCTGTGACGTTACGTGAGGAGACGAAAGTTACAAATAAATAAATATAAAGTGTATACAGTGTTGTTTTACTTATAAATAAATATTAGTTTTTGAGATGGCACATGCATTAGGCAAGAAGATTGGCTAAAAATGATGTGATGACGTGTTTCACAAAAAACTATTAGTATGTCCTTTATTCATCTGTAAACAAATTTATTACATTTTTAAATATTGATTAAAAAAATACATAAAAAACATTTAAAAATATAAAAAATTGTAGCCCACCGGTATCGGGAACAAGGTCCAAGCTACCGGCGGTCAGGGCTCCAGAGAGAGGAACCTCCTAACAATACGAGCCGTGTCCAGAAGTACCGCTTTCTGAATCAAGCCCTTGATCCAGCTGCCTAACGAGAGCCTCGTCAGATATTGGTCGAGACTCTCTTGGCAATTAAGCCATGGGCTGTATTGTATTGTATAACGGGCTGGTATACGCAACTCCACGTCCAATGTGCGTATTTTGCGTGCAGGTAGGAAATTTATTCGATCCTCCCCAGCTCCCCGAGAAAAGCCAGCAGCGCCTTGATGTCGCTGACAATCTCTCAATCACTATGAGTGCAGGTCCCACTGCTGCCATGCTCGATCCCCTTCTAGCGAGTTCGCCCGCTGCATCGTTGCCTCGGGACTCGCTGTGTCCTTTTATTAATTGAATGGTTATATTATTGAGATTACCAACCTGGTTCAGACGTTGATGACACTCGTGTATTAACCCAGAGTTGACTGTGTGGTTGTTTAATGCTAGTAGTACAGCCATGCTGTCTGAAAGTATGCGAATTGAGTGGTCCACAAGTTCCCTGGCTAAATGGATGATGCCGCCAGGGCAATGCCCATGCATTCTGCCTGAAATACCGTGTTAGGCCCGGCGCCCACTATCGGCATCGGCACGGCTGCGGATTTTAGGTGATAAAAAGCATTATACATTAACTTCATGGCAATAAAGTAGAAATTTCCATGATATATGATCGTAGTAACAAAAATACCGCTTCGGTATGCTTGAGGCTACTGCATCGGCAGCTTTGAGGCTGCTTCGGGATACTAAGGTCGGCTTGCATGAACCGATATTCTCGAATCGCACCCTCCAAAGCACTCCTCATTTCCTCATTGCACTGGGTACTTAGATTAGTATAACCATGTAATTACTCAAGTCCTTAGCGCGATTTGGTATTGTGTTAGACTGGTGGTACTACAGCTTGCACCGGCGGGGTAATGACATGGCTACTCTGCATTTCAGTTCGTAGGCGAACAAGTAGGTATAGTGTCGATATGTTTATTTATTATTACTTTTTATAAGTTAGGCCGGCCATTAAATTCAAAGCCCTTTCATAAAAATTCGTTCACTAGTTTTTGAGTGACAGAGTAGAGAACAATATCCACCCATATATCCAATGGGGCCTGTAAACAGTACTTGTAACGCGATTGATGTGCTTGCAGCCTCCACCGGGCTCTCTGTAGCGAGGTAGCTGAATGCACAATATTCGCTATCGCGCAACGCAAGGAGCGTTGCGCGTTCCGTAGTTCCTTAGCTTCTTCGCTAGAACAGTAAAAAGATTACGGCATTCGGCTCCGTTTCTATATTATTAGTATTCAATATTATTCACTGTTTTTTGCAGCGTGCTTATTAGTTAGGAGGTGTTTAAGTGTGGAACCGGGTGGAACTGTATTATTTGAGCCATTCAAAAAGTGTCTCCGACTCTCCGTGCTATTATAATTATGATTAGGCGAGTATGCGGCCCATATCAGAGTTAAATGCCTATAATATATTCAGATCTTTTAGAATTACTAGACCTTTTCTCGTAAAGGTCTAAGGCGTAACCTCGTATTTTCATATTTTCCATGGAATAATTAAGTTGGTACCTGATAAAGGTATATTTTGGTTCTGGCTGACAACAGTTCCGTAACTTTATTGACAGCAATGACCATCATATTTTTAAAATGATAGCATTAAAAGAAAGCCACATCAGACATTTGAAAACGAATATTGTTGAATTACCTTAGTCTTAAACTATTTTAGCGCAGTTTTAAAAGATATAACCGTTATTCTAAGATTTATATAGTAATTTATTGTTTCTTTGTTAGAAGTAGTTTTATATTTAAATAATCATGGCCTCACACAGCCGTGAACCCCGTGGAGTCTCCAAAGCGGCAATGAGCGACAAGATTCTCCTCGTGAGCGTTGAAGACCTAATATATTCGGCTTTTGGTTACCCCCAAGTGAGTTACTTCTTCTTGTCGTATCGATGTTCCTTCCATATTACACGGTTTGGGCCCAGTAGGTGGCTACGTTTATTGCAGCGGCAGTGGCGCTATTCAGATCGTCAAGTCTGCAGGTGAACGGACATCTGGGACATTCCAGCAGGTGGGATATAGTTTGATCCGTAACCCCACACTTGCACTCGGTGCCGGAGGAACCAATAATACCCCATTTTGCCAGATTATGATTGCAGTGGCCTACTAAGGTTCGCAATCAATTCAGAGCTTTCCAAATTTCACGGTAATTGGTTCAGTGTTTTAAGTTTGAAAAGGTAACAAACAAACTTACATTCGGTTTTGTGTTCTTAAGTTAAGATTCTTGTAAACTTTCTTTTTAATAAAAAAAAAATGGGCCACTTAGTTCATTGCCGAGAGCCAGGTTTTCTTGGGGCTTCAAGAAGTCGTGCGATAACTATTATAACGATTATTTGGATCTCCAACAAAGGATACACAGATACATTATAGGTCACAGTTATACGAAAGGTTCTTTTAAGGTAGAAGCGCCAGTGTTGCCCGCGAGATTAATTTTTTTTTACGTTTTTTGAAATTTGTAGGTCAGTGTTTGGTTGTATGTTGATGAAAATGATGACTTTTTCATGAAATAGTGTAATTATGTTTCAAATGAAACAATGTCAAGGGGTTATTATATTTTTTTACACGAAATTTGTGTTTCTCTTTAAAGAGTCGCTTGAGCTTGGGCGTGTACCACGCCGGGTACTCTTTCCTAGATATCGTTTTCAGTGGTAGGTACGTGTTGCCTGATAACGGCGCCGCGCAAAATATCATATACTTAAAATATTGACATTCTCTCCAACCGAGACAGTGTCCCATTGAACTTTCCCAGGCAGTAAGTGAAGTTAGGATTTTAGTTTTAGTGGCCGGTTTTGTTTGTAGGGAATTTATATTGTTGACAGTGCGTATAGTGAACTTGACCGGCGGATGTAAAGGATCTTCTTGTGTCAGATTATGAACTGCAGTGTTACAAAGAACTAGATGTAGTGTTCTAGAGTTGTTAGGTAATTATCTGAGCTAAGTCATTCAAAGAAATATAATCGAGGAAGTGTTTGGTAACATCGTTGTTGTCGGTAGGGCAAGGAGTAGTGTGACTCACCTGACTGGCCTCATTAGTTTTCCACGTTATAGTACTAAGATAAAAGTCACCAATGCTAACAGTTACGTTCGTTTTTGTCCAGGGAATTTAGAGCTCAGTCTAGGAATGTTTGGATGGTCTCATGGGTTATCGGGGGAGGTAAAGTAGATTGTGTTTTTCTTATTTCCGGGAGGTGGTTCAGCGGTTAATGATGCGGTTCAGACAAGTCTCCGTAAGCTCAACAATATCGTAGTCTTGTAGAGGCATGACTGTTATGATAAAAAGTGTCGGTTTTAGTTCTTAGACCGCGTACGTTTTGGTAGCATGTCTTCAGAGAATGATTGTTGAAATGGTTATACACTTAATCTTGCACAGTACAATGAAAAAGTAAAAATTTAAAAACAATTAGATTAAATTAACTGACAGTCTGTAAGACCTCCTGGCAAGTGATTACAATACGTTCAGATTGGTCAGTTTTCTTCACGAAAATTTGTTACCTGCTGACAGGTGTTCAACAACGTAGATTGGAGTTGGTTTATCCATTGCAATGCCGAGGTGGCTTGTGTTCAGTTTGTTGTTGGTGTTGCTTTTGTTGTAGTTGGTGTGTACATATACTCGTAGAATATAACAGACGTATATCCAAGCTTCTGCACAGTTAAAAGAAACATAAGTATCAATTTACAATAAGGAATGATAATCTTTTATATAAAAAAATCTCGTGTCACTGTGTTGTGGTCGCATTCCTCCGAAACAGCTCGAATGATTTTTATGAATTTTATTTTTATTTTTTATAATTGTATCATTATGATATTATTATATATATCTTTCCAGAGCAATAAAGTGAACTTCAAACTGCTACATACAATCCTCAACATTTTGGCTCGCCAGATGCGTATGCTGGAACAAGATGTAGAGATAAAGATCGATGAAATTGCATCCGAATTCCATAATGATGAATTAAGGGGATACTCGAGCAGCTCTACAGAAGGGGAAGAAGGTGAGAGAGGGGCTGGACGTGGAAGACAAAGGGACGAAAAACGGGAAAGAAAAGATCGAGCTGGGAAAGAAGAAAAAGGGGATAAAAAGGAACGAGGCGAAAAGGATGAAAAGGGGAGACATAAAGATAGACACGGAAAAGGTGAAAAAGAAGATGGTAAAACCTCTTCAAAAGACCGGGAAGGTAAAGGCCGTTCCAAAGATAGAGATGAAAAACACAAACATTCTAGAGATAGAGATGATAAAGATAAACGTTCTAGAGACAGAGATGATAAAGATAAACGTTCTAGAGATAGAGATGATAAAGATAAACGTTCTAGAGACAGAGATGATAAAGATAAACGTTCTAGAGACAGAGATGATAAAGATAAACGTTCTAGAGACAGAGATGATAAAGATAAACGTTTTAGAGATAGCGATGATCAAGACAAACGTTCTAGAGATAGAGACAAACGTTCCAGAGATAGAGATGATCAAGACAAACGTTATAGAGATAGAGACAGACGTTCCAGAGATAGAGATGAAAGTCCTAGAGGTAGACGAAGTGAAGATTATGGAGATGAAGGTGGTCGCGAACGTGGGCGAGGTAGGGAGCGAGGTGGGGAACGACGAGCTGATGGACGCGGGGGGAGAGGAGGTGAACGTGAAGACCGTGATGCTCAGGGACAATTTCGTGGGGTAAGATTTGCTAAAATAGTAAGCTTTATATCAATGCTAGCTTCTGTTCGCGGCTGCGCCCGCATGCTAGTAGGAGTTCACACGACCGGGATAATAACTATCCACTGTCCTAAGCTTCAATTATTAAAGTCTTTTCATGCGTCAAGGCTCGAAAAAATTAACAGATAGACAGAGTTACTTTCGCTTTCATTTTATTAGTATGGGCACAGGTATGGGATATTAATGAATCATTAACTAACTAACTGCTGGATCCAGTCTCAACCGTTTTATTTTCGGAAACTATCAAGTTTCGGTAAGTAAATAAAAATGTTTGACAATTCCTACACCGCCTTTCCGCGTGGTAGATACCACGGGGATAGTCTGTGTAGGAATTGTACCTGTCCTTTTCATAAAATATTGTTGTCAGCTTTGTTATTATTTTAGGGCAGAGACTTTGGCAGACAGACGTCTGGTACAAGTATCACAGTTTCAGGTATTTATTGTTACTTCATATTATATCCTGTAGAGTACAATATAGATCTTACTGTCGTGTAGCTTCTATTTTCACTTCGTCACCATTCCTCCTACCCTCATCTCAATTTATTTTGCGGTTGCCGCAGCAGATGGCGGTACGAGCTGGACAAAACCAACGACCAGTGACCCACATTAGCCCTGGATCGAAACAACTGGAAGCCATGGGAAGAGGCCTTTGCCCAGCAGTTTGATGACACAGGCTAACAGTATCAGTATCGCCGCAGCATGTTCTTCCATACCTCTTTTCTCTATTAGTCGTTTTCTCTTGAATCCCCCCACCCCTTTCTAGCCATATAATCTTTCATACAGTCCATCCGTCGTTTCTTTGGTGTTTACCTCTAGTTTTTCTTTTAGTCTAAATAAAAACTGAGAATAATTTGTAGGTCGATTGGATTAATATATATCTGGATTATGGATTAATATAACATGTTTTTTCAGAGGCCACACGCGTGGGTTCAGGAGGAAGTGAAGATAAAATATTAGTCGGTAACTACAAAATTTCATGACAAGATAATTTCAATTTCAAAACATTTATTTCAGACTAATTTGGTCCATAGAGTGTTAGTAGTACATCAAGATGACTTAAAACTATGTTAGTAATAACACAAACACAACAAAGAAGAGGAAAAGGCGCCAGTCAGCCTATAATATGTGCAGCCCAATCCAATGCCTCCAAATAGGACTATGGATGTAGTCTGCAATTACATTCAGGTAGCTGTTGGGACCGCCCCTCACCCTTCGCATCAGCGATGCTGCTCTCTTACGTATAATAGCGTGAAAGCCGTCCACTTGAGCTTCAGCAAACATCGCTGACGCACTGCTGTAGCGAGGCAATCCCATCAGCAACCTGAAAGCATTGTTATATTGGACCCGCAGGGCACTGACGGTTCGCTGCGTGTAGCTAGTCCACAAACTACACGTATAAAAAGACTGGCAGTATGCCCTAAATAATGTCCTCTTTACCGCAAAAGAACATCGGGAAAATCTGCGTGCCAGCATATTACAACGAATCGTCAGCGACCTGCGTTCCTTCTCCATGTCTGCTTCATCGGTCAGGTCCTCATTTACTACATGGCCTAGGTACACAAATTGAGTAACTCTATTCAGAATTTTTTTATTGATAATGAGACTGGATGTTGTTAATTAACTCTTTTTTTTATTTCAGCCGAAAGGGGGCCAGCCGCTCGTAAGTAATAAACGTAATTAGGTAATGCGCTGACTGACTGGATACTTACATTTTTGTTACTAGAAAAGGCTGCCAGAAAAATGCCTCTGACGATTTAATAATCCCTGTAGTCCTTAGTGGGGGCACACAGGCAGACTTGGAGGGCAGTCTTTTAGCTTGAGGTAGTGTGTGTTTATGAATATAAACGACGGAAGATGCGATGAAACCAACTCTAGAATGTTGAAAACAATATCTGCTCTTTTACTAAATCTGAAGATACCGTCCTACCCGTTATAATAACGAATCATACGCACATGTTTTTAGGGTTCCGTAGTCAACAAAGAACCCTCTATATTAATATTGCAAATAAAATCAATCAAAGTACGATATAAACCATTGTAGTTATTTAGTTTATTGAAGCAAATAGAATTTTTGACTATTATGCGAAGTTTAAAATTACGGTTGTCTTGAGTTGACCCAACATAAATGTTTTGTATAAAACATCAGGTGTTCGGCCAGTCCGTATAGGCAGTATTGAGGTAGTGACTGCATCCCAGTTCGCGTTGCTCGGGAAGGCAGTCAAGCAGTTAGAGCAGATCACAGGACCACTGCCGGAGCCTGTGCTGCCGGACAACGAGACGCTGAGAGAAGATCTGGCGAAGGGTCGCGCGTCGCTGCAAGACACCATGCAAGCTGTACAGGTACCTACCTGCAACATGAGGTTCATTTATTAAACGGTATCAGGCCACTTGGGCGAAAGACATTTGCGCCAAAGACAGCTGTGCAAACCCACTTGCGCGAAAAAGACATTTGCGCATAAGTCAAAAAGACATTTGACTTATGCGCGAATTCACATTTGCGCGAATGGACATATGCGCGAACGTACATGTGCGCGAATGGACATGTGCGCGAATGGCCATGTGTCCCAGGAATCAGTCCTAGACATTATTCTTAATTTTAGTGGGTGTCATTTTCAGTGTTTGTGAAAATGAATAACCATGATGGCGCCGTTAGTTTTCGGTTTTTCCCTCATGGGTGTCGTTTTCGTGATTTTCAGGGTTCTAATCGTAATGCCATAAGAGCCAGTTTTCGAGGAAGTGTATTGAAAAAGACAATACACTTCCTCGAAAACTGGCTCTTATTTGGGGCCATCCATAAATTACGTCACACGAATTTATGATTTTTTCACCCCGCCCCCTACCGGCCTTGTCACAGCTGGTCACATTTGTGAGACGCCCCCCTCCCTAGTGTGATGTCATATATTTTTGCAAATTTTACACGTTCATACAAATGAAGTTCGAAATATTTTTAAGTTTTTCGTTAATAGTTCAAATTTCGTGGTTTAAAACTTAGTTAGATATTGAAAAATGACGTCACAAAATTTAGGAGCCCTCTCATCCCTTGTCACACAATGTCACACTTCGTCGACCCCCTCCCCCCCTTAATGAGTGACATAATTTATGGATAACCGCTCTTTGCTTCTCCTTCAACCTGCAATAGCATAGTTTCCTAATCATTCATGACAAAATACTTCTCTTTCTATTATTTTATTTCTTCGAAAGTGTGTTATAAAAGTCGTTTCATTCACGTGGGCATTTATCACTGCAGTTCTCTGCTCTATAACACCCTCGCCTGCGGCTCGGGCGTGAAATCCGCCTCGGCTGCAATACCAAAGTTTCCCCACTTGTACCAAAATGTACTATTTTCCCCGTTCCTCATGTATCAATCACCATTAACACCTTTTGACTGTTCATTAGCATACAGTATTCCCAAATTAATAATGCGCATGCTGATCTTCGCTAATTGTCATATTCCAGGAAACACCCGAATCATTGAATCGTAAGAGCCCTAAACAATGCACTTGCATTTTGCACCTTGTTCGAAAGAAATAGGAGTCAATATCATGTGTACACAATCGAAAACAATTCGGGCGGTCGGCGGCGGTCGCCGGTTAGTCAAAGGTCCGTCAGTCGTCTTTATTGTATAGTGGTGACTGCACGACACATGTTCTCTCTGTGTGGAATTATATAGATCTGCTATTATACACCCTTCTTGGTTTTGTTTTCAAAGGTGAATTTAATTTCAACTTTAATTATCTTATTCAAATTTAAATAATTTATTTGTAAAATAGGTAAATATACTAACATTTTCACGGTATTTTAATATTAAAAAATTAAAAATACCTACGTTAAATACATATTAAGTACTGGAAAAAACATTGAAAACAATATGGCTTGGCAGTTAACGTGTTAAAAATCAGATTTAGGCTTAAATAAATTTAATAGAAAGATACACATGCATAAATAAACAAATATATAGGAATAAATAATATTATAAAGTATATTAGTACATAATGCAATAATACAACAAATAAATAAAAATATGCTTAACTCTGCCCATACCATTTTCTTTCAGACGAATTCTTCCAGAATGGATAAAAAACGTGGAAAGCCGCTTAACCGATTCATTGCCACCTTCATTTTCGTGAACACTTCAGCCAGGCCCCATTCATTGGTCGGTGGCTCACCATTTGAGTCATCGGCCTCCCTGAAGAATGACTCAACTGATGAGTCATTGGCTCCTTGTAATGATTTAATGCTTTTCGCCAATATTGCAGAGGTAGTAAACATTTTAGTAATCTTACCTACATGTATTCAATCATTATTTATTATTGTTATATTATTTGTAGATAATCAGGACTACGACGATTTTACTGAATGTAGCCAGGCAATGTTTACTGATTTCCATGATCAACAAAATGAAGATAAAGAAAATCAAGGTTTTCCAAGCTGTAGTCAATCGATTTTACAAAAAAGTATACCAAAGAAGCGTCCATTCACTGAATCTCGTAATAGTTGAAATGTAGTTTCTAACAACATTTCAGATACTAGCATTGAAGAAATTTTGGACTCTGATGAAGACGCAGATATTAAAAGAAAAAAAAAATAGTTTTCATATGAATGAAAATAAAATGAATAATGAGGTCTCTATAGAAAAAAAAAGAACATGTTTGCTGTGCAGCAAAAAAATATTTTAATGCATTATTCTCTAAGGATTTCACAGCAGAATTGAATACACAAGATGAGTTGCCTCCAATTTATGCTCAGTTTGAGCATGATTTAGGCATAATGCTTGCTTTTAGGTTGAGAAATGAACCAGCAGACAAACGTTTAGAGTGTTATGAGAAACTAATTAATACTGTTAGACAATATGAAGGGAAAGAATAAAGAAAGATATTAAACAAGACATTTATTAATAATAATATAATAAGAATAACTAATTCATATTTTTAAAAATCAGGTAGGTAGGTACAATTTTTTTACATTAATTGGTATATTATAATCATATTCTGATGGCAGTCATATTATGGTGATGACTAATCAACAAAGAATACCTAGTTTAACAAATCAACCAAGAAAATATTAATTAGTTTAATAATTGTGATATGATCTAAAACAATTCCCCAGACATAACCCAGGAAAGCCTGGGCAATCTGGGCAACCAAAATAAACTTGCACTCTTTTTTTTGATGTATTATAACACTGTCTACATCTCTTCCTAATTTTTTTTCCACCTGTAATATATATATCCAATATTATTCGCGGCTGTAAGATGTATGTAGTTACAGAATTATAATCATCAAAATCATCAATAAAACGCTCTAAGTTCATAAAGCTGTAGGAATGACTTTTTCTGTTTTTTTTTTTGTTCCTACGCCTTTATTAACTTGGAGGGTTGTATTGGTAATTTTGATGATTATGATTCTGTAACTACATACATCTTACAGCCGCGAATAATATTTTAATCAACATACAACCTAGCACTTGCCTGCAAATTGCAAAAAACGCAAGAAATTTTGAATTTCGCGGGCTGGGTTGGAGCATTCACCTTAATAATAGTTCATAATACACGCTACCGCAAGATGGAGACGCATTCGCATGTGGCGCTAGTGGTGCAGCGTAATGTTGCCATGTTAAATGTATTTTTGCGTCATTTGTTTGGCTGTTTGTAATATAATCTTATTAGAGAAATACCTGTATAAAAATATACAGATAGTATGTATAAAAATCGAAGTAGATAGATTTAACTTCACCCATGTGCACATAACATTTCGGCCCATAACGTGTCGGCACACGTTTGACTCAACTATTGAGTCATTGGCCATGGATCGGCCACCTCGGCTATCGGCTAACAAAAGGTTTATGACACCTGACTATTAAAAATATTCTGTAAAATGAAGGGCCAGGTCTGATATTCACGGAAATGTTTAATGAGATCTGAAAAATGGTAGTTTAAGTGATATATTTTTTTTAATATCCGTTTTTATACAATTTTGGTTTGACTCACCAATTGAGCCATCGGCCTCCCTAAAGGTTTTTTAATGACTCAACTGTTGAGTCATTGGCCTTTGACTCACCAATTGAGCCATCGGCCCCCCTAAAGGTTTTTTAATGACTCAACTGTTGAGTCATTGGCCATGAATCGGTTAAGTCACAAGCACGGCAAATGGTATTTAATGTGTACCTTTATTTCTTAAATGAAACCAATGTTTTCAAAAGAGACCATGATGGTTATTTAAAAAAAAAATCAGGACCAGGAGGAAATTCCTGTTGCTTTTGTAACACAAAAGCTACAGGAATTTCACGTCGAACTTTGAGTAATATCTTAAACGAAAAAAAAAAAACAGAATCAATCAATGATATTTTCCACACCGAAAAAAGGAAAACCTAAAAGTAGATTTCGGCTGGGACTTGATGATTTCGACTACTGTGTTATTCGTAATGTGATATACAATTTTCAGTTGACGCTCAAAGAATTCCCATCTGTAAATAATTTGAGAAAAAAGTTGATCGAAGCTATTAATTTCAAAGACTGTGCAGAGACTTTAAGGCTGATCTTGAAAGAAATGGGGTTTAGGTTTCTGAAAACTGATAATTACAGACGGTTACTTATGGAAAAGTATGATATACGTTTAAAGAGGATTAAATATCTCAGAGAAATACAACAGCTGAGGAATTCTGGTAGAAACATTGTTTATGGACGAGTCATACGTGCATACATCACATACTAAGGGTAAAACTTGGCAAGATAGCAGCAAAACAGGTATCAAACAATCCATTTCCAAAGAGAGTGAATAATTATTGTACACGCAGGCAATGAAAAAGGCTTCGTCCCAGGGGCTCCAATGTTACATAAATGTGTCGACTCAGAAAGTGACTATCATAAAGAAATAAACGCGGAACGTTATCAAACTTAGCTACGCAATCAATTGATTTCCAACTTGCCTCCTAATAGTGTGTTGGTAATTGATAACGCCCCATATCATAATAAGCTGTCTGTGAAACCACCAAACTCAAACACACGTAAACCACAAATGATAGCTTGGTTACAACAACACAACATTCCGCATGACCCAAATAAACTGAAACCCGATTTGGATGAAATTATAAAAAGACATAAAGACAAAATACACAGAATTTGCCAGTGACCGTATAATGGAGGAACATGGGCATAAAATTATACGATTGCCACCATATCATCTCGATTTTAACCCCATTGAAAATATTTGGTCCCAAATAAAGCAACACGTAGCCAAAAAAAATATTGCAATAACTGTCACGTCAGTTAAAGATGCTATATTAGAAAAAAAAACAATAATATAGGACCAGAAGAATGGAAAAACGTTTGTGATCATGCTATTAAATGTGAAGATGAATATAGAAAATTTTTGACCCAAGAATCGATAGTTTTTCCGATGAAATGCTTATTTACACAGGTGATAGCAGTGGGGAAAGTGTAAATGAACAAGAGCATAATGAAAGTTCTGATGAATCTACGAATGTCAGGAATAGAGATCCTCCCTGATTCTGATTAAATTTTTTGTGATTGTAATATTATTCTGGAATGATCAGTGCTGTAAATACTTTTGAACTGAGATTTTAATGATTAGATTTCTAAGATTTTAATGTAAACCTGTGTTTGAAAACCATTTTTTCTTCTTCTAATATAAACCTTGTGTTATTTAAACCTTCTTTCCTTCCACCATTACACCAGCTTCAGTAAGACACTTGAAAAGTACTATAAAATTTTCGAAGTAAATCAATCCAACAAAGATTGTAGCATATTCGCAATCGTGTGGTTTTCCTCGCTATTTACTTACATGGAATTATCGAATCAAATTTCGTTACTGATAAATCAATATTTATTTCTTTTAGTACAAAACACATAGGTAATTCTACTAAATTATGCATGAAGAAAATGCACTTAACCACTCTATATACACACATAATCGTCTTCCGACGCTCGGGGAATACGACCGTTGCCGAACAGTGACGAAGATTTCTATGCGCATTATCACTTTGGGAGACCTGTATTTTTAACCTTATTATAATCTCTTTAGTTAGTATTGTATTGTATAACGGGCTGGTGTCCGCAACTCCACGTCCAAAGCGCGTATTTTGCGTGCCGACTCTTACTTAGTAATCTGGTGTTACAATGAGGGTTTATCTCCGAAGCTATCGCTCAAGCTCGTTTTTCATACCTTACTTTCATGAGTAACAAGCCACTTCAACAATCTTAGAAGGTTATGGCAGAAGTGTAGCTACTGAGGCAAACATCTGCCCACCCCTTCGGGGATTACAGCCGTATCGATATGTATTTATCATACGTATCATTTCTCCTAGCTAAACGCGCGCGTGCAAGCGGCAGAGCAGGGACTGCACCGCATGGCCGAGTTGCTGACGCAGCTGGCACAATCAGGCATGGTGCCCCCAGAATTAGCGGGTCACGTGGGGCCGATAGAGGAATACTTGCAGGCTGCAACGGCAGCTGGGCACGCTGGGAAGGGCAAGGGCAAGGGCAAGGGCCCCGGCGAGCCAGGCATAAGTTACGGCCCTGGCGGCATAATAGGAGTGAGTATTGCCCGTTTACTCCTTTAGCAACGGCCAATTAACCTTGAAAAGAAATGTGATTTTGTTTAGATACATGCGCCGTGCGTAAATCTGGCCCCATTGAAAAAATACCTATATTAAATTTCAAAGTATCAGTTTTAATACTCCATTCTCCATCCGTTATAAGAATAAACTATTACCGCGTTGATACACAATCGAGTCTGTACTGTGGGGCTGCTGCAGCATAAATGTAAAATTCCCAAGTTGTGACGTAGCTACTCGACCAAAACCAGCCTTACCAGCCCGGCAGTGTAGGATCAAGCGACGTATCGACGGGGCCAGGGTACTCATCGGCAAACTATACTATTTTAGGTAGAGTATTACACGACCACATGTAATGCGCGATCCTCAATAATGCATGTCCTGTGTCACAGAGCGCATCGACTTCCTGAAGCAGAAAGTTTATGCATGGGTATACTATACTCGCTGAATTGCATGTTCCAGAGAGATGAGAGGTATACAGAGCTTGGAAGCGACCCGAGCAAAATGTGAAAAACTAGCTTCTCAATACATCTGTAATAGTACGGCGCGGCGTCCAGCTCGCGTAGCATGACCACCGTAGAAACGGGTTTTGTCGACGGAATCGACAAAATGGCAGATCAATACGTGTGCCGCCCGGACGATGCCGCCACGAGTTCATTCTGGCGCAGCATCTGGTCGGTGCCCGTCTGTCATAATGCGGCTGACAGGATGCGAGATGTCGATCGAGTGTGTGAATCTATTCGAGTGAGACGTAGCCAGAGCAGTTCGTCCATTGGAGCTACTGAACCTTTAGGTAGCGCCATCGGGAAGGAATTTAGTGTGCACAAATGTGCGGTCATGTATGTAAAGCGAGGGGAAATTATGAAATCCGAGGGCCTTCAGCTCTCGGATTCCATGCATCTAAGATCCCTTTCCTCATCCGAAAGCTTAATGTAGCTGACATGAAGCAATCGTTGAGGGAGCGTTTCTTCAGTGGTCTGAAGAAGGTATTAAAGTGCAATTCACTAACATCCGTGGATTGCACTCAAATATCAATCCGGTCCATCACCACCTTGCGACCGAGAAGCCGCACTTGTTCTTTTTGACGGAGACTAATATAGCGACCCCGTTAGACGTGGCGTACCTCAACTACCCAGGATACTCACTTGAACATAAGTTTAAGAAGCAGGCTGGGGTCTGTGTGTACGTCCGCGATGACATATGCTGTCAACGTCTCCGTTGCTACGAGGTTGCGGGTTTCTCCACTCTGTGGCTACTGGTGGACACCGGCTCTATTAAAACTATTTATGTCGGTGTTTACAGGTCGCACAGCGGTGATCAGGAGACAACAAGACTCTTTGACCATCTTACAGAGGCAGCTGAACTGGCCCAACACAAATATCCGACAGCGGAGCTTGTCTTTCTGGGGGATTTTAATGCCCACCATAAGGATTGGTTGTTCCCGTACCAGAAAACTGACCATGCTGGAAGAGAGGCGCGCAAGTTTGCGATATCGCTAGATCTCCACCAGCTGGTTGGTCAAGCTACCCGCGTTCCGGATGTTGATAGCCACACACCCAACTGCTTAGACCTTCTGCTGAAAACAGATCCGGACAGGTACTCTGTATCGATCTGGGCTCCGCTCGGTTCGTCTGACCACTGTCTGGTGAAATCCGTGTCTTCCTGTTCTCCTCCAGATTTAAGTCCTAGAGGCACGAGGCGAGTTTGGAAGTACGGGTCGGCAGACTGGGATGAGATGCGGCATTTCTTTGCATCTTATCCATGGCGGCAGACTTGCTTCTCTTCGCTTAACCCTTCTGACTGCGCTGACTCAATTGTCGACGTGATTCGCCAGGGAATGGAATATTTTATCCCATTCTCTGATGTTTTACTTGGCTGCGAGGCTCAACCCTGGTACAACGCGTCTTGTGCGCAAGCCGATTTGCTCAAAGAGCAGGCATACCAGGCCTGGGCTTCGGCCCGTAGTGATAGGTGCAGTAGTCAGAGGGCTCGCGAAACGAAAAAAGCGTACAATTCAGCCGCCAAGGATTGCAAACGGGTGTTACGGAAGGCGCGCTTCGATCATGTTGGACGAATTGGGGCTAAGCTGGCGTCCTGCCCCTCGGGTAGTAAGGAGTTCTGGACCCTGTCGAAATCAGTCGAGACGAACTTCTGCCGTCCTACGCTGCCTCCTATGCTGAAGTCTGATGGAACGCTGGCTCATACGGCTCTAGAGAAGGCAAATCTATTTGCCTCCATCTTTGCCGAAAATTCACGCCTAGACACGGCCTCAAACATACCACCTAACATATCTCACTGTGGCTCCGCAATGCCGGTGATCTCAATCCACATAAAAGAGGTCCGTAAGGCCCTATGCAATCTAGACGTGAATAAAGTCAGCGGACCTGACGGAATACCTGCAAGAGTCCTGAAGAGCTGTGCTCCTGAGTTATCTCCTGTCTTGACGCGTTTGTTTCGCCTTTCTCTAAAAACCGGAGTGGTGCCGGAGTCCTGGAAGCTTGCTAATGTGCAGCCAGTGCCCAAAAAGGGTAACCGTGCCGATCCTGCTGACTATAGACCAATCGCCATAACCTCCATACTGTGCAAAGTGATGGAAAGGGTACTGAACAATAAGCTGCTAACATACCTCGAAGACAATGAGCTCCTCAGTGACCACCAGTACGGCTTCCGTCGTGGTCGTTCAACTGGGGATCTTCTTGTGTATGTTACGCATTACTGGGGCGAGGCCATTGAGAAACACGGCGAAGCCCTTGCTGTATCGCTTGATATCTCAAAGGCCTTTGACAGGGTCTGGCACGCTAGTCTGTTGGCTAAGCTTCCTGCATTTGGCATCTCTGCTGACTTTTGCAACTGGATTTCCGACTTCCTGAGTGGCCGTTCGATCAGAGTGGTCATAGATGGCTGCTCTTCGGATCATAAGGCCATTGATGCCGGTGTTCCTCAGGGGTCTGTTCTTTCCGCAACTTTATTTCTGCTACACATCAACGACCTGCTACAGCTTGGTGCAATCGGGTACGCTGATGACAGCACAGTCGCGGAAAGATACCTGTCCAGTGCAAGAGCCAGCAGAGAGGAAACTGCTACTCATAGAGAGGCCATGGTGGAGCGAATGAATCTGACCCTAAATCTCGTTTCCAAGTGGGGCGACGACAATCTGGTCAGATTCAATGCTCTGAAAACACAGGCATGTCTTTTCACGGCTAAAAAGAGCCAGTTCCAGTTGTCTCCAGCTTTCCGAGGTACAGTTGTACCAGTCACCGACCGCATACAGCTTTTGGGCATGGAGTTGACATCGGATCTCAACTTCGGCTCAACCATCGAGTCGAAAGCTCAGACCGCAGCTAAGAAGCTGGGCATCCTGAATAAGGTCGCCTGCTTGTCGGTCTTCTACAGACTGTACTTCGGAGAGTGTGCACAGGAGCTCCACGATTTGATTCCACCATCACCCTTTTACCACCGGACTAGCAGACGTACTGCGGCGTACCATCCACACTTTGTTGATATCCCGACTAGTCGTACTCGGCGCTTCTCCTCCACGTTTATCATGCGCACAGCCAAGGTGTGGAACTCTCTGCCGGCTTCTGTGTTCCCTCCCACATATAACCCGTCTGCCTTCAAAGCAAGAGTGAACAGGCATCTTCTGGGCACGCTCGTTTCATCATAGACCTCATCCATCGCTTTCCACCAGGCGTGATCGAGGTCAAGAGCAGGCCCATTTTGTAATAAAAAAAAAAAAAATTAAATAGCTTTCTTTCAGGCAGGAACAAGGTGCGCGCTTTCAACGGTTGGGTCATGCCGGTTTTAATGTACACTTTCGGGGATCCTGCCGTTTTGCCGAAAAGATTTTGCCAAATTTTCATTACCCAAACAAATTTTAGCAACCTTTTTTTATGCCAATGTAATATTTGGAATAATTTTAGTACGCACATTTTCATTTGGTCAAATGTTTACTTGGCAGATTATTACTAAGGATAATGTCATTAAGGCTTTTGGTCTTTAATCAAATGATTTATTACAGCAAACAAAATTAAGACAATAAACGTTTAGTCAAATGATTTGTTATGACAAAAAATATAAAGGCAAAAATTTTGGAATGAAGACATAACACAAATTGATTTAATATAACGTAATTGAAATTTAACAGATGCTGACAGAAACCCTAACCCTAGACGGTCGACGTCAGGGGCACCCCGAGGTTCGGTTAGTTAGGTTCCTGTAAACCTTGCAGACAGATATAGGAGCCCCGCGCAGCGGGGTTCCGTCGACCTGCTGACGGAAACGCTAACCCTGGACGGTCGACGTCAGGGGCACCCCGAGGTTCGGTTAGTTAGGTTCCTGTAAACTTCGCAGACAGAAATAGGAGCCCCGCGCAGCGGGGATCCGTCGACCTGCTGACGGAAACGCTAACCCTAGACGGTCGACGTCAGGGGCACCCCGAGGTTCGGTTAGTTAGGTTCCTGTAAACTTCGCAGACAGAAATAGGAGCCCCGCGCAGCGGGGATCCGTCGACCTGCTGACGGAAACGCTAACCCTAGACGGTCGACGTCAGGGGCACCCCGAGGTTCGGTTAGTTAGGTTCCTGTAAACCTTGCAGACAGAAATAGGAGCCCCGCGCAGCGGGGATCCGTCGACCTGCTGACGGAAACGCTAACCCTAGACGGTCGACGTCAGGGGCACCCCGAGGTTCGGTTAGTTAAGTGTCTGTAAACCCTGCAGACAGAAATAGGAACCCCAACCGAATCCAAATAGGAGATTCCAACTAGTTAATAGTGCTTTTGACTGAAATGTTGACAATTGACGACACCAAATATTTGGCTTATGTAATTTTGCGTAAAATATGTTATACCAACTGAAATATTTGACTAGATAAAAAATGGTAAAAGTACTAGTTGATGAACAAGTTATTGTTCAAACGTTCACTTGCCAAACATAGGTTTTCGTAACAATTATTTGTAAAGAGATTTTTTGGTAAGTAATAATTTGGCAAATGAAATTATGCGAAAATTTGTTTGGGAAGTGATAATTTGGCAATTTCTTTTCGGTCAAACAAGGGAGACCCACACTTTCGGCATACTCAAATGGATTCAGACTAAACTCGACGCCCTGGATAGGAGGGCCCGTACATTGCTGACCGCAAACCGGATGCATAACCCATGATCATCGGTGATGAGACTGTACATCCCGCGGAAGTGGAGGCGTAAACGCGAAAGCCTTCTACATCCGCGAGGTGTGCACTGTGCAGTCTCAGGGAGTATTTCCTAAAAGCCGTGGACAAGGGGTTCACCCCGCTATCCATGGCTAAAGAGAACTGGCGCAACCCTGTAGTATTTACTACCGATGACCGCAACAAAGTATGGCAAGGCAAGGAGGGGAAATTGAAGGTTTTGTCTGTGTGATTATGGATAAGCCGCGTAATGATAGTCGATTTTACCATCCACCATGACGAAAACCTAGTGAAAGCTGAGAAAGAGAAACAAATAAAGTATCTCGGCTCGGCACACGAGGTTGTTGGCATGTGGAATGTGAACTCGCGGCTATCATTGTGCCGCTTGTCGTTACGGCCAATGGCCTGATGGCCAAGAGTCTCGACGAACATCAGTTGAACTCTCTAGGCGGTTGGATCAAAGGCCTGATTCAGAAGGCAGTACTCCTCGATACGGTCCGCATTGTGAGGAGGTTCCTGTCTCTGGAGCTGGAGTACTAACCACCGCACCGGTAGAGCTTGGTCCCTGGTCCCGACACCGGCGTCCAGTTTTTTTTTTCAATATATTTTGTTATTTTTTTTTTAAATGTAATAGAAAGAATTAATAAAAGAAATAATAATATAGGAATAGTCATCCACACGCATTTGGATTACGGCCGATATCGCAGCGGAGATCAGCCATCAGCGCTGGAGATATTATAGTGCACAAGTGTGTGTGCAGGCACAGATGCACTCCCTCTTCCTTCACTCTCATAGTCTGATGGGACAGCAATCCGACACGATCGGAGAAAGATCAGGCGCATTACCAACCACACAAGGGTTTTTCCCGAGGGCACGGGTGGGGGGTATCATACTGCCAACTTGCAATCTCTGAGTTGCTGCTGAAAAATTCGTAATGAAAAAACTCAATATCACTTTGCCCGAGCCGGGAGTCAAACCCAGGACTCCACGCTCAGCAGTAGTGCTTGCGACCATGAGACCAATGGGGCAATTAAATAATGCTTCATATATGACCGGTGACCGGTGACCTGTGACCGGGCTGGCACCGCCGGGTGAGACCGGTTGTGAACAAGAGAATTTTTTTGAGTCCGTTACTGGACCCGTGGTTTTGGTAAAGATCGTTTTGGTAAAAAACATGGGTATGTCTGCTGACACATTCTTATTCTTTTTCTATAACATGACTGGAATGATAGGTAATATTTCCAGTGTTAGCAATCCTCTTATTTTACAGACGGCATCTACTGCGTCTCGGATGGACGCGATGAAATCCACAGATACTGTGGAGTCTGAACCCCAGATCCAGCCAGGGGTCACGCACACTGACATGTAGTAAGTTCTTGTTGTATCTGAACTAGTTTGCTTTATATACCAGCTGTGGGCTTCAACTAGGAAGCTGGCTTAGTTTGGAAGACCTGCAGGAAAATTGCGAACACATTCCGATGCAATTCGACAGCTTTATGGTCAAAATTGACATAGCGTCCAATAACGTTAAGATATATAAAAATGGATAGATCTCTGAAGAACATTTATTGTTATGGCAACATTGGCAACTTTTCTCGATTCAGAGTGAGATAGGAGCTACCGAGCTCTAATATGAGAAATTAAGGTAATGTTATTTCGTCAATTTATTAACTTTCATTGATATTGTACGTTGGATCAGAATGTTGGGCCACAAAAGGGATGAATGAAAGGCATTTGCATGTGGCTGAGATGAGAATGCTTAGAGGGATGTGTGGTGTTACTCGAATAGATAAAATAAGAAATGAGTACATGAGGATATCTGAAAGTGGCGCCGGTTACTGAAAAGTTGTGTAGTAATCGGTTGTCGTGGTATGGGCATGTGATGCGGAGGAATGAGGAAAATGTCGTGAGGAAAGTTTTGAGTATGACTGTGGATGGGTATAAGAGTAGAGGAAGACCAAAGAAAAGATGGATGGACTGTGTGAAGAATGATATGACACGAAAGGAGGTGTCTGATGAGTAATAGAGAAGTATGGAAGAAGAAAACATGTTGCGCCGACCTCAAATGAATTGGGCAAGGGAAAGAGAATGAAAAAAAATTATAGTGTACGTTTCAAACAGCATATTATAAGCCTACATAAGTCCTTTTCAAAATATTTACATCTTAAAGGCTATTTTAGGAACAAATCCTTACAGTAACAGTAGCTTGGACAGATCGTTAATTCTACCCCGTTAAGAAATGTATTAATGGATTTTATAATATCTTGGAACAACCAGACAACTGATAAACCTACTTAATATATTTCTAAATACATACATATTATAGATAAATTACACACCCAGATACAGAATAAATAATCGTACTCATCGCACAAAGATTTGTCCTGTGTGGGAATCGAACCCACGACCTCCGTCTTAGCAGTCAGGGTCACTAACCACTAGACCAACAGGCCAGTCTTGATCTCAGGATTGATCCCAGGATTGATCTCAACAAGAAGAATATTTCTTGCTGTGACAACTTTTGTCGATTCAAAGTCAGAGGAGCTACAGGTCGGTGCCCAATCAACTACCTAGTTACATCAATAAAACCGAACAGACTACGAATTAGCAAAAGTTGTATAGTAGCAAATGTAATGCAAATGAAAGCTCTTTCCATTGGTGTATATCTTATTGCTATTGGTTATTCAGAAAATCTTAACTTCGGTGCCCAATTAGACACACATTTAGGTCAATAATTTCGAAGAGACTACGAATTAGCAGAAGTGGTGCTAGTAGCAAAAGTTATCTTTGAAAAGCTCTATCCAATAGTGTAAAACAGAACTTATGGCTATTAGTTGCCCGTAAACTCTTAATTACACTCGAGAGCAATGAATCCGGGTCACTTAAAGAATGTTAAAAATCTCGGAAACTAAAAATGATAGGTTAATGCAATAAATTGTATTTAATAGACAATGTAATACTCCTTAAATGAAAGTAAAAAAAATATGAGTCGCCATACATTTTATTAACACAAAATTACATAAAGAAAAAAACTGCTGATCTCTCCTTAAAACAAAAATAGGAAACATGAAATTTTTGAACTTTTTTACGATTTTCTTGAATTTGAATACTTCGTATTGCCTCCTCGTGCTTCCATTCCTGCGTTTACGCGGTTTGGCATGCTGTACACCAAGTTCCTTATACGATTTTGGGGAATATTCTCCCATTCCTCTGTGAGAGCAATTTTGAGCTCACGAAGCGTGATTGGGGGAGGGTTTCGTTGTTTTACGCATCTGCCTAGCTCGTCCCAAGCATGCTCGATCGGGTTGATATCTGGGCTGCGCGCTGGCCACTCCATACGAGTAATGTTCATCTCTTGAAGGTAGTCATTCACAATCCTACCTGTATGAGGTCGGGCATTGTCATGCATAAATATAGCATCCTCACCTAAATTGACCATAAATGGACCAGCGTGATCATTGAGGATTTCTTCCACATATCTTACGCTAGTTAAAGAGCCGTTTTCTATGATCACCAGCTCTGTGCGACTTTCAGAAGAAATTCCGGCCCACACAAGTACAGACCCACCACCGTAGGCTACTTTTTCTTCGATGCATGCTTGCTTGAATCTTTCCCCTGGTCTTCGATACACTCTGTGTCTTCCATCGTGCTTGTAGAGCATAAATTTTGATTCGTCGGAGAACATAACTTTTGACCAATCTTCAATACTCCAATTTACGTGGCTCTGGGCATATCTTAGTCTTGAAATACGATGCCCACGCTCCAGTTTAGGGCCGTTTGCAGGTCTAAGGGGTTTTAAGTTAGATTCAGCAAGCCGACGTCTTACTGTCCATGCACTTGGGTTACTTCCTCCGAGGCGTCGAAACTGATTTGTGTGTTCAGTTCCTGTGAGAAAGCGATTTCGAAGCATGGTGTTCACCAAGTATCGGTCTTCTCGTGCTGTGGTACACCTGGTTCTGCCCGTTCCTGGTCTGCGTAGGTTAGAACCAGTTTCTTCGTAACGTCGGAGAACTCTTTGTACTGTTGACAGCGACACACCGACAGTCCTGGCTGTATCGCGCTGACTCCGGCCGGTTTCCAGCATTGTAAGTATTCTGGTGCATTCTTCAGGCGTAAGCGACATAATTTCAGCTTGAATAATGAATATAGAGCACTATCAACATGGTTTATGTACCCACATAAATGACAGATTACAAACAAAAGCAAAACCAAATGCTGTAATTTCGTAGTTCCATCTTCGAAAGTGGCCCTTTTTCAAATTTGATTTTTTTATGATATAACTTTACAATAACTAAGAAGTTTTAATACCTTCATTTAAGGAGTATTACATTGTCTATTAAATACAATTTATTGCATTAACCTAGCATTTTTAGTTTCCGAGATTTTTAGGATTCTTTAAGTGACCCGGATTCATTGCTCTCGAGTGTAGTTGTAAATAAAATCCAAACTTCGGTGTCCAACTAGTGACCTACTTAGGTCAATAGCTCCGAACAGACTGCGAATTATATATCAAACGATATGTAAGTAGCAAAAGTTCTTATCGAAAAGCTCTCTCCAATTTATGGTGTATATCTTATTGCTATTGGTGGTTACTCAGAAATTCTTAACTGTGAGTGGCAAAGGTTCTTCTTGAAAACCTCTATGAAATGGATTATATGTTATTACCATTGGTTACTCTGAAAACCCTAATTGGTAACTTAAATTCGTTGTCCATCTAGTTTTTATTTTCGAAAACTTGAACTCGAAACGTTCACTGGAAAAAAGTCATTAAGGTATCCACGCAGTTTTTCAGATGAGTGTACATTTCCTATAATAAAAAATAAAACTGTTTTCAGTGAAGTGCTGAATCAAATGAGGGAAGCACTTTTCAAAGAAGTAGATAACATGTCAGCTCGCGCCAACCGCTCTGCTGATATGGCTTCTAACATATCGAAGAGTATCGGTGAGTTAGCTAGCTTATTTATCCTGGCTATTATCATTTATTTTTTTGTTTATTTTATGTCCTTGAGGAAAGGAATATTATTAACCTATAGAGGTATGAAGAACAAAAATGTCTAGGTAGCGGGTGACTACTGAGATGATGACAAATAAAGGAGACATGCTTTGCTGACCCTCAATCAATGAAGATAGTCCATTTTTTTTTGTTTTTGAAAAAATCGTTGCACTAGGAATTCGCCCTGTATCGCGGCTGCGTTTACACACATTTCACATTTCTCACATACACAAACAGCCAGACTCGGAACAATTACCTGCAGGTCATGTGCTTAAACGTTTATGTTAAATATTAGCTACATGCATTACTACCTATGATTACACTTAATTGTTTATTTTTTAAAATTTATTAAATAAGAAATAAAGTATGCCATGTAATTGAAAAATAACGCAAATATTTGGACTATGCTAAGTTCCGCACTATATTTCGTCGTCACCGCACTATATTTCCGCGACGCTCTAAGCTTGCATGCCACTCTGGTGTGCAAACTACTAGCAAACCGTGATGCCAGTCATAGACATTGTTTTTACAGCTTGATGCACATAGATAGCTCTACCCAATTCTGATATACTTCTCCCCAACTATACGATAATTGATGGCTGGGTGTGTGTGTTCATAATGCCCAAATTTAATAACATTTTGGCGGTTAAACACTAGTTTTGCCTTTTTCATCTGATATTTCCGGTAATGGCAATACATGTAGTGGTTTAGCAGAATCAATTGTTTTCCTGAACGCGATTGTATGTACAAAGATGTATTCTGAAAGCATTAAAAAATATTAGAAATCAACATTATCGGTTTTATAATACTTGCAGTTGTATGCAAATATGACATCTATTTCAAAGATTGCGTGCTAAATAGAGTCATTTGGTTACAGCGCCTTCCAGCGTGTTGAGTAGTTAAACTCGTTGTGGCAGCGCGCGCGCTTGTTGGTCGCGCGGTCGTTAAGCGCGCGCTTCCCTGGCTTCCTGTTGCTCACTTCCGTCCGTTTTAATGAAATCCCTTGTAAAAATTAAAATCATCCGTGAAATCTTTCACGTTATTAAAATAAAAAGATGGAAATAAAAAATAAAAGAAAAATCGCAAGTAGACGGGACCCAAATAGGTCTCGCTTGCTGCCAACTTTTATTTTAAAATGTGCTTGTTTTCAGCTTTTCAGTTTTTTTTCACAGTTTTTATTTCTTTTTTCAACTGGTCTTGTACGTTTTAAACGCTTGTATGTTTATATTTTCAGCGGATAAGATGGACATCGCTCTGCAAGTAGACGGACGCGTCACCAACCTTCTCGAGCAGACTGAGGACTATGCGAAGGAGCTTGGCGGGTTCGATTTCGGGATCAAGTCACAGGTATGTTCAGGGTATACTTCGGGGAAAACTTTCTTTAGAAAGTGACATGATGTACATAAATGAATGGCAGAGAAGATGGTCTTCAAAGCAGTTTTTTTTTCTAAAATTCGATATTAACGTTAATGGCAGGGAAAGGCATTGCGGCGGAACAGGAATAGTTTGGTTTTGTGATAATTTCTTGTATGTAAGACAAATTATCATGTTTCAGGTGAATAACTTCCAGGAGCAGCTGCTGTCGATGAGGGAAGAACTTGCGGATGGCCTCGCTCTGCTGGACTCGTCCAATAACAACGCTGAAACTGCCGGTTTGTATTTATAGTAGGATATGGCTCCTTTGGCGCCTGGCTTGAGACGGACCTAGCGCTGACGTCTTAGTTTTCAATACCATCAGAATCAGAAATCATTCATTTGCCATGAATGTGGGTAGGTGCAAAATAACATACTCTACCTTACAGTATGCAAAAGTAAAAACATATTTATATCTACTCAATTATACAAACAAATAAACAAAAAAAGAAAAGAAAAAACATAAAAAGCTTTCCACAGGCGTGATCGAGGTCAAGAGCAGGCCCATTTTGTAATAAAGAAAAAAATAAAAAAAAGCCTTCTCCTTACATATACTAAAACATCGAAAACAACAATCTTTAATCCATAATTTACAAAATGATTGATTAAATTGATTACTTTGCCTACATTAACATGAATATAATATGTTGGGCAGGGAAAGCAGTAGGAGTAAAACTACCCCCAAATATCGACGTCATCCGCCATATTGTCTTCCAGTCTAACCGTGCGAAAAGATTGTTCATTGTTGGAGGGTAGGTAGGTTAGTTGAAATCGCACACAACACTTTACTCAAACTTCAAACGTTTATTTCTAATAAACCATTTACAGGCACTTGTAAACTTTCTTGAGTAGAGCCACCCGTTCGAAAACATGGTAGTTTTTTATAAGGAGAAGAACGGGCTATGAAACTCCTTAAACCTTAAAAACTGCCATCCTTCTTCGGTACCTGAAGAGCTGGTGCTGCCCATGGAGATTCACATTCCCTGATGAGATCTTCGCAAAGTATCTTTTCTATCTTCTCTTCCATGATGGCTTTCTTGGCGGGAGTGAGTCGGTATGGCGGCATTGCAATCGGCGGGTGATCACCACAATCGATGTGATGCTCTCAAAAGCATCAAACCTTCACTATTACGTATAAGACATCTGCGGTAGCGCACCTAACGAAATCACGTGAAGTCTCACGCAGCAAGGGGTGAATGACCTGAGACCGATCAACTGTGAACCACTTGTATAGTTCGAAACGTTAATAACAATACCGGCTTTATGTAAGAAATCAATACCGAGAAACGTGTAATTGTTATCTGAATTAGGAAAAATCAAGGGCCTATCAATCAATACGATACCACGATGACAGTCTATCTCGATGTCGAGTATCGGGCGGCAGTCGAGGTCGACATTCCACTTAGTTACATAGACAAGCAGATTGAGACACATTACATACATTATTAACAAACGTTTGGCTATTATGGAAAGCAACGTAAAGTTACGTTACACTTACAAGTATTATTATTACAATCGTGTGAAACAAGCATTAGGTTATCAGTATTATCACAACCCCTAGTGGGGTTCGTTTGCGACTTTATATGGAAGTTTAGCAATAAGCGCGAAGGCGAGCAACGAAGACCTCTGTGCGTTCCTCCGTTTGTTCCGTTTATTTCCCGGAATAATTTGTGTGGCGGTCGGGTTGCACCGAACATGGCGCGAAGTCTCTGTAGCGCGACTTGCCATGACGTCACTGAGCGGCGAGCGGTTTGTACCTACATACGCTTGCTTCCAAGAAAGCGCGGGAGCCTCGTTGCTATAGATTGCCCCCCTACAGAATTTTATTTAATATTTTTTTATTATTGAAGACTGATATGAAAGAGAAAGGAGTAAATGATGCCGTGACGTCTTGCAGGGGAGAATGGAAAAAGAAAACGTAATGCGCCGACAAGAAGAAGAAGAAGAAGATTTTGTATCATTCTTCATTGTAAATGTTCCTTTTAACTGTGCTAGCTTGGTTTTACATAATTATGTTATGTTGTACTTGTTACCCGACTGGAGGAGGGTAATGTGTTTATCAGCCTATCTGTAAAATGTAGTAGTAGTTCCTTTGTGGCACTCTAAGAGACCAAAAGCTGGTTATTCTAATTAGGTACTCAATTTTCTCGAATAAATAAATCATTGGCGCAGGATTAAACCGTTAGTTATTACGACACAATGTCGTGGCGCAATTTTTACGCTTTTCTAAATCTAAAGTCATGTTTTCAAACGAGGCAGGCTAGCAATTTTTGAACGGAAGCATTTATATGAGAACCCCCAAAACACCCGCCCTCGCCTTTCTGGTGCTGAGAGATAGTTTGGTGACATTACAGCTTTGTTGGACCTGACGGAGCGCCACCAGGGCTTGGTCATCGAGCTGGAAAACACCGTCCACCTTCATCATAACCTTCAAGTCACACAGCACGAGATCGGCGACGAAATAAAGGTTAGTGTGATCTTTGTGTGGTCGTCAATGCAAACTTTACTTGATGAAAACATGTGCTGAATTTTGCAAATGAAACAGGTCGTTCTATGTCGCTAACGCTCGCGCTATTACAACCATGGGGATGAATATGTGACGTTCAGAAGTTTAAAAAAGTTCATTTTCAATAATATAGAAATTTGTCACTGTATGTTTTGCTTTAGTACGGGATCTTGAATGGTAACTCCGTGCTTCAGAAAATTTAACGTCTGCCATAGAGGGCCTATTACCATTTCTTAAAGCGGTATTACTTGTTTTAATCTTGTTATAGTATCAGAAGAAATGGTCGTTTATGTTCATCTCTTTCAAACTGAAGTAAGATTTCTTGTGCGGGGGGGGGGGGGGGAGGGGGGCTGGGCAGTCTCTTCCTGAAAGTCGACGCGCGATATTGATGGCGGGGTACCTCACTTTATTCTGTCAATATTTCCAGAGCCTTGTGAAGTGCATCGAGCTGCTTCGTGAACAGAAAGCTGATCGAGACGAAGTGCTCGACGGTCTCAAGGATAAGGTGTGTATGCATTATCAACAAGATGTGAATTTACTTAATGGTTTACATAACATATTATCACGCTTGTAATCCCTGAAGGGTTAGGCAGACATGTACCTAATAGTACACCCACATTTCGCAAGTAAGTCATTTGTAATAGGGGGCGAGCCTATTGCTATAAATTATCAATTGGGCACAAAAAATATCAATAGCAAACCATATTAATTATCGCTTGAAAGTTTTGGTGATGTGAAAAGGCAAAAGTCTTACTTCAGAAGGACAGAAGGGGGAAGGAAGGGGGGAGGGCGTGATACTGAAAACAACGTAGTGACGTACGTACGTAAACGAATTAGTTTTGATAAGTGCTATTTCAGTTTTATCCACACCGATGGCAATCTAAATAGTGTTAGTAGTGGTTGTCTGGTAGCACCAGCAGCGACTTGTAGGTCGCAAATTCGCGTAGAAGCTTAATTTGAAGTGATTAATATCACCAATGCCTTCATAATAGTGAAAAAAACGTCGTGAGGAAACCGGTCTGTTTACAAGATATATGAGACATAAACCTACTCGCGTGAGAAATAGAGGGGACATGTTTCTTAGCAGTGGGAACATTATAACTTGATAATGATTGGGATTTAGATGAAACCTGGGTAACCTCTTAAGTTTTCTTTTACTTCTCGAATCACCAGTAACATGGCGACTGACTCCTTGTGTTATTGTCCAGGCTGACCTCTTACGTCTGGTTGGATTGCTGAACGAGAAAGACTTCGCTTATGCGCGCTCCGAGATAGAAAAACGCCTTTCAACATGTTACGAGGTGTTCAACAGACAGAACATGAAGTGGCGGGTCAGTGTATTGTACAGTCAATCTTCTTCTCTCTGTTTTATGTAGAACAAAATTCAATACGCTATTATTATATTTAAAAAAATATAATGATTACAAACAACCAGCACGGGGCACATAATTATTTCTGTAGCTTTTGACCGCGGCTTTGCTCGGTCGGAAATTATCTCGCAGGGACGTCGAATTTTCGGAATTGGATTAGTAGTTCCGAAGATTACTCTGACATTCTAACTTACAAATTTTACCTTTAATATTTGTATAGATGAATAAAAGACTTATTTCGTAGTATAGGTATGTATATGACGGTTCTTCTCGATGGAATTTTTGCGTTGTAAGATGAGTAAGTACTCAAATCCTGATGATTGTCGGCAGGATGTGATGTCAGACATGATGGACTTAGCGAACAACAAGGCGGAGATTATCATGCTGATGTCACTGCAAGGTGCTACCAACAAAGAGCTCAACTCCATCCAGAAGCTGCTGCAAAAGCTGGAGGTCATGCTCGGAGAACCCAAGGTTTGTAACCATCATCAGCTTCCTGGCTTTGACCCATGTTACTTGGGGCCGGTGCAACTAGCTTTATCTTTCATTCTCCCTTGTTAGTCGACATGCTATCTATCATTCACTCCTTTTTAGGGTTCCGTAGCCAAATGGCGAAGCCCATGCTGTATCGCTTGATATCTCAAAGGACTTTGACAGCGTCTAGCACGCTAGTCTGTGGGGTAAGCTTCCCGCATTCGGCATCTCTGCTGCCTTTTGCATCTGGATTTCCGACTTCATGAGTGACAGATCGATCAGAGTGGTCATAGATGACTGCTCATCGGATCATAAGGCCATTGATGTGTTCCTCAGGGGTCTGTTCTTTCTGCGACTTTATTTCTACAGGCGTGAGGCAATACTTCACATCTGGACAGCTTCTAAGTTTGTATAAAGCACAGGTCCGTTCCTAAATGGAGTATTGCAGTCATTTATGGGATGGCTCGGTAAAATACCAGCTTGCTGCACTTGACTCGGTAGAACGCAGAGCTAGAAGGCTTATAGGCGACGAGACGTTCGTAGTTACGCTTCACAGCCTAGCTCATCGGCGTAATGTTGCCTGCCTGTCGATCTTCCACAGACTGTACTTCGGACACTGTGCGCAGAAGATCCACGACGTGATCTCATCATCACTGTTTTACCACCGGACTAGCAGACGTACTGCAGCGTACCACCAGAATCAGAATCAGAAACATTTATTCGTATCCATACTTGGTTAATATCCCAACGAGTCGTACTCAGCGCTTTTCCTCCTCGTTTACTAATAGTGGCTCTCCCGCCTCTACCCTTCAAGCGCCTATCCAAAGGAACGATGCCCCTGTAGTTGTTTCGAACTTCAGAACCAGATGCAGGTTATCGAACAGAGCCTGAAGGAGGTGTGCGCTATTGCAGCTGAGGGAAAGCTGAATGTGGAGCAGAAAACGCGCATCACTAACTTATGGTTAGTCACGGGACCTCGCAGATGGCCGTCATGTACCAGTCCCGAACTTGATCTTTCGCAGTAGCCACAGAACCTTAAGTTGAGTATCGCAGATTTGACGAAACGTGCACAGGGATCTTCCTTTGCTGACATGGTAAAGAAAGGTGCCAATAATTATATCCAGCCAAGGTAAGTCAGTTTCATAGCCATCTATCCGAGTGACAAGTTGAAGACCACCGATGAGATTAAAACTCTTGTCCAAAAAATGATCAGCCCCGAACAAATGAAGCTCCACGTGAGGGGCCTGCGCAAGACGAAGAACGACGGTGTTATAATCAGAACCGAGACAAAGGACGAAAGGCAGCTAACCAAATCAGGTCTAAAAGTCGACGAGTCCCATAAAAGGAAGGGTTGTAATTACAGGAGTGCCGACATCCATGCAGGAAAATTAGGTTTTTACCTGTGTGTACAACCAAAACCTAGCTGAAAAACTTCAGGACTGCAGCCTTGAGACGTTTTTGAGCTTAATTAAGTTAGGTAAGAAAGACACGGAGACATGTAATTACATTGTTGAAGTATCTGCAGTCATACGCAAAACCCTGATTTCACAAGACTGCGTTTTTGTAAATTGATCGTCACGCCCTGCGAGAGACTTTAATTTGGTCACACGATGTTATAAGTGTCAGCAGTATGGGCGTGCGGCCAAGTCATGTCGACAGACATCGTATACCTGCGGCCACAGTGCATTTCAAAAAGCCAGACAAGTATTATACAGGCGTTGCTGATTGCCCCGCTAAAATAATAGCTGAAAAAAGTACATCAATTCTGTAGATGGTGGAGGTGCCTAAGAGCGCCTTTAATTGTAGTTACCAGCATTCTTTTTACCAAACTTATACTGTCACTTACGGGATATCTTCCGTGATTAATATCTATCCGGCTACAAATCTACATAAATTGCAACTAAAATGACGGTGTGATATGAATGCAAGAAATCACTTGAATGTCTCTTTTGAGGAACCTGATGTGCACGACGATATATTAGAATATCGACCTCCGTCTTTTAAAAATTCTAGCAATTATATTGACTCTCTGAATGAGACCTTGCAGAACCTGTCATGCATTAAAAACACGATTGTAATTGGAGATATTAATATCAATATTCTTTCAGGAAGTGCTGATGCCTCTGCTCAGGACTACCTCAAACTATGCGCCTTTCATGGCCTGCTTCCAGCACACAGCTTTCCTACCCATCACAGTGGCTCCTGATTGGATCATATTATGCTTAAATCGAATTTCCCTTTACTTGCGCTTGTTGTTAACTCAATAATAACCGATCGCAATGCTGCCCTACTAACCCTAAATTGTAAATTACCTTAAAACTGAATATAAATAGACTTGAAGAAGATTTACGCGTCATCGATTTTGATCCAGTCTATAATTCTGCCCACCCGCAGTTTTGCATGTTGTTTGTAATAAAGAAACTATGACAAAGTGGCATTGGAAAAGGCTGGAACAAATAGTAAAAAGAGAGCCACGAAACAATATGACTCATATCTTCAGGTTTATTACAAGTACAGTCGTCAAGCGTGCACTCCGCTAACATAGCAAATAATTTCTTTGTTAATGTTGGTAAGTCTCTGGCAGAAAAAAATATGGGTCAATCCCAAAACCTAACGAGCACTCCTTTAACATGCAACACTGCTTTAACTTCCTTCGCGCTGCTAGATACTGACGAGACTGAGGTAGAAAGTATAATCATGACCTTGAAAGAGGACTGTGCAGTTGACTAGGACACAGTGGCTAAGGGTCAACAGTCGGGGGAAGCCGCAGAATAAAAGTGAGAATTTATATATAGTCTCTTCCGATGTAATCCTCTGACAAATTTTTGTTGCAAAATTACGTACTTTTGGGGTACATCTAAATGGTTAGCAGGCCGCATACCAGGCTAATAGAGAGTTGGTGGTTGGTGTTTTCGGCAGCGGAACGTCTGTTGGGTCAGTACTATAACGATGTTGCGTTCCCCAGGCTGCGATGCTGATGCGCAAGCTAGCAAAGGATGCATCATGCGGTGCGTGCCTGACGCGCGCGCTCATGGAGCCAGAGGACCCCACGTACGGCAAGCCGCTGCCGCTGCCCGCGCTGCGCCCGCCGCCGCCCGGCGCCGAGCAGCAGCCCTGCTTCGCGGAGATCAAGCTGGCGCCGCCCGACATCAGGTGATGCGCGTCTTACACACTTATCTAACCTCTGATAAGATTTGAACTGTGATGCACAATCTGAGGCAAACTAACTGTGGAAGGACTACTATATCTTGATATATAAAAATCACGCGTCACTAGATAGCTAGTAGTAACTTATGGGGTAGCTTATTCTAGTTGTCCTATCACGGTACGAGTAGTTTTCTTTTTCTGATGATGGCGGTTTTTTTTTTACTTTGTCATGTTTAGACATCTATACCAATCACGCCAGAGAAATTTCCAAAAAAACTACAGTCGTCGACCCAAATGTTTTTGTAATCGAAACATTTGGGTTCAGTTTTAGAAATCGAAACCTATTACAACTGCGGAGTTTCGCTAGCTACTTTAATTCGACCCTGTCTAATTAAGACGAGTGTTGAGCAGGGATCATGTATGTCGCCGCTGGGTGGGTGGCTCGCACACGCTGATTAACAACATCGCAAAAGTGAAGGCAGAATACATGAAGATGCAGATTATACCCACCAAGAAGTTCGAGGGATACGGCTTTGACGGAAGGGTGAGTGGATGAACAGCTAAGATCAGCCAAAGGCCTGCGCAGATTTGTTCAGGGTACTATTTTTGTCCGTCATACATAACAGATTAAATAATACACAATTAAATAAAACTGCATTAAATAATAAATAATTCACCTGCGACTGTTAGCTTCGTGGTTAGTAATGAGATGAGATGATGATAGAGTGGCGAAGATTTCTGGCCTCATTGTGAAGTAATCCATAACAACCATGAAGTATTTGTTCCTGCTTTCACTTTCTGGAAATGGTCCCGCAACGTCTCGTGCTATATGTTCCCAAGGGGCTTCAACGTTGTACACTTTTAATGCCCGTCTGCAGCGTGTTGGGGTCCTTTCACAGCCTCACAACTGGTACATTTGCTACATCAGTCCTTTACATCCTCTCGACGGTGGATCCAGTAAAATCGCTCTCAGATCTTCAATAGAGTCCTTTTTACCCCCATATTCCTCCTGAACATCCATCGTGGTAGAGCCGTAGAACATTCGGTACCTTGGCCATCAACCAATTTACAGCACAAGACAACATCCTGGACAACCAAGCTGTTCCATTGTGCCCAATAACCCTTCGTGCTGGAACTCATTGCTGCCACGTCACTCCACTTGGGTTTAAGAACACCAGCTTTGATACACTCCAAAAAAGAGTCATTTTGCTGAGCCTGCTGTAAAGGGTTTCCTTCCATTCCTCGCTAGGATCCGTTCTTAGCAACCTCACGGGCACTACTTCCTTAGTCTCTTGCCTAAGAAGACATTATCTTAGACAGCACTCGGTTAAGGTCTTGAAGGTGATCTTCAAATGTACGGCCCACAATGATCATATCGTCTAGATAGAAAAGACATGCGTCTCCGATCAACCCGCTGAGTACTTGCACAATCCGAACAGCTTAAGAGTGCCACAGCCCCTTTTCTGTTGAAAATGCAGTTTTCTCCTTATCCTTAGGGTCTATTTCCATTTGCCAGTAGCCACTCTTCAGATCCAGCGTGATAAATCACTTCGTTCCAGTCAGCGTATCCACTGAGTGATCGATTCTCGGCAGTGGGATCTGTCCTTTTTCGTGACGTCGTCGTTTAATCGTCGATAGTTCACACAAAAGCGCATGCTGCCGTAGTGTGAGTGACATAGAACTATGCCTATGTCTGTATGTGTAAGTAGCTTATGTGTATGTATTGAATGGTTTGCCAATAAATATCAGAATTATATGATGTTGTTTTTTGGAGACGCGTGGAACTGGAACCGGTTCTGCAAGCCCTACAGCTAATATTACTAAAAGTTTCACAACACTCGGGGCGTGCAGTGGTACTGAACGTAGTAACTAACTAACAGACTCCTTTTGTTCAGCTGTACATGATGGAGGAAGATATGCAGCCGTGCGAGGAGTGTAACAAGTTGAGCACTGACGAGTTGGCCCCAGTGTCCCCGCACCCCCCCACGCCCACTGGCGCCGGGGACCAGGCCTCTGCTCCAACGAGGCGACGATAGAGGAAGCGGTAAACCAAAATTGTTTTCTTTTATGTAGAATTATTTACCTGCCCCACCCCCACCCCCACCGCCGCGCGCCGCCGAGGAGGAAGCAATCAGCTATACAAGGTGTAAATGGACCCTTAACGAAGCCGTCAACCACAGACTTTGTACATCAAATTATGTACGTCTACGCAAAAATGATTGCGTGGACTGTCACTGCCGGTCGCCGCGCCGCCGCCGGCGGAACTCTCTCACCACTAGTTAATTAGTAACTAAACACGACTTGTTTGTTAGTGTAAGTCTGTCTGCCTGAAGTCGAAGCTGTCCTACAAATATCTGTTTTTGAGGCCTTGTTTAGAAAGTGATTTGATGAATTGTTTTTTTTGCAGATAATACAGACATGGTTAGAACGCTCGTATTTATTAACTATTTTTCTTTTGGATAAGTAGTGCGAATTATATTTTAATGTTAGTAATATAAACGCATACTATTTAGTTTATTTGTTTACGAATAAAATAAAAATTAAATAAATAAATTGCATTCTTTGTAAAAATTTCAATTTTTTTTTTAACTTTATATCCTCAATAATCTTACGTTTGGTAGGTATTCGCTAAAATGATTTCCGTAAAAAGCAGGTGTTACATATTTACAAATTGTTAAGGGGTAAACAATTTGTAATACCTGATTTTTACGGAAATCATTTTAGGGACATCTTAAGTAACCTTTTCAATTCCATTCCGATCAAATGATATCAAATTCGAAAATTCATATGTGATGGTAGCCTGACCTCCACACAAAACACGTTTTCGTCTCATTATCAACGCAGATTGCATATTCTAGAAATAATATTTTGGACGACATGCAAGACTCGTATAAGCACGTGTTTGTTGAAAACTTGTTTAGTGAAAATGGCACAAATATGGCAAATTCTCATCCAGTTGCTAGTTACAATCTTGGTGTGTTACAATTTGAACCAGCGCCGCCCCTGGACTTACTTATCTGTACTACATCTGCAGAGGACCACGCTACGATATTATGCAAACATGTAAAGCGAAACCGCTTTATAAGTAGAGCTGTCTTTGAACAAATTGTCATTCACTAGCTAGAGGTTCTGAGCTCGGTAGCCACGCAGCCGCCAGCTCTGATCCTAAGTAAATCTAGTTTCTGCATCGATAGCCTAGCAGTCTTCAGGAACTAGACAGCTAGGGGAGGGATGAAAGACGATTGCATAGATACACTCATTTATATTTCTGTGAATTAAGTATGCAACGTCATAAGACTTTTCAATACACTTCCTTGAAAACTGGTTCTTATCACACTACGATTAGGTTCAACATGCAATGTATTTCACACGCGTGAACTTTTTTCATTTACCAGAACGCGTGCGAAAATAAATATTTTCACAGATAACTGTCACATTGGATGGTAATGCTGCTTCTTTGGCTAAACAATACTGGTCACGTGAAGTCGACCAGGTGGGCGGGCATTCGCACCGCATGGCCCTAGTGTTATTGTTATTGCTTTACAAGCAATGTTTCTGTCAGTGGAATTGCCCCAGGAAATGATTCCGTACCTAATTCTAGAAGCCACATAAGCATTATGAGCTATTTGTACTGTAATGCGGTTAACCGTTTTTGATAGTTTGTCAGAGCATACGCAAATTGACTAAGCTTCTTTGACAAAGCGTTGTGATGTTTCCAAGTCACATGACTATGAAAACGCCTAGAAATTTTGTGATGTAACTTTCAGAGATTGCTACATTACCATATTTAATATCCAGTTTCGGATTCTTTGTTCTTTGATTAAATGTTATTACGTTTATTTTGACAAGATTCACTTGTTAACCCTGTTAACCAATTATTATATTTTTAAGATCGTCATTCATGTCATTTTCAAGAATATTAACAGTATACCATGATCAACATGATCGAATGCTTTAGACATATTAATAAATAAGGCTGCCACCAGAGTTCTAGCATCAACATTTGAAACAATTTTCTTGATCACGTAATAAATCGCAGTATCAAGCCCTTGATCCAGCTGCCTAACGAGAGCCTCCTGAGATGTTGGTCGAGGCTCTTGGCAATTAAGCCATGGGCTGACACGACTATCGGCACAATGATCGCTGAGTCCACATCACACATGTCGACAACCTCGCGAGCTAAGTCAAGATACTTGATTTGCTTATCTTTCTCAGCTTTCACGAGGTTCTCGTCATGCGGGACCGTAATGTCAACAATCGTTGCGCGCCGCTCTGATCGATCCAACACCAGGCCTATTGCTCAGGCTTATTGGCTACAATAGTCCTGTCAGTGATGATGGATTGATCCCAGTACAATGTGATATTGCCATTTTCGAGCACTGGGTCGGGCACATACCTATAGTACGGAACTTCCAATTCAACAAGATTGTATTTTAGAGCAAGTTAGCTTTAGCTACAAGGTTGTGTCTATGCAAGTACTCTCCGTTAGCCAGACGAGAACACCCGGAGATAATGTGACGGATTGATTCGCCTGGACGGTGGCATACCCGACATATGTTAACCGTGCCGTCTTTCACAATAAATCTCCGGTAGTTATTCGTCATCATAACTTCATCCATAATTGCACAGACAAAACCTTCAGTTTCCCCGAAGAGGTCCCCGGAACGTAGCCAGGCTACGGACGCTGATAGGTCTACATCGGGCTCATGCAGGGCCCGGAAAAAGCGTCCGTGAAGCTCCCTAGTCTGCCATACCTCCCTGCGGTTGTTAGTATCAAGTACCACCGGTTAAAGAGAACTGGTGCACCAGTTCTCTTTAGCCAAGGAGAGCAGGGTGAGGCCCTTGTCCACCGCGACCACATCTCGATGCATCCCCATGTCGGTTTCTAGGAAATATTCCCTGAGACTGCATATCTCGCGATTGTGGAGTCTTAGCGTATAGTTAAGAAGTAGCATATATAGGATTTTAAACAGTAGCTGTAAGTTGAAAAGTTTCGTGTATGAGAATTGAGGGTCCATTTTGAACGAAGATATACAAAGTAGGACAGTGTTTTGCGATAATATCTTGTTTTCACAAATTTTGTTTGGCATTAGCTTTTGGTCAGATAGGCAGTCGCTCCATGTAAAATACTGGTCCTCAGCTGCATCCGGTTAGACTGGAAGCCGACCTCAACATAGTTGGGAAAAGACTAGGCAGATGATGATTAGCTTTTGGCATAAAGACATTTTCTGTAGTGCCCAACTGTACAGTCTATAACTGGCTTACGAATATTTGACTTTCACAAAATCTGATTCCAACTTTCACAATTCTTTGGGAATGTTCACTAAATCAAATTTTCAAAGAGTTTTAACAAAGTGGCCAATGGCCAATAGCCTCGAAAAACATCTGAGGAGGCTCTCGTTAGGCAGCTGGATCAAGGGCTTGATTCAGAAAGAGGTACTTCTGGACACGGCTCGTATTGTTAGGAGGTTGATCCTCTCTCTGGAGCCCTGACCGCCGGCGCCGGTGCTTATATGGAATCTATACCTTCAGCCAACGCTCTATATAGGGATTTCAAAATATACGCGACCGCAACATTTTTCTGGGGTATACTTCAAGTTCGCAACCTTCGCAAGACTGAGAAGTAAAATTTCAGACAAAGTACACAGAGTAAAAAAATACAGAGACAGACAAAGGGACGTTTAATTTTATATGTTTAAAATATTTTTTTTTTGCATTTTAGGAGCTTCGTATGAATTTCATTTTAGGGGACTGAACGGAATAATAAAATTGCAATGTGCAACAGTGGGAGTCGTTGGGAACCCTCCTGGAAAAAAAGGTTGCAACGAGTAACACGATTGAATTTGGGTGTGACACTTTAGGTGACGGCGCGGACCTTTATCGGCGGTGGCATCACATTTGGGGTGTAACTATTACACCACTAACGAACAAAACGCAAGCAACAGTCGACGGTTACTAGCTTCCGCCCGCGACTTCGTCCGCGTAGAATAGTTACTTTGGGCTAACATGACTGCCCGGCTTTGCACATTGTGCGCGCAGTACCCGATCATTATTTTACTGTGATGTTATTTTAAAACTGCGACAGCTCCTAAGGTATTCACTTAAATCGAAAGATGTAAAGCGCAATTTTGTTTTAAATTAAATACTTGTGATGAATAACGTATTTATTTGGATAAGGATTAATATCATGTTTGTAAAAATACCTTCGTAAATAATGCATTATTTTAGAACAAATTTGGTTAGCATAAAAAAGGTTATAGTGAGCTAACCTTAAAAGATAGACATATTATTATGCTGTCGCGGATTTTTTTTAAGAACTTTTAAAGAGGAATAATTCTGTAATACATGATTTTTGCGAAACTTTAACCGTTTACGCAGCGCACGCAGCGGAAGCTAAAATATCCCCGATTTTGAAACATTCTTCATTAGTGCTCCGCTCTTATTGGTCTTAGCGTGATGATATAATATAGTCTATAGCCTCGATAAATGGGCTATCTAACACTGAAAGAATTGTTCAAATCAGGACAGTAGTTCCTGAGATTAGCGCATTCAAGAAAACAAACAAACTCTTCAGCTTTATAATATTATTAAGTATAGATGAGTACCGGTAGTTTCTATTTTTGTTGTGTAATATCATAATATGACATGAGTGTACTTGCGGATGTTTTCATTTCTGATTCGATCTCTCAAGGAAACTCCGAGCATAGCCCTCTCCCTTGCCCTTTCAATCTTCACATTTTGGTCGAGGCTTTGGCTATTAAGCCATTGGCCGACACGACTATCAGCACAATGACTGCTGTACTCACATCCCACATGTCGACAACCTCGCGCGCCAAATTCAAATTCATTTATTTTATCCAGACCAGATCCAGATACAGATAGTCCAGATCGAGATTTACCTAGAACCACGCGAAAGCAGTTCAAATATGACCACAAGCGTTTAAATCCTATATATCAATTGACTGTCGAGTTGCGTATCTGTCGAGACGCGCATCTGTCAAGTTGCGTGTTTGTCGCACTGCGTCTTTGACGTAGTGCAAATCTGCCGAGTTTCTGTAAACATGCGTTTTCTGGCAAAATGCATATTTGACCACTTGCAATTCTGACGACATATTAGAGAAAGTCTTTAAATTACTCACACCGCTGCACTATTTATTACCTATAGGTACTCCTGGTAATCACAGGCGTGATATTATGTTGCTCTGTCGCCATTCGGTTAACATTCCAGCATCTCCCGCGGTGACGGCGCCAGTGTCTCAGTGGTGGCGCACCAGCTTTGTGACAGCAGAGACCAAGACTGCCACCGCTTCAAATGTGACCTAATCCCTTGCCTCCTGCAGGCACAGCTACCCTGGGCTATACCACCAGTAAATACCACCCGGAGACGTTTCATGAATGAACTGTTTGCCGAGTTGGTATTAAGAATCCTGAATTTTCGAGAACCCATTAATGTGATGAACATACTATGATGACGTGAAGATTGAGATGTTTACAAGGAGGTTTTGCCAAAGAGCCTTGTGAGCGAGGCTAGTGAAATGGAACTCTCATTGGGTTTCATTCTAAATAATTCGGATGGATCAGCTACAAGCTGTAAGCGTTGGAAGCTATTGAGCAACGTGCCAAGAGGCTCATTGCTAACCGCTGGTCTGTGGAATAATAAAGTAAGAATATGGAGTGAAATAAAAAATTACAAAGAATACAATTTATTTATTTATTTTTGTACAAATATAATAAATTTTTTATTAAATTTACTAATATTAAAATATAATTCGCACTACTTATCTAAAAGAAAAATAATTAATAAATACGAACCATGTCTGTATTACCTGCAAAAAAAAAACGATATTTGTAAGACAGCTTCGTCTTCAGGCAGTAATACTAAAGGCTAAGTTCATTCTTGAACGCCGTCACTAACAGGTCGTAACCAACAAAGATCCTTTCGGTCCAGAAAGGTTACCTAGATATCTTTCTATACTATCTACAGCACTATCAAACAACCGTGGCCATCAACTGCCACGAACAAACAAATTGTAATAGTTCGGCACCTGACTGAACAGGCTGAACAAGCGACTAGAGCTAGCAACTAAACATGACTTGTCTGTTAGTGTACTAACTAGTGGGGAGAGAGTTCCGACGGCGGCGCAGCGACCGGTGACAACAGTCTGAGATCAACTATTAAATGAATGCAGATATACACCTTTTACATTCAGCCAAAAAAAGTATCGGGAATGGATGATTTATTTATGGTTCCAATTTTTTTTATTTTAGATTGGCACAACTGTTTCCCATTTAGGTTTTGACCTTCCCCCAACTTACAAAAACCCTTCACTATTCAATACATCCATTAGCACAATGTTTTGAGTGCGTTACATTGAGCGCTACAGTAGAACATGATTATTTAGACCAAAAAATATGTCGTATCCCAGCAATAATTTTTGACGAAGACTTACATAATTTGATGTACAGAATGCTTAGTTGAAGGCTTCGTGAAGGGTTTGTTCCTCGGCGGCGGAGGGACAGGTACCTAAATAAGTCTACATAAACGAAAACAATTTCAGTTTACCATTGCCGCTCTCGTCGCCTCGCTTCTTACTTGGCGGGTGGAGCCGAGGCCTGGTCCCCGGCACCAGAGGGCGTGGAGGGGTGCGGGGACACTCGGCCCGGCTCGTCAGTGCTCAACTTGTTACACTCCGCGCACGGCTGCATACCTTCCTCCATCATGTACAGCTGAACAAAAGGAGTTTGTCAGTTTTCCTCAGGTTCCGCATTAACGCCGCGCGTTTTGTGGAACTTTCAGTAATTAAATAAATTAAACATTCAGTAAAAAAATATTAGCTGTAAGAAATAAAGAACCGGTCCCGGTTCCAGATTTTTGACACCTAGTTTTGGGAAGCAGTTAGAACCGCGAGAACCGGTTCTCCCGGTACCCGCTGTTTTTTTTTTTTTTGTACAATTATAATAAAACAGACAGTAAAAAACAATATATTTAACCAACACTACAGGACCATAGACCGCATACTGGCTAAATCGCTTGCATGACTTGTAGCAAATACTGGATGGTTTAGTAACTACACTCGAGAGCAATGAATCCGGGTCACTTAAAGAATGTTAAAAATCTCGGAAACTAAAAATGATAGGTTAATGCAATAAATTGTATTTAATAGACAATGTAATACTCCTTAAATGAAAGTAAAAAAAATATGAGTCGCCATACATTTTATTAACACAAAATTACATAAAGAAAAAAACTGCTGATCTCTCCTTAAAACAAAAATAGGAAACATGAAACTTTTGAACTTTATTACGATTTTCTTGAATTTTAATACTTCGTATTGCCTCCTCGTGCTTCCATTACTGCGTTTACGCGGTTTGGCATGCTGTACACCAAGTTCCTTATACGATTTTGGGGAATATTCTCCCATTCCTCTGTGAGAGCAATTTTGAGCTCACGAAGCGTGATTGGGGGAGGGTTTCGTTGTTTTACGCATCTGCCTAGCTCGTCCCAAGCATGCTCGATCGGGTTGATATCCGGGCTGCGCGCTGGCCACTCCATACGAGTAATGTTCATCTCTTGAAGGTAGTCATTCACAATCCTACCTGTATGAGGTCGGGCATTGTCATGCATAAATATAGCATCCTCACCTAAATTGACCATAAATGGACCAACGTGATCATTGAGGATTTCTTCCACATATCTTACGCTAGTTAAAGAGCCGTTTTCTATGATCACCAGCTCTGTGCGACTTTCAGAAGAAATTCCGGCCCACACAAGTACAGACCCACCACCGTAGGCTACTTTTTCTTCGATGCATGCTTGCTTGAATCTTTCCCCTGGTCTTCGATACACTCAGTGTCTTCCATCGTGCTTGTAGAGCATAAATTTTGATTCGTCGGAGAACATAACTTTTGACCAATCTTCAATACTCCAATTTACGTGGCTCTGGGTATATCATAGTCTTGAAATACGATGCCCACGCTCCAGTTTAGGGCCGTTTGCAGGTCTAATGGGTTTTAAGTTAGATTCAGCAAGCCGACGTCTTACTGTCCATGCACTTGGGTTACTTCCTCCGAGGCGTCGAAACTGATTTGTGAGTTCAGTTCCTGTGAGAAAGCGATTTCGAAGCATGGTGTTCACCAAGTATCGGTCTTCTCGTGCTGTGGTACACCTGGTTCTGCCCGTTCCTGGTCTGCGTAGGTTAGAACCAGTTTCTTCGTAACCTCGGAGAACTCTTTGTACTGTTGACAGCGACACACCGACAGTCCTGGCTGTATCGCGCTGACTCCGGCCGGTTTCCAGCATTGTAAGTATTCTGGTGCATTCTTCAGGCGTAAGCGACATAATTTCAGCTTGAATAATGAATATAGAGCACTATCAACATGGTTTATGTATCCACATAAATGACAGATTACAAACAAAAGCAAAACCAAATGCTGTAATTTCGTAGTTCCATCTTCGAAAGTGGCCGTTTTTCAAATTTGATTTTTTTATGATATAACTTTACAATAACTAAGAAGTTTTAATACCTTCATTTAAGGAGTATTACATTGTCTATTAAATACAATTTATTGCATTAACCTAGCATTTTTAGTTTCCGAGATTTTTAGGATTCTTTAAGTGACCCGGATTCATTGCTCTCGAGTGTAGTTATTCATTGATCTCAGGTTGAGGTTGGACAAAGCTCAGTAAATGTTCAACAATAATATATTATCACCTCTAGACCTATTGTTGTCAATGGCGGTCTTCTTGAGGCTGTTTTGTGTGGTAAGAAAAACTTTGAGAAATCAGCTGGGCTGGGTAGAGTTTGGGAAAGCATCGTCGAGTCTTATCGTCGCGTATTCAAACGAGCCTAAAGACTAAGGTCTTCAATCAGTGCGTCCTGCCTGTTATGACTTAAGCCGACACGTGGCCAGTCACGATACGGCTGGTTCATAATTTTAAGATCGCTCAGCGAGCTATGTATCGGGCTATATTAGAAACTTCAAGTGTCTCTGAGGGATCTAAACAGAACGAGGTGATTCAACTGAGAATCATAGACATATTAAAGGAACTCAACAAATCAATCTCACTAACCTATATCAGGTACTTAAGTCTTTTCATTTAACGCTACAAAATCTTATGAAAATCTTCAAGAAATAATGTGAAATTAAAAACGTTTCGTTTGTTTCTAAAGAACTGGGAGAGCCGGGTATACTGCTTACGGACCGTTTCTACAAACACCTTGACAGAATCGGGTATATTTCAGAACCAGTAGAACAGAGTGTATGCCCTAATCCATATAAAACTAGCTGTGCTCGGTATGCGTTGCAATGCATGTTTTCCTACCTACTACTTTCACTACCCTACCCTATCTACCCTATCTACTCTACCTACCCTACCTACCCTAATTTTCCTGAATTTGCTATAAACCTCACGGAGCCCGAGACCTTTCCAACGAATGCAAAACCGTGGAAATCGGTTTGTGCGGTCTGGAGTTATAGCGTCAGGAAGGAAAACCCGACTTATTTTTATATTATAGATTTACGACATTTCCTATACAAAATCAAAATCACACGAGTTATTTTTGAGGTAGCCCGCGCATCAAAGTCAATTGTGATATAATGTTAAAATAATGTCATTATATAGTTTTGTATTTGTCGCGATTTATTTAATACTGGACCCTAGAAGACTTCGTTAAAATATGTAGAAATGGAAAAACATGTAGAATTGTTAGAAAGTAGTGAATTTTTAACAAAACAAATAGAATGAGTTATTGGGTTACACAATCTACTCAGCCCGCCTATCACAGTCCTCAGCTGGACATAGACCTCCCCAAAGTTGTACCAGCACCCATGATTTTCCACCTGTCATATTTCAAAATGGTTGAAGGAGGACAGAAAATGCATTGCAATTGAATTTCCGAATAAAGATCGATGCTAGTTTGTGCCCAGCCTTGTAAATAAGATACGTACCCAATAATTATTTCTTTTACTATGAGGTATTTAAAGTTCCTAGTGTGCATTTTTGATGTAGATGTACGCAATTTGTTATGACGAACAAAAAAAGTACCTTGAACAAAGTCCATCTGCGCAGGCTTTTGGCTGATCTTAGGTGTTAATCCACTCACCTTTCCATCGGAGCCGTATCCCTCGAACTTCTTGGTGGGTTTGATCTGTAGCTGCATGAATTCTGCCTGCTCCTTCACGACGTTGCCCGACATCAGCGTGTGCGAGCCGCCCGCCCAGCGGTGACAGGTGTGATCGCTGCTCAACACTCGTCTTAATTAAACAGGGTCGAATTAAATTAGCTAGCAAACCTACGCAGATGTTATGGGTTTCACTAACTAAAATTGAATAAATATTTAAAAAATCATTTGCGTCAACGACTGCAGGTTACTAGAATAAATGTGTGTGTTTACTTCTGTAAGCTTCTCTGGCGTGATTGGTATCGATGTTGAAACATGACAAAACCAAATACACGTTACGGCGTTCACCGGGAGCCTTCGCTTGTAGTGTAACAGTTCGGATTCACGTGTTTCTGTACAAAATCGAATCTTGGATTGTTACATTACAGGCGTATGCTCTCGGCGTAGGAGCCTTGAAGTGATGCGCCTGATCTTATTCGCGGGTAGGATTAACAACCTCTCGGGCTATGAGGGTGACGTAAGAGAGAGTGCGCCTGTGACTGCTGACGCACATGAGCACTACAATATCTCCCAGAACGTGTAGCATGGCCACTGTGGAAACGGGTTTTCTCGAAGGAAGAATCGACAAAATTACAGATTGTAGAAAGATTTCTATCGTCGTAAATGCTTACGACGATAGAAATCTTTGTGATGGTGATGCTAAAAATGTAGAAAATTAATGTTTCTATTCTTCACTCGACAAAAGTCTAAAACGACAAGCATGACGCAAATTTTTTCTCTACTTTTGACACATGAGGGTAGAAACATTTCTTCTCAACAAATGTCAAATAGTCTACATCACATCGATTTCAATACCTAATGCCCGTTTTCACCAACACTAAGGCCCGTATAACCCGTATTACAGAACGTCACTCAATACTCAAGCATCATTTAAAACTAGTTTCAACCAATCAAATGGCTTGAATCTAGTTTTAAATGATGCTTGAGTATTGAGTGACGTTCTGTAATACGGGCCTAAGTGACACGACGATCGAGATTCGTAGAATATTTACATCACTAGCTACTTCCCCGTTGCTATCGAAATAATTTCTATGTCTTTGTCTTCGTAGACATGTCGAGTTGTATACAAAGAGTTTACGGGTCGCCGCATGTTCGGGCAGAAGACATGTCGAGTTGTATACAAAGAGTTTACGGGTCGCCGCATGCTCGGGTAGAAGACATGTCGAGTTGTATACAAAGAGTTTACGGGTCGCCGCATGCTCGGGTAGAAGACATGTCGAGTTGTATACAAAGAGTTTACGGGTCGCCGCATGCTCAGGCAGAAGACCTGTCGAGTTGTATACAACGAGCTTTAGAATATTCACAATATGTTTCTTTAATTTATTATTTAAACTTAGTTTCACGAAAGAGGCTGGATTTGAAACAAAATGAAACTGCTGAATTGAACAAATAGTGTTACTTCTATTACTGTCCCTGTCGTTTCATAAATATATACAGGGTTATTTGTAAAACACACGAAACCTCTTAAGAGGTCATTGTACTCATCACTATGAACAACTTTTACTATGAGACCAAACCTGAAATCGCGAAAAAAAAATCAGCTGTTCCCTACATTTATGATCGATTAATTCGTCAAAATGTAGAGAACAGCTGATTTTTTTTTCCCATAGTAATGAGTTAAGTTGTTCATAGTGATGAGTACAATGACCTCTTAAGAGGTTTCTGGTGTTTTACAAATAACCCTGTATATTTTTAAATTTCATATTTAATTTATTACATTCCATTCGTATTCTATAGTTTAAAGTCAAGCAAATTGTAAATTGCATACAACTTGAACAAACCTGCATACAACCTACAACTTGTATGAGGTAGTTTGAACTTGTAAATTTATTTTATTCAAGTTACGTGCAAATTGAACGTGCAAACGATATTTGCACGTTTAGAATTGCGAACGAGTGGCGTGTACGCGCATAGTTTCTCTCGCTGTACAAATTATCGAAACAAAATGGTTGTTTGCACATTCTCATAAACATGTTTCCAATGCAAGCAACTTGTACACAAATGTGATGTCATACTTCAATGCAAAACTTGCCTAATGGAATCCCTTCTAATGGTTCCCAGAGGCCTTACCACGAGCTCTTAACGCGATCCAGTTTAGGCTGTTGGAAAGAGACAGAGCTATACAAGTCGTCTAGCGCCATCTCGATCCCTGAGCGTAAATTGAATCGCGTTAAGAACTCGCGGTAGGCCACCAGGTATGTATGTATGTATGGTCCAGAACAAAAAATATCACAATGGCGGGGGGAACAAGTGCCTCTTTTTCACACCCATTATTATGTTCCAGTTGGGTTACTGCCATACGTAACTGCTACTGGTAAGATAAGTGTGTAAGAAGTGCATCACCTGATGTCGGGCGGCGCCAGCTTGATCTCGCCTAAGCAGGGCTGCTGCTCAGCGCCGACCGGCGGCGGGCGCAGTGCGGGCAGCGGCAGCGGATCGCCGTGCGTGGCGGCCTGCGGCTGCATGAGCGCGCGCGTCAGGCTGTCGCCGCACTTGACTAGTTTGCGCAACAGCATCGCAGCCTGGGGGACGCAACATCGTTGTACTACGAACCCAACAACCGTTGTTCTGGGTGCCGAAAACAGCGCCACCTACCCGGCCACCAACCGTATATTGGCCTGGTATGCGGCTTGCTAAGAACCATTCAAATATACCTGAAAACTATGCTTTTTTTTTTAAAGGTTATTGGTGAAAATAGCAGTAGTGGACTGAAATCCTTCCAAGCGTATCCTAACTTTACTACATTATAAAACAAAGTCCTCCACTGCGTCTGTCTGTCTGTGTGTTCGCGATAAACTCAAAAACTACTGCACCGATTTTCATACTGTTTTCACCAATGGATAAAGTGGTTTTCGAGGAAGGTTTAAGTATATTATTTGTCAAGTTTTTGTATACATTGGCTAAAATATAATGATATTTGTTGGAGGTGTCGAAAAAAAATAAGCCGTCTGGGAGCTTTCAACGAAAACGCTGCCTAAACCTTTTGAGATATCACAAAATGATGTATGGTGGAATTGTGTATCTTATATAGGTCTACAGAAAAATTTGCAATGGCAAATGTCTATATGTTAAGGATAACATACTATATCCATTTTAATACTTTAAAAAATGGGCAATTATAAAAGGGTAATTGGAAAGCTATTTACACAAATACGGTATTTCGCGATAACCGACATCCACGCGGAGGAAGCCGCGGGCATCAGCTAGTAATATTATAAATGCAAAAGTAAGTTTGTTTATTACCTTTTCACACCTAAACCACTGAACCGATCATCGTTGTCAGGTGTACAAAAAGGGACATAAGGTACCTTTCATCCCGAAAAAAATACTGTTCCTGAGGAAACAGCAATTACGTACTTGTTCTTCTTAGCGTATCGATGGCAATCTAAATTGTATCAGCCCAAAACTGAGCTACTAGTTTGGCACTTTCAGTAGCGTCCATCAGTTCCTGTAGCGAACAAACAACAGGACACGCAGGACATGATATTAAGTGCTCCATCGTTTGTAGAACAGCACCACATTTCTATTATCATAACTATAGCGGATGGTCGAATACTCCCTGGTCGCAAAGGCAAAGGTGTTCCACCCCGGCGGTACTCGCCAGCCTAAGTAGCGTGTTTCCGAACGCGCCCATAGACGTAGAGTTTGTCTATGGTCGCTCTGACCAATGGTGGCCACGGTCACTTCAAGGTTACGTTTTACTGATCACTGATTGGTCAGTTTGAATATTGTAATAACCAATGAGGTTAAAGATGTCTTTTGACATTAGTCTTAAGTTACTCGTCTAAGAGGTAGTTTTAGAAAGCAAATGGCGCGACTTGTTCAATCCGATTATTAAAGTTTTACCGTGTAACAAAGCTCTTTAACTGAACCTGACCCACCCCGACTACATAACGTACTTATGATAATAGATGGCGCCACGTGTTTTCGAATCATATTTGCATTATATTATTACAAACAGAGTACAACTCAAATTTATTGTCAAATTCTAATTTAACGCGAGCGAAGCCGTGGGTAAAAGCTATTGAAATTTATACCAAAAAAAAAAAAAAACTTTTTTTATTTTCAGTTTATTTATGTGTAACTTCTTGTTTTTACACTTTTATATGATTTGTTCGAATAATCAACTTTAAATCCTTTTAAATCTTGGGCATTCGAACTGAAAAAGAATATAAGAAACCTAAGGATGATATTCAAATACCTATTCAACGTTTCCCACTGAACACAGTACGTCAACTTATACTTTTATTTTTCACAACATGTCGTCTGGCTGAGACAAGCCCGCCACACTATTCCCAAACAACTGTAACTCCTGAAAGCCAGAATCAACAGTGGCAACCACCAGAAAAGCACCGAGACAATGAAGCTGTCTTGGATCCCGCAACGAAATTAATCAGAAAAGTATAGTGGAGGAGTAGGAAAACCATAATTTCCACTTCACTCCATATCGGCAGGAGACAGAACGAAACAAGGCCAATAGGCACAAAGGGACGTTTACAACTGGGATAAGCCCAGTTGCCTAGCACCACGGATAAATATTATCATTAATGGGCCCTAAGTTGTGAGCTGTTGTTGTGTTATGTTGTTTTATGTCGTCTGGTTGTTGCCATAATCAATTATGATAACTGTTATGTCTTTAGTAACTCGCAAGATTAAGATAAATCGATTTACGTAAGAATCATCAAAATCGGCCCACGCGTTTGGCCTTTACACAATACTGTTTAATGTACAGGTCAAAATATGTTTTACTAAAATAACCTGTCCCAACTCTGGACCTAGTAAAAGGGCACAGAGAATTTCATTTATTTTTTTAAGGCGAGCGAAGCGAGCTCGAGACTTGGGGCACCCCGACTCGGACAGGTTAGGTTATAAGGGAATGGCGGGGTCGAGTGAGCGAGCTGTATTTTTTTTTAAACCATTCAGAAGTAGGAGCCCAGCGAAGCAGGGTTCCGTCGACTGCGCCAAATTGAGTGGCATAGGAGGGGGGGCTGTCCTCCCCCAACTCTCTCCCCTCATAAATAATATAACCTCAAAATAAGATTTAAAAAATATATAAAAAAAAACTATGTATTTCCTAAACTTTTCCCATGCGAGATGGGGATCCTCAACCCTCGCCGCACCCCTCCGCTTCTCAAATGTACATGTATTTATAATAAAGTCCTTCCCATGGGACGAAGCCAGAAAGGTAATGATGGTTACGAACCTTGGGTTCTCCGAGCATGATCTCCAGCTTGTGCAGCATCGTCTGGATGGCTTTGAGCTCCGCGACGGTGGCGTCCTTCATTGCCATCAGCGTGGTTAACTCCGCCTTGTTGTCCGATATGGCCTTCAGGTCTGTCAACGCTTCCTGCCGAAAAATACTAGGATTTGAGTAGTTAAAATACGAAAATTCTATGGGAAAGAACCGTTATATACATGTACGTAACATCGCATGCGCGTCGCCGCACACTGGGGCAAGCTATATGAGCTCAACTCGATGTATAAAATAAAAGCAATTAAATATCTGAGAGACCTTTTCTTGAGTGTACCTTACCATTTTTTTTTACATATTATTGTATAATACTATTACCATCCCGTCACATTTTTTCTACCCGCTAACGCTACCGCCATTACAAGACTTATTTCGTAGATATATGTCTATAATACAAATACTAAAAGTTTGTAAGTTTAGATGTAAGGGTAATCTTCGGAACTACTGATCCGATTCCGATAATTCGACGTCTCTGTGGTATACTTTCCGGCCGAGCGAAGCCGCGGTCAGTAGCTAGAGAAATATTTGTGAGACCACTGTGCTGGATGTTTGCAATCATTATACTCGTACATATGTATGTCGGAACCGGTCGTAAGTACGGACATACAATGAATCGGCAAGCGTGCCAGTGTGCACTGATGACATCACGCGACCTACTTACTGGCCTACCCAGAACACAGCGTGCTTCTACAGAGGCGTGGTGTTTACAGCTCGCGCGTATGTTTCGCACCCAGTGTGTTTTCATTGCAAGAAACACATCTTCCATGATGTACGAGCTTAACGGAATAAATACTGACAATCCGATATGTATGTTATTGTCTAAGATCAATATGTAGCTTCTTCGCGGAATGACTGATTTATCTTAGGTTTGACGAACGCCTTTTACCAAACCCAAAAATAGATTCCAATTTCTGCCTTTGACTGGTGTATTTTTAGGCAAACCTAGAAGAACCTTACTTTTTACAAATTACAAATTAGCTGCCAACGCCGTTTGTTGAAATTGCTGCCGGCACTGACTACGCCTTATTGCCAAATATTGAAATTTACCTTGAATTTTAGCTCAAGTTAACTTACTGACCAACTCCCGATTTAATCGTATTGAGTTTCGACGTTGGACTGTCCAAGTTGGTCTCTCCTAGGATTAGTCAAATTCGTTAGTTAAAGGCCGAAACACGCTATTTGGTTTGGACTAAAACTTCTTGTCAAACCTGAGGTTTGGTTCGTTTAGGTTATCTTCGAAGTTTGACTATAACACATTTATAAAAATAAAAATATTCAATTTTCAATAAAATAATTGTGTATTGAATTTTGTTCTACATATATATTAGAGAGAAGAAGAAGATCAACACTTAAATACACTGACCCGCCACTTCATTTCCTGTCTGCTGAAAATGTCGTAGCATTTCAAAATACGTTTCTCTATCTCGGAGCGCGCATGAGCGAAGTCTTTCTCGTACAGCAATCCAGCCAGACGTGGGACGTTAGCCTGGACAACAACATAAAAAATCAACAGTCCGGCAATGTTACTGATGATGCGAGAAGTTAAAGAAAACCTAGGGTTTACCGGGTTTCATTAAAGTTCCAATCATAATCTGCCTATCATATTCCCACTGTTAAGAAACATACCGCTCTCGTTCCCACGCGAGCCAATGCGGGGCTCATACGAGTATCTTGTAATTCTCTGTTCAAGGACAGGCTCGTTTCCTCACGATATTTTTGTCACTTTTATGAAGGCATTGGTGAGAAATTAATCACTTCAAATTATCGTTTATCAAGTCCCATCAACATTCTATTTAGATTTTCATCGGTGTGGCTAAAATTTAAATAGCAGTTATCAAACATTCAACAAGATTCCTAACCAAATTAAAGAACTTCCAATGGTCCGCTTCAGAAGGGCTTTACACAGATGGTTCCCTCTATAATATAAAATCCCTTCTATAATATAAAAGAATTCCTTGAGCTTAAACCCAAATGACGTAATTGTACTTATACCAAAAATTTGCATGTCATTATGTTATGATTAAATATGTTAAGCTACTATTATACTACCACTGTAAGAACTTTTGTAACCATATTTATCTGCAAATAAATCTTTGACTTTGACTTTGAAACCGAAATTCAGTCGACGTTCGTACGCTACGTTGTTTTTTAGTAGCATGCCCCCCTATTACAAGTGACTTAATATTACTGGAAAAATGTGAGTGTACTTTATGTACACCTTTGCCCAACCCCTCGTGAGTTAGAGGCGTCATGTTATTTATGTTATTTGCTACACACCTTATCCTTGAGACCGTCGAGCACTTCGTCACGATCAGCTTTCTGTTCACGAAGCATCTCGATGCAATGAATAAGGTTCTGGAAATATTGAGAAAGTACTAGTGAGGAACCCCACCATCAATTTCGTTCGTCGAGCGATAAAACCTTACTACACCGAGTCGACGACCAGTATAGTTCCATTTGTTTTGAAATGGTAATAGGCCCTCTATGGCAGACGTTAACTTTTTCTGAAGCAGTACGGAGTTACCATTCAAGATCCCGTACTAAAGCAAAACATACAGTGACAAAGTTCTATATTATTGAAAATGAACTTTTAACTACTCACTTGTCAAGGCTTTTTAAAACTTTATTTGAACGTTACATCTTTCTTTTGCAACATTCGGCACATGTATTCATCAAGTAAAGTTTCCACTGTCAACCACACAAAGATCACACTAACCCTGAGTTCATCGCTGATCTGTTGCTGTGCGATGTGGAGGTCCTGATGTCGGTAGACGGTGTTGTCCATCATAACGACCAATTCCTGGTGGCCCTCCGTCAAATCCAACAAAGCTGTAATGTCATCAAACTATCTCTCAGAACCAGCCGAGGGTGGGTGTTGGGGGTTCTCATATAAATGCTTCCGTTCAAAAATTGCTAGCCTGCCTCATTTGAATACACTGACTTTTAATTTAGAAAAGCGTAAATATTACGCCACGACATTGTGTTGTGATAACGATGCAGTCCTTTTTTTTTTTGAAGTGAAAACTTCTTTAGCGGCGTTGAGCACTTTAAAAAAATTGTTCTGTAATGGGTATAAAATCTTAAACTCGCGTCAGGACACTCGCGTCAGGACACGTGACCTGATCGTAAGACGGATGGAGAGTAGACGATTTTGAACTTAACCTTCAACATTTTATGGTTTAAAATCATTTAAAGAAATTTGGAAAAAGCGTAAGACGGATGGAGAGTAGACGATTTTGAACTTAACCTTCAACATTTTATGGTTTAAAATCATTTAAAGAAATTTTTAAATGTTTCCAATCAACTTTGAACCTAATGCTTTAGGGATAAAGCTGACAAATCTATTAAATAAATTTTAAAATAAAACTCTGACACCAGGTTGGGCATTTACAACATGAGAAAGAAAGATTCATAGTTGAAAGTTTGGAACATGATCGTAGTTTTATAACTCCTAGCGACATCTTGTAGAATGTAGTAGAAAGTACATTAGCAAATGCAATGAGTAACTGTTGTGAGAGACCGCTGGTAGATGGCGCTAGCACAAAGCGCCATCTATCTTTGATATTGAAAACTAAAATGATGCATTGATACAGAGAACACTGTTACTGGTAGGCGCGACAGTTTTTTTAGCTGCTACTAGAGGGCGTTGTTATAAAAAACGTTGTTATAATCAAGTTTTCACTTCTGCCGGCACTCCCGGAGTGCAACCCGTCTTTTTTTTTTTTTGGAGGGTGGGAAATCATCAAATGACCCCTCCCGCTCTGGGCGGAGCGGAAGGGAGTGTCAGACTCTTACTGACTAAAAACCACCCATGTTCCTTCTTTGGCCCTTTATGTTCCAGGGCCGCGGTATCTCTTTCGAACTGTCCCGCAGCCCTGGCAGGAACGATGCAGTCCTGCGTCAGTGATTTATTTATTCGAGAGAACAAGTACAACTTACCTACACACTACTCACTTTGGACTCATTCACCACTCACTACACTCACTTTTCACTTTTTACACGACTGCCCAAAAAAAGGAGTGTTATGTTTTTTGTCTACTTACTTTGTACCTATTTTTTCTGTATTTAGTGTGTACATAAACTGACCAATAAATAAATAATAAAAAAAAAATACGTGATAAGTTTATACTTATCACGTATTTTTAAGCTATTGCAAAGTGAAAAAAAAAACACTTTTTGCCATTTCAAATATGGAACTGATCGCCGCCGCACGACTCCAGCTAGTGAGCTGCGCGCTGTTGCTATTCAAATTTTGAACTAATCGCCGCGCGGCGCCAGTCAGTAGGCAGCGCTAGCGCGCTGTTAAAATGGCGGGAAAGCAACAGTGTGCATTCACAGATTGAGTTTATTAAAAAAAAAAAACAGTTCATTCGGTAATTTAATAACTTGGCTGCATGCTCTAGCGTCTTTGCCAACATTTTCACGGAGCCACGGCAGAAAATAATCCTCGCGCCATTTTTCTCAAATTTTCTTTTCTTTGTACTTGTATTGTGAATATCTTTTTTTCGGTTTCCTCGCAAATGTGTTAAAAAACGTCGTACGATATACGTGCGTATTGGTTATAACATGCTCGGCTCAATTACGCCCTCGCCTTCAGCTCGGGCTGAAATTCCGCCTCGCATGTTATAACCATCATAACGCACTACCTCCTGAGTCCCTGTGGTCATTATAACGGACAAATTATCGTATGTCATAAAGTCCTGACATTATTCACGGTCGCCATTTGTAATAACCGGACGTACTTCCTAACACACATATTAGTTTTTCGTTTAAAAATCGGCGCTGTTACACCTGATTTCGTCAACCAATGAGAATTCAAATTTGGTATTGTTCCTGTATCCATTGGGCCAACGACAAAACTGACATTCGTTCACTTAGCGGCGTGCGTGGTTGAAAATGGAAGGCCGTCCGAGTAGAGGTGAGTTAATCTTTGTTTAACTTACTGATCTTTAATTCATTTTGGCATAATGCTACGTTTTTAAATTGCTAACATGTTACATTTTCTTGTTTTCACATTTTTTTATGAAAAACTAGTAAGATTTTGTCTAAATTATGCCATTAGCAAAATTGTCCTTTTAAACGGAATCTCGGTTTTTACTATATCAAGAGCCTGACATGTTTTGTTCGTTCTATAGTACTCTAGGCTTTTATTAAAATGATACACTGCTACCTACATAATCCACATTTCATAATTATCACCTTCTTTTACCCCAATTTCGTGGTAAATTACAATTAGGTATGTGTTTTATAATTTCAGATTTGACGGAAAGCCAACTGATCGACATTGTCAATCAATCAGATTTTGAGGATATATCGGAAGATGAGGCTGATCTTGGTGACCCTGATTTTGAAATCCATCAAACTTCTTCTGAATCGGAAAATGAAATTGCAGACACTCCTCACACGACATTTATTTCAAGAGGAATTAGAACGAGAGGAGGAGTCCGTGTAAGAGGAGGTAGAGGTCGTTCTCGAGGTTGCGTACTCGTGGTGGCAGTAGTGCTCGTCTTCGAGAACCTGAGCAAGAAAGTGATTGGAGGAGGAGTAATTTTACCATATTACCACCCCTGCTACAAGAACCGTCTTACTTACCGCAAAACGTAAGTTCTGATGACTTATTTGATTATTACAAAGAGTATATTGATGACGAAATAATAGACACTATCGTTGAAAAATCAAACCAAACTGCGATAGAAAGGACTGGAAGAAGCCTTAATTTGTCCAAGGAAGAATGTAACGTATATTTTGGGATAACAATGATGATGTCATGTATTCCATTCTCCCAAATAAGGCTTTACTGGAATCGACAATACACACTACCAATAATTACACGAGCCATGTCTCGTGACCGATATTTTTTGTTGAGAAATTCTATTAAAGTTGTATTCGATAATGACGTTACGCAGGAGATGAAAAAAGAAGATAAACTGTGGAAAGTACGGCCTCTTTTTGACAGGGTTCTACAAGGTTGTCGTAAACAATTAAGGCAACAGAAAATTTCAATAGACGAAATGATAATTCCCTTCACTGGAGCTTGTCCAATCAGGCAGTTTTGTCCTGGAAAGCCAAATCCAACAGGAATAAAAGCTTTCGTCCTCGCAAATCCAAACGGTCTTGTTTGTGACAAAATAATATATCAAGGTAAAGATACCATCATTGATGAAAATGATAACCAATTTCATCTGGGTGAAAAGATTGTGTTGAAGCTCACCGAATCTTTAGTCCCTGGCCACTTATTATATTTTGACCGCTATTTTACAACGGTAAGATTGGCGAATGAACTTGATAGTAGAGGCTTCAAATGTACCGGGACACTAATGAAGAACAGGGTGCCTGTGGACGTGAAGGAAAAAATTACCGATGACAAGACTTTAACGAGGAGAGGGAGAGGAAGCCACGATGTTCTCGTAAGAAGTGATGGTAAAATCGCCATAACCAAATGGATGGATAACAAACCAGTGATGATACTTTCAACGATTCATGCTGCTGAAAATACCGACTATTGCAGAAGATATAATAGGCAATCAAAGACATATATTGACGTCTCTCGTCCAGAAGTCATTAAAGAGTATAACTGCAACATGGGAGGTGTGGACTTGGTCGACAGATTGCTGGCGGTTTGTCCAGCACGAACGAGAACAAGAAAGTGGACTGTTAGATTTATTTCGCATTTCATGGATCTGGCAGTTACAAATTCATGGATTAAGTACAAACAAGATCAATTAAAAAAAGGAATAGTACCTCACAAAATTTTACAACTACGCGAATTTAAGAGGCAAATTGCTGAAAAGCTCATCGAAGAAAATATTTACAGAGATTCGTCATGTGACGATGATACTGGTATTCCAGAAACACAAAGAAATGTGAAACTTAGGCGACCGCCGTTAGTACCACTGCCGTCAAAGGCGAAAAGAAAGCATGGAATCGACCATTTACCAGATATGACTACCGTCCAGAATCGCTGCAGGAATCAAGGATGTACCAAAAAGACCTCTGTTAAATGTATCGGTTGTAATTTATCGTTATGTTTAACAACAAAAAGAAATTGCTTTAAAATCTTTCACACCAGAGATTGATCTTTCTGAGATCAATCTCTGACGTCAAATATTGTTGATTATTTTTTACATAAAGTAAGTAAATTAGTTAATGTGATCTCATAGTGTTATGGAACTTAATTGTTAATGGAGCTGTACTGGGATATTTAATTTCTTGCTAAGCACGACGACTGATTTTTTGAAAAAAAAAATAACAAATTAGTAAGTCTAGTCTTGTAGTCTCTTTTTAAATAATTATTGTTTTTAAGAATAATATAAAATCAAAATAATAAAATTATTATGATTTTATATTATTATTAAATATCCTAATTAAAACAAGTTATTTTGATAGAAATATATAATTATTTTTGGTAAAATTTGAAATGTGTTTTACTTTAATTATTTGCTAGTTTTCATCTCATAATACCCGAAAGTCCGATAGAACGAACAATTTCCGGGTACAATGTTTGTCTATCAAGACCGGAAGTCCTTTTCGTTGGACATTTGCTACGTCAAAGCTAAATATGTCAAAAAATAGTAAAAAAAAAACACTAAACCTTTTGTTCTGGTAAAACTCATGATATGTAATGGTTACCCTGTAATTATCAAAAATAAAATCTCAGGACTTAGGGCCTTTTCCCGTTTTGTCCGTTATTAAGGACAATCGGTCTTTCCGACATCTTATGGTATAAATATGGCGGACTCAGGAGGATATCGTAATGTACTAAAACAGCTGCAGTGACCTGATTGACGTTCACTACGATAGCATAGGAAAATTTTATAAATTAATAATTGAATACTATTCGCACAACTATAAAACATTATAGGAATTGCTAATTTGTTTTTAATACACTTATTTAACGTTAATTAAAGGACATGGCCAAAAAAGTACATTCCATATACACTTACATAGTAAATATATTATATTAAGAAAAATAGAGAAGTGAATTGTTGCGTAGTTTTTAACCTCTCTGCACTTATCAGTATTGATTACAATATAATAAGTAATGCAAGTTGAATTCAAAGTCTCATTTGTCAACTTTCGCGACTATGGACCGTTCGTAGACGAACACGTTCTACACCACGCATACTACTTGTAGATATGTATGTGAAATGAACGACAAATGCTCTTACCTGAAACATTTGATTTAAACAAAACTGTTTTCATTGGTATTTCTTACATGTAATTAAATTATATTTTGAAGTGTTGATACGTAAGATATATTTATTTCACACAATTATAGTAATAACGTAACCGTACCATAAAACGGAACGCGTTTTACAATGTCATTGTTTATGTCAAAATGGCGGTACTGCGATTGCACAGATCCTCCGTTGCGTACGAACTGTTTGTTGTTTTTGCGATTATCTTCTAATATTTTTGACTCCTGCTTATCTCTACGGAAAAAAATATTTTTACTTATTAAACTGTTGAAGAAAAACGTCACTTTCGGAGTCTCAATAAATGTGACAATAATAACATATACTTTGTCTCAGTTTTCTATCAGACTTTCTCAGTTCAGTAAATGTTAATCAATATATGGTTAAAAAACCTTAGTTCAGGTAGAATGACCACCTGAAATAAGGATTTTGGATCTTGTTGAAATGCCTAATAATTCACAGCACTTCGTTATTTTAAAACGCCTTGAGATTTTTAATAGCAAAATGCAAAAAGTTGACGCCAGCGGCGCAGATTCGATCCTACGAATGATTACACATCTATGCCACGACACCGGTTAGTCATAGGGTTAAATTGATGCTTCATATTCTTTACCTCATATTATACATATACTATAGTGAAGCAAACACTAACAAATAGGCGAAGTAATACACCAGTTGATTTTACGCACACCAACATCTTTGTGGTGTGCCCTGCAAACCGATCTACTTTGCCCCGTGTACATTAAATTTGATAACTATGCAAACGCCCATACAGAAATTGGCCATGTCCTTTTAATTGTTATCTACACATTCACACATTTAATTCGATTATCTTAATTTGTTTGTTAAATTCCTGGATCTATGCTTTGTTTTACAAAAAAAAATATCAATTTAATCATAATCAATACTGAAAAATTATAATGTAATATAAATAAAATAGTGCATGTGGTTTTATCCTGTAAGTAATAGTTGCACTCATAAATGTATATCGTGTACTTTAAATGACTTGTATAACCTGTAAACAATTGTAGGCTAACCTAAATAATAATAAATAAATACAAACCGGCAGTTTCAGTATTGTTATTGGACGCTTCCAGCAGAGCGAGGCCTCCCGAGAGATCGTTCCTCATCATCACCAGCTGCTCCTGGAAGCTATTCATCTGAAACATTATAAATGGCCTCACATACAAGAAATTATCACACTGACAGACAATTTTTTTTGTAATATCGAAATTAATAGAAATCTGTAATTTTGACAGACTTGTCAGTGGAAGCAACCCAACTGCGACCATACTATAACGTATATAAAAATAAGTGAATTCAAGAATCAAGCAAAATCGTAAGTAAAATAAGTGAGAAAGGTGTATACAGTCTGTTTTAACTATCTATCTCCCTTTACCGAAGTATACCCTGATCATATTTCAATTTCATGTTTTCCTGGGAATCACGTTCGACTCAAGGCTACAATGGAGTCCGCATATAACTTCTCTTGAAGGACGTCTGAGTGTATATATAGCATATGCTGTTAGAAAAATCCGTCAATTTACTGATGTAGGTACCGCTAGGCTAGTTTGTTTTTTTGTGATGGGAAATCATCAAATGACTCCTCCCGCTCTGGGCGGAGCGGAAGGGAGTGTCAGACTTTTACTGACTAAAACCCACCCATGTTCCTTCTTTTGCCCTTTGTGTTCCAGGGCCGCGGTATGTCTTTTGAACAGTCCCCGACCCTGGCAGGACCGCTAGGCTAGTCTATTTTAGTTATTTACATAGTATTATGTCATGCGGTATACTACGGTTACTATGGGGACGGGCTGCAGACATCGAGTCTATATTTATTCTGCAGAAAAGAGCTATCAGAGCCTTATATGATGTACCTAGGCGCGATTCTCTAAGATAACTGTTTCAGGAAATTGACATTATGACAGTACCTAGTTATACATGCACCTCACCCGTCTGCTCTAGATTAGCGTATTGCAAGCTCAGCGGTCTATGTCGACCGGATGATCCATGTATGATTTATAATTAGAATTAAACTCGCCTCCAAATCGGCAGTACGTGTTCTCATTTTTTTATCCTCAGTCAAAATCCTGAGTAGTTAAGTTTTTGTAATAAAGGTTTCTCACGCTCCGAAACCAAAAGTGGCGCAGCCGGTAGGATTTCCTCCTTGAAATCCGTAGTTTTCGCGTTTTTCCGTCGTCCAAATTCGACCAGAGAAAAATTAGGCAAAACTTCGAAAGCAGAGGAAATCCTTCGAACCAAAGAAATATTCTTTTGAATCGCGTGAGTGCAGAAATCATCGAGTATGGGAGTCGCGGGCGGTTGGTGAGTAAATCTTTTCGCCAATCCTTTGTTCCCCTATTCCTCCTATATTTTTCATAAGTTTTAAATGTTATTTTCGAGATCAAAACTTGCTCATTATAACAGTGTTTAGTCTTTAGTTGATAACTCTGTATCAAATTATATGGTCTTATCTCTGTTCAATTCTCAGAACATTAAACATAGAGTAGTGTCAATGTTAGAGAGTTCACATTTTTAATATAATATTCTAATCTTGATTAATTGAATTGAGTAAAAAAAAAAAAACTGTATTAACTTTAAATTAATTGAAAAGTAGTATATAAGTTAACTTTTAAGAAAAACTATTTTTACAAATTCTTATTATTTTAATAGAAGTTTTATACATTCTAATTTCAAATGTGTTCCCTATTATAATAGTGCTTTAGTTGTGTGTTTGTTGTATTTTAAGTGTGTGTGTGAATTTTAATAGGATTGTTTTAAAGCGAGCTGCAGCCTCTGAACAATTAATTACTCTGTAATCATGACGACGCCCACATCAGTTTCAATTGAACCAATACCAAAAGAAATTGTAGACTTAATCCCACTGTATAACGGTGATAAAAGACAGTTAAACCTTTATTTGAGAAAATGTCAGTACGTAGTTGATCGATTTAAAGGCAGTGTAGAACAAAATCTTTATGTTTTTAATGTTTTAACGAGTAGATTGAGAGAGGATGCAGCTGCGCTCTTATCGGAACGTGAAGATATTGTTACATGGTCGGCATTCAAAGAATTGCTGATTCAACATTTCGGAGACCCGCGTAGCGAAGCGTGTATTAATATAGAATTAGAATCTTTAAAAATTAATTCCGGTGAAAACTTTTTAGATTTTTGTAATAGAATCCAAAATGTCCGCTCGTTATTAATGTCGAAAGTGAATACAAATGATGATATGGAATTAAGACGTGCTAAGTCAGTTATCTACAACAATACGGCTCTAAATGTATTTTTGTACAACCTTCCCGAGAATATGGTGCGTATCGTTAGGCTTAAATCGCCTTCAACCTTAGAAGCAGCTTTGAGTATCGTACTAGAAGAAGTCAATTTCTTAGAACAATATAATATGCGTAACCGCATTCATGGTAATAGTCAAATTTCGGGATCAAGTTCAAGGTCATCGATAACCCAACCAGAGGGGAATAAACCCACCTTACCCTTGCAGTCTAAATTTAATTGGAATAATCCCCAAAATACACAAATTAAGATACCTCAAACTATGGGTCAAGGTCAATCAATTAAGCCGGTAATCGGGTATCGTCCTCAAGCGGGTTTGCAAGTGCAACCGTTTGGTTATAGGCCAGCTCAACAATTTGGCTATAGGCCACCTCAACCGTTTGGCTATAGGCCACCTCAACCGTATGGCTATAGGCCGCCTCAACCGTTTGGCTATAGGCCACCTCAACCGTTTGGCTATAGGCAACCGCAACCATTTGGTTATAGACCACCCGTACAGTTTGGATACAAACCACCACAACAGACTGGATCGAATCTTCCCCAGGTATTAAAACCCCAAAATCAAGATAGTGACGTGTCTATGAGAACAGCCCAACCTAAGCAGCAACACGGTTTTAATTTAAACGAACTTACTATGACCGATTATGTATATGAATACGATCCCTATTATGATGAATTTTACTATTATAATCTAACAAATGACTATGACTCCTCAAATGACTATAACTATTACTATGGTAACGACAATTGCACGTACGATTCTAAAGTACCCGATGACACATTAGAACCAACAAATGACAGTAGTAAGGTGGATTTTCAGGAAAAAGCCTCGTCGAAGGACAAGAAGTCCTAGAACTAAATTGTGATCCAAATTTAAAACTACCCTACATTTACTTAGAAGAAATAGACGCAAGAATGATGATTGACACTGGTAGCATGAGATCATTCATTAGTCCTCGAAAGGCTTATGAATTTTTTTGTGACTATATTAGGAAAGAACATTTTCAAGTGGTAAGCACCCATGCTTCTAGTAGACACGATGAAGTAATGGAAATTCCTCCGTTACCTACCTTTGCAACTAACGCTTGGCATATATTTTATTTATATGACGTTGACGCACGATATGATGGACTTATTGGTAATGACCTTTTATTACAATTAAACGCAGTAATTGATCTAAAAAACCAAGTATTAATAACTAGCACTACTTCTATTCCAATAATTAATAATAACTTAAACTATATAATTGATATACCGTCACGATCAGAACAACGCGTTAAGTTACCTGTCAGCTATTCTCGATTTTCAAGAATTTGAGAATGGTTTGCGTATGCCTAGTGCTCTAGTAAATTGCGTAAATGGATACGCATATACAGTCATCCAAAATACTTCAGATAGTCCAAAACGACTAAATATAAAACAGCCCTTTACAGTGACTAAATATGAAAATAATGAATGTAATATAAATTTTACTAAAAACAACTCTGACATAGAGATAGACAAGTTACTTGAAGACAATTTAAGGAAACTCAGACTAGACCATACCAATGAGGAAGAACATGAAAAGATTTATAGACTTTGCGAGGAGTTCAAAGACATATTTTACTGTGACCAAATTCCCTTGACGTTCACTAATTCGGTAAAACATCACATAAGGACTAAAAATGAAGACCCTATATATGTGAAACCGTATAGACAGGCTCCGTTTGTTCAAAACGAAATTAACAGACAAGTTGACCAATTAATAAAAGACAATGTAATACAAGAGTCCCATTCTCCTTGGAATGCTCCTGTTCACCTGGTGCCTAAGAAGATGGACGCATCTGGCGAAATTAAATACAGGATGGTTATTGACTTTAGAAGACTTAACGAAATTACTATTGATGACAGATATCCCCTACCGAACATTCATGACCTTTTTGACAAGTTAGGAAAGAGCACTTATTACACTACGCTTGATTTAGCCAGTGGGTATCATCAGATAGAGCTAGATGAAAGGGACAGGCAGAAGACAGCTTTCTCTACACAAAACGGACATTTTGAGTTTCTCAGAATGCCGTTTGGACTAAAAACCGCCCCAGCCACATTTCAGAGGACAATGGATAACATTTTACGTGGATTACAAGGACTACACTGTATGGTATACTTAGATGACATTATAGTCTATGGAAATAGCCTTGATAATATGATACATAATTTACGGACTGTTTTTGACAGAATCCGGGCCACTAACATGAAAATTCAACTAGATAAATCAGAGTTCCTACGCAAAGAAGTACTTTACCTTGGACACACAATTACCAAAGAAGGACTAAAACCTAATGACGACAAAATTACGGCTGTACTTAACTATCCCCTACCAAAAACCACGACTGAGATTAAGAGTTTTCTAGGACTAGTAGGATACTACCGACGTTTCATCAAGGACTTCGCAAAAATTACCCAACCATTGACATCATGTTTGAAAAAGCGTAATAAAATTATAATTGACCAGAAATACATTGATGCATTTAACAAATGTAAAGAACTCTTGACACACGCCCCTCTTCTACAATACCCCGACTATGACAAACATTTCATTCTTACGACTGATGCGTCAAACATAGCTCTGGGTGCAGTTTTGTCACAGGGACAAATTGGCAGTGACAAACCTATTGCTTACGCTAGTCGCACTCTTAGCGATACCGAATCACGTTATAGTACAATCGAACGAGAATTGCTTGCTATAATTTGGGCAGTAAAGCATTTCAGACCATACTTATATGGTCGAAAATTTTATATATACACTGACCACCGTCCTTTAGTATGGCTCCGATCTCTGAAAGATCCAAGTAGTAAACTTACACGTTGGGGTCTCCGTTTGCAAGACTATGACTTTGAATTGATTTACAAAAACGGCAAACAAAATACCAATGCCGACGCCTTTTCTAGAATTAAAATTAATGCTTTAGACTCTGACGATGACAACGAATCACTTGCAGTTAACGTTGATGAAGATGTTACAGAATACCTAGATAGTGTAGCTACAGAAAAGTCCCCGGTTAAAAGTAAAAGAGAACGCAGTAATTCATCAACTATAACAATATCCGACACAAGTAGAACAGCGACTGCTAGTTCCATAGAGTTTAACGACGAAAATATGAATGAATACCCTGTTGCATTAGCAGCTAGCAAATCAGATACAATTCATTCGGCTTTAAACAAGTCCACTGGAATACCAATTTTACATGAAGCTATAGACACGAAACCAAATCAAATTTTAGTTTTCTCATGGCTCAAAAATGAAATACAAGTAAAGGATCTCTCGCGTGCCAAACAGAAAGTATTAGAAGTTTTCTTACCAACAGATAATCCAGAATTGATAAAAGAATTTTTGAAACAATACATTAAACCAAAATTGAAGTATTTCATTTATTTTGAAGAGAACGAACATCGCAAATTATTCGGTAATATAATAATTCAGCTTTTTAGGAAAGATTTGATTAATTTTTATGAATGCACAGAACGAGTAATTTATGTAGAAGATGAAGGAGAACAGAGAACTATAATAGTTCAGTATCATGAAGGACACACATGCCATCGCGGCATCAAAGAGACATTAGTTAGGCTTCGTAGGAATTATTATTGGGATAGAATGCAAGAGACAGTAGCGGCAGTTATAAATACTTGCGAGGCATGCCAGAAAATGAAATATGATAGAAAGCCCATTAAACCTATCCTACAGCTGACACAAACACAGAATGCTCCGTTTCAGGAATTATTTATAGACCTCTTTAGTATTGAAGGTAAAACTTATCTAACCCTTATAGACGCCTTTAGTAAGCTAGGTCAGGCTATTGAAATTCAGAACAAATCTACTCCAGAAGTTGTCCGTGCTCTAATGAAGTATTTTTCATACTACGGCGTTCCTAAAAGGATAAGTTCCGACCCAGGGTCTGAGTTCAATAACGAGTTGATGAAGGAATTTTTAAGCTTACATAAGGTTAAACTTCACATTGGCACACCCAATAATCCTAATTCAATGGGCTTGATAGAACGTTTTCACTCTACTATAATTGAAATATACAGATTGGCGAAGTATGAAAAACGATGTACAGATGCGGCATCAGTAATGACGTATTCGGTTATGGCATATAATCATTCCATTCACTCTCTTACCGAACTCACTCCATTCGAAGTTGTTTTCGGACATACTGATACAAATAACCCGTTTAGCATAGAGTTAGAAAAACAGTATTTTCAAAAAATTGTCAAGGATCATGCAAAACGAACCAGAGTCATGTATACACATTTGACAGATAAAATGGTAGCAATCAAAGAAAAGCGTAGGGAAAGAAAGTGTGATGAAGCTGAAATTGAGTTTAATGTAGGCGAGGTTATTTTTGCGAAAGATGTGAACAAGCGTAAAAGTAAAGACAAACCAAGATACGTAAAAGCAAAAGTTATAGGTCAAGCTGAAAGAAATATTTTACCAATTCAAATAGGAGAAAGAATTACAAGAACCCCTATTAAAAATGTAAAACGCCCTCCGCAGGTGGTGTGGCATCCTGGTGATAGTGATGCCCTCGCTAGCCCTTCATCTACAAAGTCTTGAAGGAAACCCAGGTATATTCCCGGTAAAAAGGGGTCTGGCACACATTCAAACTGATCACTGGACCATAGTCAAGCTCATTAGTTTAGAAAGGATTTACAATGATTTAAATTACATATCCCGCAACTACCAACAAATGTGTAAACTTATCGACTGGAATGCATCATATTCTCAAGAATTCATTAGTATGAAAATACATACAGAGTTTATACGCGATATAACTATAGAAAAATATCGACAACTAGTTCCGCAGAAACGGTCTAAAAGAGGACTTCTAAATCCATTGGGTTCTATTATAAAATTAATAACTGGTAACTTAGATCACGATGACGCCATTAGATACGAAGAACTTATTTCCAAATTAAATCATAATCAAATAATTGCTTCAAAAAAATTTACAATTGTCTCCAAGATGTTTGATAGTTTCATTAATGTAACTGAAACAATAAATCAGAACACTGCATACTTTCATAATCGCCTAACAAAGATTGAACAGCTTCTGAAAGATTTATCTGTTAAGCAAAACAATTGGATTTTCTTAACTTACCTTACGGGATTATTTTCTGTATTCACGAGTAGTTTTCGTACTATCTTTGCTAGGCTAAGTGAAATTGAAACAGCATTAGCTTTAAGTAAATTATCTGTACTACATCAATCGATTGTGAATTCTACAGAATTATTGTATCATTTAGAACTGATTTCTTACTCTGGAAACTTAGTGTATCCTCCACTAGAAACAAATTTATTAAAAATAGAAGAGACCATTTGTGTAAAGTCATTTATTAAAGATAATCAGATTACATTTATAATGGAAATTCCACTTACCGATAACTCATCATATAACTATTTTAAGATATATTCCTTACCAATCTTTCATGAATCCGAAAATAAAACCTTTGCTATTTTTCCCAAATATCCTTACCTGCTGGCGAAAGGAATGAAATACTTACCGCTAATAAAATCATGTCGACCACTCTCTGCTGGCGATCAGTTTTTATGCACTCCAGATAATCAAGCCTTATACTATGAACATACCTGTGCAGAACAGTTGATGAAATTTGAAGATGACCATACTCCCTGTAAACAACGAGAAATCCAAATTGAGAAAGTCAGGGTCCAGCAAGTCAGCGCAGCTAGCTGGCTCCTCTATAGTAGATTGAGAACAACACTGACTAAGCAATGCGGCGAAGAGATCAGTAACCAACTTGTATTCGACACTTACCTGATGACAATTGACGAGCCTTATGACGTGCAAATCTATGGAATTCACATTCACCGTCGTATTTCTGTTGAGTTGGATGCTGTGGAGAAGATTCCCATTGTCACACTACCCCAGTTGACCGTGAAGGACACTGTCTCCAAATCAAGTGCAGTTAATATGGAAGGAATCAGTTTAGATGAAGTGAAACATATGGCCTTTTCATTAAAGCATAGTGAAGTGATTGAAAGTGTTTTGAATAAAGAAAAAGACTTTAGCTTCAGTGCAAATTTAGGATATGGCACCTTAGGTTTACTTATTTTTAGTTTTCTTACGTTTTTAGTTTATATAACCTGGCTAAAATCGCCTAAATGTTTATCGTGTTGGCAAAATTGTCGGAATGACTCTCAAAACGAACCTTCCGATAATTTCGCTCTTAGGGTCGGAGGAGTTATACATGCACCTCACCCGTCTGCTCTAGATTAGCGTATTGCAAGCTCAGCGGTCTATGTCGACCGGATGATCCATGTATGATTTATAATTAGAATTAAACTCGCCTCCAAATCGGCAGTACGTGTTCTCATTTTTTTATCCTCAGTCAAAATCCTGAGTAGTTAAGTTTTTGTAATAAAGGTTTCTCACGCTCCGAAACCAAAAGTACCTTGTCAATACAACTATGAAAACATCATGTACGTAAAGAAAAATCTGCATTTATTTAGTAAAAGCCACCACTATAATACTAGAAACAGGGACCAACTAGTACACCCAGGTTTCAGGCTAGCTAAAGTAGACTTATCTCTCATTGGGTACTGTTTAAAATGTTACAGTAAAATACCTCCCCACGTTCTACAACTGAATGAGACGAAATTTACATCTTGTATAAAACGCACACTATATAGGCAAGCATATTATAAGTTGGGGGACTACATTGATGATAAAAATATTTGGCTCAATGGTGGTCCTGCTCCACAACGATAGGTGCAAACTAATTGATTACCATGTGAAGTTATTGTAGAAGCTGCAGAAGATTGTAAAAATATTTTTGCATTGTATAGATTCAATCTCTTAGTATTTTATAATTGAATAGCACATGTGTGAGTACTATGTACTGTAAAACTACCATTTACATTTAGTTATCTTTCATTGACTTGAATGTTTCCTGGTGGCTGAGAGAATGTCATGCTCACACAAATGTCTCGCTGATGGTGGCGGGTGTGTCGGGTCATTTAGTTCCCTTCAATATGGTTGAGCTGAATGGCGCTGATCCATGCGTCATGTTCGTGAACGGGCACTCAAGTTGGGACTGGTCATCTCTTAGCTGCCACGATTTATTTTAACTACTTTGTTCTTACGCTGGACGCTCGTGGTTCTACATCGTTCTCACATAGTAATATATGTAAGTATTCACAAGTTATTATGCCTTGTGTTTGTGACTGTAGCTTCGCCTTCTTTGTTTTTCTGACATTCAAAAGTGCCTGATATGGTCTAATTGAAATAAATGCTTTGAGTTTGAGTCATACCTGTGTCGTGACCCCGGAATCGAACCCGCTGACCTGCTCCGCATAGTCCTCAGACTGCTGGAACAGAGTGTTGACGCGTTCGTTCACTTGCATAGCGGTGTCCATCTTCTCCACTGAATATATAATAAACATACAAGCGTTCAAAATGAACAAGGTCAGTTGAAAGAAAAGAGAAAAAAAAAGAAATATTTGCAACAAACGTGAACTCATATAAAAATAAAGCACACAAAAAGAACATATATATTGAGTGCATTCATTTGATCGTATTAGTATGTATAGTATCAAAAATATAAAACCAATGCTGTAGTAAATAATAGATTTGTGACGACATCAATAACGCTACACACGTACTACGTAACATACCAGACGTCAGTGTCACGCAAGCAGAGTCCTCCGCACGATTAATGGACCAAGATCTCATGATCGGCAGACCTACGTCATTTTATAAAAGCAGAAACTTTTTCTGTGTAAGTACCTTGCTATAGGTAAGAACAATATCATACCCCCAAAGGATATTATGGAAAGTCGGTCGTGGTGGCTTTGGCAGATGTCAGGTAACAAAGATGTGCCAAATAGCTGCTAAGTTACGTCATACTATGTATAAAGCTTGATTTTTTGATTACGTAATTAGTATGAGGATGGAAACCACCCTGGTGGTGGTTTTCCTTTAAAGTGTGATACATTGTAATTGGACTTTATAAAATCTATTAACTATTTTACAAACTTCGTGAAGCAACCTTCCCAGAAACCATAATAATGACAATATGGTACTGAACTACAACATCAAATACAGGTGACCTTCAACTATGTCTGGCAGTGGGCTGGAACCATCACAACTGTATGGTGTCTCTGGTGGCTTGGGAAACCGCTTCAAATAGTTGCCCTCATCCTTCCATTCTCCCCTGTCCTGTCGAGACGCTATCCTTTACTCCTTTTTCCTTCATTCAGATTCAGATTCAAGATGGATTGATGGTCTTCCTCTCCCTTTCCATCCAACAACATTTATATTCATCACTCTTTTAACCACATATGTTCCATCCCTCCTCATCACTTAACCATACCAAGACAGATGATTCCCTTTCATCTTTTCTGTAACAGGTGCCACTTTCAAAATTCCTCTTTTAAACTTATTTTTTAAAAGCCGACCCCAACAGTATTGAAAAAAGGCTAGGCAGATGATGATACTTATTTTTTACTTTATCCATTTTAGTCACACCACACGTCCATCTCAACATTCTCATCTCTGCTGCATGCAATCTTTTTTCATCCGTCTTCTTCACTGCACAGCATTCAGATCCATAAAGTACGACAGGTCGAATCACGGACTTTCGGAAGGGATATTTTCTCTTTTAACTTGAGGGGCATCCATGGGTCGCAAGTTGTTCCAGTGACCTGTCGCCATTCATACACCCATACACCCTGAGTTGACCAGGGGCCCAATTCTGCTATTACAATAGTGTCAGAATGGTCTGTCATTGATTTCATAATGGTTGATTATAACTAGTCAAAACTTGTCAAAATCAACAATTATGAAATCAATGACAGACCATTCTGACACTACTGTCGTCTATTGTAATAGCAGAATTGGGCCCCAGGTGTGCTGTGAGGCAAGGGTCAGAACAGCATGTCTTCTTTATTAGTCGTCATTTCAGTAGTCACACCTATTTAGACAATTCTGTTCTTCATACCTTTATAACTAAACTCTGAGCCAGGATAGATACACAAGCTACAAGCTAACTCACCGATACTCCTCGATATGTTAGAAGCCATATCAGCCGCGTGGTTGGAGCGACTAACTAACTTATTTATTTCTTTGTAAAGTGCGTCCTTCATTTGCTTCAGCATTTCACTGAAAACAGATTTTTTTTTTAATTAAAGAAAACGTATACACGTGAACGCTGTAATATTTTTATATGTTACCGTTACATTACGGAATACATTATGCGGATTAACTTGTTAATCTGCAAATTACTTGATACGAGCCGCTAAAGTGTGAAATTTGACAAAGTAGCAGATATCTGCACTTGATATTACGGATGCACCATCCTTAAATTGCGGCAAACAATGAGCGAAACAGTTTTGATCTCGTTTTCTGACCCCTCCCCCGCGCTTGCGCCTGTCGCGTCAGCCGCGAGGGCGGCTGGCGCGCGCCGTCGCGGCAGCGCCAGTAGCCGAAGGTCCACGGTGAGAATAATAGTACCTGAAGTCGACAAGTCAAAAACTGATGCCCAATCAATTTTGGCAGTAGTTCTTGAAACATCTGATGATGGGATCTACAAACTGGGCACTAAAAGTGGGATTTTGAGACAATTGCAAGATTTCAATTTAGCGTTCGTCAAGAAAGATTGATAGCAAAATATGATGTTCCTAATGTCGAAATTTCTTTACGTCAAACTGCAAGGCTTCTGGAAATGTAATTGCAACCTAAATATGCAACTGAAAGGTGTGATTGTTGCAAATAAAATGTTTAGTACAAAATGTCACCAATCTTTATATTGCACTAATACGTACCTAATTCTGTGTGTTCGTGGTATATGTGATAGATTTGTGAGAAAAATTAGGATGATTTTATTGAAAATTTTAAAACTTTACTTGTTTTACAGACAATGTTTTTAATTATTTTTGGTGATTTTACTGAAGTAAAGTTCCATTAGTGAATTGCCAAATTGATCGGCAATTCACGTGCAGTAACATACAACTTTAATTACTTACTATTGTAATTTATTACTTTGTTTATGCGTTAAACAAATTAAATAAATAATTACAATGAATCAACGTTTTATTCAAGCAAAGAAACTGTTTTATTGACATAACCGTATACTTTGTTGTTAGTCTGCAGATTGTTTAGCAAGTCTGCAGATTATCTAGTTCTTATTCTTTTGCACACAAAATTAAAACATATACACAAAAATTGAAATATACAGGGTGTCCTATGCCACACGGAAAGTACCTTAAACATTGTAAATAGGAAATACTGAAAAAAAACTCATTTTAAAAATAATAGAACTGCTAACTGAACCTAGACGTATTACTTCAAACATTCACCATGCAAAGAATATAAGTCAATCAAGAGGGAGCGAAATGATTAAAAGAGTGAGATTTTTTTTACAACAGAATGGATTTTGAGCATTTGATAAATTAACTTGATTGTAAGTTCCAGTTTGCAGTTCAACGTAATTATTAATTTATTACAAACAAAATATTAAAAAATTTAAATAAAATGTTAAAGGAGACAGCTACGCTCCCATACATTCTTGGACCCGAATAATAAAAAGATGAAAGTGGTGTCATTTATTAGCTTATATATTAACAAACCATCACTGAAAATTCTGCGGAGTTTAGCTTTCTGAAAGCTGAGTTATAAGAAATTTAGTAAAAGTGGAGTTATGCAACAAGTAGGCAACAACCTATACTAAATAGCGGATTTTTGAACTGCAATTGCTATTTTGTTATATTAGACAGTTGTTTACTATATTAAATATAGTATTTATTGTATTTTAAAGAGTGGGAGGATATTAGGAAACTCACAAATAGATTAAAAGATAGGGAAATCAATATTTAAAAAAAATGCGTAAATAATTATTATCTTTTATCATTCCAAGCGTGGGTGAAGGCCTCTCTCCACTCCTTCAGTGATGGCATTAAACGTCAAAGTACGGCACGAACACCCTAGTCGCGTGACACACTGTTCTATCGAAACCCGAAAGATTTTCAAAAGAAACTCTTAATAAAATGAAACTGTCGAAATGCATCGGAATGTGAGTGCGTTTCGCAATTATCCTGCAGGTCTTCCAAACTTTGCCTGCTTCCTAGTTCAAGCCCACAGCAGGTATAAAGCAAACTAGTTCAGATACAACAAGAACTTACTTCATATCATTGTGCGTGACCCCTGCCTTGACCTGGGCTTCAGCATCCACAGCTGCAGAAGCTGTAATTTCCTTTTCCTCGTCCATCCGAGACATAGTCGATATTGCCTGTAGAATAAGAGGGTTACTAACACTGGAAATATTACCTAAGTCAAACCTTAAGTCATAGAAAACGCAATTGTTAGCAGCCAGACCCGTTGTTTTATCAATCAACACCACAGGTTCAGTAAAAGGACACAATAAAGGCTCTTGTTCATTCGTTTCATTTATTTCAGTAACAATTTTTACATTTTACAGCACATTATAAAATTACATTAGAAGTCATTAATAAAACAGTATCCAAATAAATTAATTAAAAAATACAAAAACAAATTACCCACATAAAAACAAAATCAAATAAAGATTCCACCATTACAATTAAATAATGTCAAAAGAATAATATAATATCAATGAAAATAGTACAATAATGTGTCAAATAAAAAATTGTCATCCATTACAAAATAATAATCAAAAGTAATAATGCGAAATTAAAAATATTACTAATGTCATTCCCATACAAATGTCAAAAATAAAAATATAATATTGCATATACAAATGTCAAAAATAAATATAATTAAATAAAAAAAGTAAGTTTATAATTACAAGTCTAGTTGTGTGTGTCACAGAGAAACTCATCAAGAGTGTAGTAGCACTTTACTATCAAAAATGATTTAAACTGCTGCTTAAACTGTTGTACGTTGTATAATGACTTTAAATGTACAGGTAGTTTATTAAACAGTTTAACTGACTGATAACCTGCAGCATGACTCACTACTTTTAAATGAGGTTGTATCATATTTTGTAGATCCCTACGCCTAGTAGCTCCTCTCTTACTTCTTTCCTCTGGCGTTTCGAAATTCTGCAGCTTTTTCATAAGATCAGTAAGAAGAACTCAAATAAACAAACAAGGGAGAGTAGACCTTGCAGATACGCGAGATATGCAGTCTCAGGGAATGTGTGCGGACCTTTCTATCCGGGGCGTCAAGTTCAAGTCCAGTTTGAGTATTTCGAAAGAATACATCAACACCGGCACGACCCAAGCATTGAAGGCGCGCACCTTATGTCCGCCCGTTAAAAGACTACTTAACAGTTCATTTAGCCATCCAAAGAAGCGCCCGCCCCACTATTATAATCTTCGTAGGCGCGATTCTCTAAGGGAACTGTTTAAGGAAATCAAAATCATGACGGTACATTGTCAATACATCTACGAAAACATAATGTACGTTAGAAAAAATCTACATCTTTTTAATAAAAGAGGTGACAGACACAATTACAGTACGAGAACTAGAGACCAATTAGTTCAGCCGGGCTTCAGACTCGCTAAAGTAGACTCATCTTTCATGGGGTACTGTTTAAGATGCTATAATAAAATTCCACAAAGTATTCTTGAACTGAATGAGACGAAATTTAAATCATGCATTAAACGCACACTATGTAAGCAAGCATATTACAAGTTGGACGATTATATCTCTGATAAAAATGCTTGGCTCAATGCCGGTCCTGCTCCACATGGACAGGGGCGCATAAACTGATTAATGGATAGCATTAAATAGTATTGTTGGAGCTGCTGAAGATTGTACAACTATCTTTGCATTGTATAGATTCAATTTCTTTTGGTATTATATAACCGCATAGCCCATATTATGTGAGTACTATGTAATAGAAAGCTATCCTTCGTTGGAAACCTACGTCATTTTTTGACTTGAATTTGCCCTGGCGGTTAAGTGTATGTCATGCTCACTCAAATGTCTCGCTGATGGTGGCGCGTGTGTCGGATCAGTTAGTTCCCTTCAAAATGGTTGAGTTGAATGGTGCTGATACATGCGTCATGTTCGTGAACGGGCGCTGTCAGTTGTGACTGGTCATCTCTTGGTTGCCACGGCTTATTTGAATTAATTATTTTATTTTTTTGAATTGTTCTTTTCCTTGTTTTTACTATGGACACTTTTAACGTGCACATCTTGCTACATCGCTCTCACATAATGTACCATCTAAACATGAATGATGTAACCAAGGTTTTGTAAAAATATTCTGATTTAAAAGAGTGTCCATGGAGTTTCTTGCCCGTTCTTCTCCATAGAGATCTACGTTAGGGAATGGGCAACTACAGTACTTTCACAGTTTTTATGCCTTGTGACTGGGACTGTAGCTAAATTTCATTGTTGTCTTTGTTTCGACAGTTCAAAAGTGCCTGTAACGGGCCTACTTGAAATAAATGCTTTGATTTTGATTTTGATTTTATTCCCAAACCATTGCAACGCCTGAAAGCCAGAATCAACAGTGGCGACCACCAGAAAAGCGCCGAGACAACAAAGCTCGACGACGTCCCATTGAAAAGATTTAACTGTTTTTGATTCCATAACGAAATTACTCAGAAAAGAATAGCGGAGGTGTATGTAGTATGAAACACATAATTTCCACTTCCCTCCATATCAGCTGGATACAGAATAAAACAAAAACAAAGCCAATAGGTACAAAGGGACGTTTAGAACTGGGATAAAAGCCCAGTTGCCTAGCACCACTGATAAATGTTATCATTAATATTAATGGGTCCTAAGTTGTGAGCTTTTTAAATATTTGATTTCAATAATAGGTACCTAAAGCTAAAACGCTTTAACGCACAGAAATTTGTTCTAGTTTATTCAAGGTCCAAGGTTTATATAGTAAATAACTCCGGATGCAACCTGTACACTATCCAACATAATATTGCGTTCATTCTGGCAAAGACCAAATTCCCATAAAATTATGTTCAGATTGTTCATTTTCGCATTCAGATGTAGAACATTGAGAAAAAGGCGAGGCAATAAGCTTGAAGGAAAATAATTTAATGTTATGAGTGCTTGTTCTTAGGCCGCGGCCCCATGTCCACGGCGCGGCGCCGGCCGCCGTGTGACGTTGCGGCGCCGCCGCCGTAGCACGGCACGACGTCGTGCCGCAGCACGGTGCCGCGGACGGCGTGCCGCGAGGGAGAATTCTCAGTCGATATTCTAAATACAGATTTATATATGTCGATATAGGAGCATATGGAAAAGAATGCGATTCGACAATATTTCAGAACACAAAACTATACGAATTATTATTACAACATCGATTTCCCATACCAGCTCCAAAGCCTTTGCCAGGCCTTCAAAAACCAGTTCCGTATGTCTTTATTGCAGATGAACCTACCGTTAATGAGCAATCTAATGCGTCCATTCTCAGGGAATTTGAATACAGTTTAGTTTTTTCTTTAATATCCTTGTCATCAAATGATTCAAAAATGGTTCGGCAAATGTCTTTCCATCCTTCTGTTTTTACATGTTTGTCCTTATAATTGTCATTTGTCTTATCCCAGAGCACTGGACGTGCCTCCACTAACGAAATAAAGAAATCTAAATCGATATTTTCCACCATTTTGATTAACACGCATGCTTGCACACCAACTGCCAAATGTCGACTGAGAATTCGCCCCCGCCCGCGCACGCCGTCCGCGAGGGAGAATTCTCAGTCGATATTCTAAATACAGATTTATATATGTCGATATAGGAGCATATGGAAAAGAATGCGATTCGACAATATTTCAGAACACAAAACTATACGAATTATTACTACAACATCGATTTCCCATACCAGCTCCAAAGCCTTTGCCAGGCCTTCACAAACCAGTTCCGTATGTCTTTATTGCAGATGAAGGCCTACCGTTAATGAGCAATCTAATGCGTCCATACTCAGGGAAAAATTTGAATACAGTTTAGTTTTTTCTTTAATATCCTTGTCATCAAATGATTCAAAAATGGTTCGGCAAACGTCTTTCCATCCTTCTGTTTTTACATGTTTGTCCTTATAATTGTCATTTGTCTTATCCTAGAGCACTGGACGTGCCTCCACTAACGAAATAAAGAAATCTAAATCGATATTTTCCACCATTTTGATTAACACGCATGCTTGCACACCAACTGCCAAATGTCGACTGAGAATTCGCCCCCGCCCGCGCACGCCGTCCGCGGCACCGTGCTGCGGCACGACGTCGTGCCGTGTTACGGCGGCGGCGCCGCAACGTCACACGGCGGCCGGCGCCGCGCCGTGGACATGGGGCCGCGGCCTTACGAGGCCAGACATATGATCGGCGCAGGTACACAAAATCACATCTCTCTGTGGGTAAAAACACAAAGTTAACCGACCAACGTTAAATAAATAAATGTTAATACTCACTCCTCCAGTGGCGCTAGGGCCGTAACTTTTGCTGGCCATCGATTTTTTGCTGGCAACCGACTTTTTGCCGCGAGGGCTAGCGCCTGGCTTCCTACTGCCGTCAGGGCCACCGGGGCCGCCAGAGCCGCCGGGGTCCGGACCGGCTGGAGCATACCCTGCTGCCTTGGCAGCCTGCAAGTATTCCTCCATCGCCCCCACGTGAGTCGCAAATCTTAGGGGCAGCACGCCTGATTGTTCCAGTTGCGTCAGCAACTCGGCCATGCGGTACAGACCCTGCTCTGCCGCTTGCACGCGCGCATTCATCTACGAGAAATTATATATACATACATAACGTCACGGCTGTAATTTACGAACTGGGGCTTTTAGGCAAGTTACGTATGAAGGGAAGGAAACAATCTTGAGCGATAGCTTCGGAGATAAACTGTTATTACAACACCAAATTACTAAGTAAGAGATTATAGAACGGTTAAAACGTTGAAATGGTGATTGATACATGAGGATTGGAAAAAATTATATTTGTGGCACAGGCTAAAATACGAGGGCAGTCCCAGCAATGCCCGACCTAACAAAGAAAACACAAAAACAGTTTTTTAATTTATTTTTCTACTTAGTTCCCTTTTAACTCTATGTACATTTTCAAGAACTCGGCTCTACTACCCTGAATTTTCGCCTAAATCGACTGTAACATCTAATCACAATTACATTTTGTTCGATGCCTACATCATCTGCTACTTTGCGCATTTTTAATCGACGGTCATTTTTTTTTTTTTTTTTTTGGGGGGTGAGAAATCATCAAATGACTCCTCCCGCTCTGGGCGGAGCGGAAGGGAGTGTCAGACTCTTACTGACTAAAAAGCACCCATGTTCCTTCATTGGCCCTTTATGTTCCAGGGCCGCGGTATCTCTTTCGAACAGTCCCGCAGCCCTGGCAGGCACCGGCCCTTGCGGGCCCCTCCCGTTTGCTGACAACTCTTTGAAGCGCGCGTGGAACACGAACGCGCCGTCGACACGGCCTGCCCGTCGTCATACGACGGACGGACGGCGAGCTAGCCCATTACTCGCCGTCCACAGGCCCGCGCCTACGGTGGCCGAGAGCCATCACGGCGTGGCCCCCGACGCCCGGTGCTTCTCCCGCGGCGGCTGGGACGTGAGGAGGTTCTCTCCCTCTCACGTTCCGCCGCCTCCTTCGCTAGCATGACTGCTTCGCAGAAGGAGGCGACGGCTTCCCATTCCCTCTCGCCCCGGACCATGGCTTGCACCAGGGCCGGGCGCGAGAGGTCGCCGCCGCCAATCGCCGCTACGAGGACACGGCGGTGCTCCTCCCAAGCGGAGCAGACCTCGACGGTGTGCTCCACCGTGTCCTCCGGTCGATCCTCGCAATTGTAGCACCAGGGCGTTTCCTCCCGCCCGATTCGGTGCAGGTACCTCCCGAAGCACCCGTGTCCGGTGAGGACCTGCGTCAGGCGGAAGGTGAGGGCGCCGTGGCGCCTCCCTAGCCACTCCTCAAAGAGGGGACTTACCGCCACTATCGTGGCGTGCCCTGAACGGGGTTGCGATAGTCGCTCTCTCCATGTCGCCATGAGATCATGGCGGAGGTCTGTCCGCCGCGCGACAATATGCCGCGGCAGCGGAGTTACCCCCCGGCTCTGTACCTCCGCGCGCCACTCGTGCAGGCGCGCGAGGACTATGGCCTCCAGATCCCATGGCGGCAATCCGGCAAGGAGGCTCGCCGCCTCGCGGGAGATCGTGCGGTACCCCCGGATCAGCCTTACGGCTACCACCTTTTGGGGCGCGTTCAGGTAGTGCTTTGCACGCAACCTCAACGAACGCGCCCACACCGGGGCCCCGTAAAGGGCCATGGACCGCAAGATCCCCGATCGACGGTCATCCAATAACTTGTATGTATTTTTATTTCTGGCGTAGTCAGCTCGTTTGGTCGACCAGTGTGATGTTTTATCAGCAGGTCATACGCCCGTCGCTCGTTTAAACTTAGCCACCCAATAATTTATGGTAGTAAATGAAAGAACAGACTCCTCCAGAGTAGAATCTAACTCAGCTTTCATATTGGTTGGACAGAAGTTTTTCAAATAAAAGTTTTGTATCACGTAACGGTGACAAAGATTTTATTCATGTTAAAAAATTCAGTAATAAGGATGATTTCCACCTAACGGCTCGCATCGCATCGGATCGGAAAGGTTACGAATGGATGCGGTAAACAACCTCAAGTGGCACGTACCTGCACAGCTTGCATGGTGTCTGGCAACGACGTACGACCTTTCGCCAGATCTTGTCTCAGCGTCTCGTTGTCCGGTAGCACAGGCTCCGGCAGTGGTCCTGTGATCTGTTCCAACTGCTTGACTGCTTTTCCGAGCAGCGCGAACTGGGAGGCAGTCACTACCTCAATACTGGCTATACGGGCTGGCCGACCACCTGATGGTTTTCGTACAAACATTTTATGTTGTATCAACTCAAGACACTTGTAATTGATAACTACATACTCGTCAAAAAATCTACTTCAATAAACTAGCATGTTTATTTTGTACTGTAGCCTGCATCCATTTCATTCCTATCTCGTAATATTAGCTACTGAATAAATAAAAGGGCATGTACCTTTAAAAATGTTTAATTTATAAACCAAAAATTCAGAACAGACAACAATTCTAAAACTGGTAGAAATGAGCTCTGTGGGTGATCCTTTAACAGTAGAAAAAAGTAGTACACAAAAATAGTAACACTCCTGTTACTATTTTTGTGTACTACTTTTTTCTAAATATTTTCAATGTACAGAAACGCCACGTCTACAGACTTATTATATGTCTATATAGATGTATAGATTTTAATGGGACCTTATATAGGTACTTTCTTTTAGTCTTCTTTTTATCATTATTTTAGTTCTATTTATAATCTGTATATAATGTACAATAGTAATAAACTTTATTTGAATAGATGTATAGATATACGGCATTTATTCTTGAAATTTATGTCTTTCTGCCTGCCTGTTTGTGGTTCCGTCTAATCTCCGAAACGTCTGGACCGATTTTGACGGGACCTTTACTGGCAGATAGACGAAAATGAAAACCCTTGAAATCCGATTCAAATAGAGAAGTTATATTTTCATAATAATTTCACGCGGAAGGCACGGTCTACAGGTGCTCGACAGAGCGCAAAGCGATAATAATTATGATTGTGCTCTCTCACATCAGTTTAGAAGTGACTGGCGTCAGCTGCCCGCGTTCCCAGTCGTATACAAACAAACAATGAAGAATAAATTAATTGCAAATAATTAATTTGTATCATAATTATTACTTTTAAAAATCTACGTTTTTTAGTTTTGACGTTGTTTAACTATATTGACGTTTTATTATTCTACTAGCTGTTGCCCGCGACTTCGTTCGCGTGGATGTGACTGCCTCGTTGGTCGAGTGGTCGCAAGTGCGACTACTTAGTATGAGGTAATGGGTTGTACGTAGTACTTATTACTTCCATGCAAAGAGTAAACACAAAAGGAAAAATAAAACCAAATTCATTATCAGCCATTCCGACTACACTTCGACTAAAACCTATTTACATAAATAATTAAATTTATCATAGAAATCGCGTATGAGGTTACTAACTAAAGAAGAACGGTCACGTCCCATATAAAAAAAACCCAGACCCGACAGAAAAGTGACATATCTCAGTTTTTTTGTTATTATTTATATAATAATATTATATAGTTTTTATATTCGAAATCAATGGCTAACACCAAAATATTGCCTTATGTATTTGTTCAGGGTTTACACTAAAAAAATACAAAATGCCTACTTATCTACACAATTCGTAATGTATGTTACTAAATGACGATAAATAGTTATGGGATGTATCCAGGAGACCTGGAGATACAGCTGTATTATATAATTTTTGTACTCCTAGTACAACATTCAACTTAGGATTTTTTTTTTAAGGTCGTTTAGAATCATCTAATGATGTCTCTCGCCCTTCTACTTCTCACTACAGTACGACCGTGCTAACCGCACATGATATGTACCAATTGAGAATTTAATTATGTCTTCAATTGTTAGTTGGGGAAAATGTTCAAATTCGGGATCATTTGCAGTCATTCTGCGAAACGTCACTCTATGTCTATTCAGATTGTTCTCCTACTTACTTTTCTACGTCATTTAGTTACATATATTTACGAATTGTGTAGATACGTAGGCATTTTGTACTTTTTTAGTGTAATGCCTGAACAAAAACATAAGGCAATATTTTGGTGTTAGCCATTGATTTCGAATATAAAAACTATATAATATGATTATATAAATAATAACAAAAAAACTGAGGTATGTTACTTTTCTGTCGGGTCTGGGTTTTTTTTGCCTGTTCTTCTTTTAAACATTAATATCTTTTGCGTCTGTTGGTCGATTTTGATGAAATAAACACTAAATGTTACTCGGAGCAATGCTTCTTATGTTTCAATATTTCGATTTTGAATGTAATGAGGGGTTTTTACGTGATGCGCGCACAAACATACAGAGAAACCGACAAACAGACAAACCGACAAACAGACAAAAATTCTAAAAATGGTAGAAATGGGTTCTGTTAGTGCTCCTTTAACACCCCTACTACTTTTTTTTCTAAATATTTTCAATGTACAGAAACGCCACGTCTACAGTTTTATTATATGTATAGATTTAAATCATCCGTGTGTGTTATTCATTATTATATCGGGTAGGCTACATTCTAATAATAATTAATATATAAAACAGCAGATATTCCTTTCAACATTTTAGAGTTGGTTTTATCGCGTCTTCCGTCGTTTATGCAGAGTGTAACAAGACCGTTAACGAAGCCGTCAACCAAGCGTTATGGAAATCAAACTTAGTAACTTGGCAAATATTATTGCTGGGAAACGATTCTTTTTTAAAGTTAAAATCACGTTTTACGGTAGGACTCAATGTAACGCACTCAAAACATAGTGCTGATGGATGGATTGAATAGTACGGGGGTCATTGATATTTAAAGTAAAGATCTTACATGCAAAACATGTATTTAAACAAACAGACTTTTGAAAAAGTTGGAACTTTGACCCCCAATATTTCCGAAACTAGAATGTTTCCAGGTATGGTCTAGAAAAAACAAATCGTAATGACGGGGACAACAAGTGTCTTTCGGCTTCTTTACGGGTCTTGTTACAACTTTATTCATAAACACACACTACCTCAAGCTATAAGACTGCCCTCCAAGTCTGCCTGTGTGCCCCCACTACGAACTACAGGGATTATTAAATCGTCAGAGGCATTTTCTGGCAGCCTTTTCTAGTAACAAAAATGTAAGTATCCAGTCAGTCAGCACATTACCTAATAACGTTTTTTACTTACGAGCGGCTGGGCCCCTTTCGTTGAAATTAAAAAAATAAGGATAATTGTAATTCTCAGATTAACAACATCCAGTCTCATTATCTTGTCATGACATATTATAGTTACCGACTGATATTTTATCCGCACTTCCTCTTCCTCCTGAACCCCTGCGCGTGGCCTCTGAACAAACATATTATAATTAATCCATAACCAAAATATATTAGTTTTCCATTCGACCTACAAATTGACAGTTTATATTTCGACTACAAGTGCAACTAGAGAGGAAGACCAAAGAAACGATGAGTGGACTGTATGAAAGATTATATTATGGTGATTCATGAGATAACGACTAATTACAATAGTATAGAAGAACATGCACCGGCGACCCCAAATAAATTGAGAAAAGGGCAGGATAATAGTGATAAAGTGAAAATAGAAACTACACTACAGTACGATCTACAGGATATTTTGAAGTAACAATGAATACCTGAAACAGTGATACTTGTACCAGACGTCTGTCTGCCAAAGTCTCTTCTTTCTAAACCCTAAAATAATAACAAACTGTGATGTATTTTGTTTAAATGAAGACAGCAGACGAAAGCTGACAACAAAATGAAAAGGTAGTAGACAGGTACATTAGATACCACGAAGATAGTCGGTGTAGGAATTGCCAATTATTTATTTACTTACGAAACTTGATAGTGTCCGAAATGAAACGGTTGAGAGCGGATCCAGCAGTTACCTCTTTCAACAATGATTCAATGATTCATATCCCATACTAATATAATGAAAGCGAAAGATTAATTTTTTCGCACCTAACGACTGAAAGGTTTTTTTATTGAAGCTTAGGATAGTGGATACTTTTTATCTCGGTAGTCCGTGTCCGTGGGACAAATTCTAACTTACACGCGGGCGTAGCCGCGGGCAAAAGCTAGTATTGATATAAAGCACATCTTACCCCGCGGTCTTGTCTCTGAGCATCACGGTCTTCACGTTCGCCTCCTCTACCCCCGCGTCCGTCAGCTCCTCGTTCCCCACCCCACTCCCTACCTCGCCCACGTTCTCGACCACCATCATCTCTATCATCTTCACCCCTTCTACCCCGTTCTCGACGCCCTTCATCTCTATCATCGTCACCCCTTCTATCCCGTTTTCGAAAACCTTCATCTCCATCATCTTCACCCCTTCTACCCCGTTCTCGACGACCTTCATCTCCATCATCTTCACCCCTTCTACCCCGCTTTCGACGTCTTTCATCTATATCATCTTCACCCCTTCTACCCCGTTCTCGACCATCTTCATCTCCATCATATTCACCCCTTCTACCCCGCTTTCGACGCCCTTCATCTCTATCATCTTCACCCCTTCTACGCCGTTCTCGATCACCTTCACCTCCATCATCTTCACCCCTTCTTTTGTCTTTTTCATCTCTATCTTTGGAACGGCCTTCCCGGTATTTTGATGAGGTTTCACCATCTTTTTTTTCACCTTTTCCTCGTCTATCCTTACGTTCCTCCTTTTCACCTGTCTCGCCTAGTTTTTTTTTATCCCAATTTTCTTCTTTCCCGGCTCGATCTTCTTTTTCCCGTCTTTCGGCCCTTTTTCTTTCACGTTCAACCCTTCTGTCATCGTCTCCCCCTTCTGTAGAGCTGCTCGAGTATGTCTCCGAATCATCATCATAGCCGTCGTCATAGCTACCATGTTCGCGTGCGAGTTCGGTTATTTCATCGCACTTTATCTCTACATCTTGCTCGAGTATATTCAATTGGCGAGCCAAAATGTGGAGGGTTGTTTGTAGTAGTTTGAAGTTCACTCGATTTCCCTGGAAAGATTATAAAAAAATGCAATTTACCGCCACTGATCTGAGTCACTGCTTTATACCATGTGTGAATAATCGGCAATTGTATTTATGTTAAACGTACGTTTCTTATATTCAATTCTATCATATCATCTCCATATGCTTTCAGTTTGGATGCAGATGAATTAGTACCTATAGTCTGATTGACATGTTTCACTTAGACAAAAAATTTAAATAGACAAAGGATCTACCTACATTTCTTAGGCTGCGACCGCACTGACAGGTAGCTTGCTTAGCGCCCAGAGTCTAGGGGAGTTGCCTTGCGAGTAGCGAAGTGAAACGATCGTTCTAGTGTTACGTATCCGGCCGCATTGCGCATTATTTTGATACACGCGAGGCGACTAGCGCAGGCGCCAAGCGCGCAGTGCTCTAGGGACTCAGCAAGCTCTCCACTTAACGATTACCTATAACTCAAAACACGTCATCTGCTGACAAAAAGGAAGACTCTCATTGAGTGCCCATTGCATTGCAGTAAATAAGTTCCACAACTTTGCTATAACGTTTTTGTTTGTTGTTGTTGTTTTTGTATAACGATGGAAGGCCCGGAGTGTAACTTGTAGAAGACCTTTAAAAAAGTGTATATCACTAGAAAAAATGGATATGAGAAACTCCATTAACTCATCATATTCGGATGAATTCTTGAGTAGAAGCCTAGACGTTTCTTCGCATATTACACCATCATGCCGAGACGAAATGGACTCCGAAATAAGTAAATTAAAGGCGGACCTACAATCTACGCAGGATGAATTAGAAAATGTCATTCTCGAAAATGTAGAACAGAAAAAACAAATTGTCTAACTATCTCAGGAAGTTGCAATTCCAAAACAGATCTGCCGAAGTCCACGAACAACTTTTAGCCAGTCAACCATGCAGAAACAAAGTCAAGCGTCGGCTTACTGAGTCACTTAGAAACTCTCCGCTCAAGATGCAAAGCTCACCTAGTGATGAAAAACTTCAGGCCCACACTCATTCACTGTTCCAACAAGAAAAAACACAAAGCAACATACCTACAATAGAACTGGGATGTTCTGAGCTAAGTGTTACAACATCAGTTTATAATCCACAAAGCAGACAATCATTCGAACGCTCAAAATTCGTTTACTTTGTTAACACTACTAAATAAAAGTGATCACCAACGTTCGCAAAATTTAACAACTGTTGTTCGAAAAATTATTATTTTAGGTGACCAACAATTACTAGGTTTGCCACTCAGATAAAGTTATAGAGGGATGCCAATAAGTGGAAAAACGTATATTCTGTATCAAGAGTGTCAGCCAAACGCAACTAGTACACAAATATTGTAAAAAATGCGACGATTATATAAAAACTTTGCACAATGACGATATAGTAATATTGGGTGTATAGGAAGCATTGACAAAAACCCGTACAAATTTCTATTAGAGTTGATTCCGACCCTGCATAAACTAAGAAACAACCCTATTTAATAATCCCTATTGTAGTGCCCATTATTAAAAATAAAACGGGTGATTTAACTGACCTAAAGAACTACAGGTCCATATCTCTGGTAACGGTGATCGCGAAAGTGCTTGACAGCCTGCATAACAGACAACTTAATAACTTTGTTCAGCTGCACGACAATCAGTTCGGATTTCGATCCAGACTATTTACTGAGTGTGCCATCTTGTGTCTAAAGTGGGCTGTGAGCTACTCGGATAGGAAAACTCTTACGTATGCTTGCTTCCTCGACCTCTCTAAAGCTTTTGATCTGGTCGCACACAGTATCCTCTGGAGGAAGTTAGAGGCTCCCTCTAACTTCCTCCAGAGGATACTGGAGTTCCTACTGAGTTAGTAAACACTTTTAAATGCTGGTATGGAGGCCAAATCAATCAGGTACGCTGGGCCTGGCATTTTCGAAGCCGTATAGGTTGGTGTGTGGGGTGAGGCAGGGGGGATTGACTTCACCCACGCTCTTCAATCTATATGTCATTGGGCTGATCGAGGTGCTCAGTAGAGAGCGTGCCGGCTGTTACATTGACGGAGTATGTGTGAACAACTAATATACATAATAACTTCTGATTACTACTTCAATGTAAACTCACTTTATTGGATCCAAAGGCCGTTTGCATGAGGTCTTCGACATTGAGGAGCAGTGTCTTGTCGCTCATCACAGGCTCGTCGATTAATTTCATTTTTTTTTTACGATATCGTTTATTCATGGTTGCAGGTAAAAATATTAAAGCAAATAAACAATTAGAAAGTATCTAAAATTAAACTAAACTATCTAAAATTACAATCCAAAATTTGTTTGCTAAATCAAAACTATATTCATAACCAAATTCCGTGAAGATTATTTTCTCTGGCAGCCAAAAAATCTGTCAATTGTCAATGTCATTGAAGTCGAAGAACACAATACTCTTTGGTACACCTGTGTATAATCAGCCAGAATAGAACACAGAAAAACCGCGATTGTAAAACTTTTTTCAGGTTATTAACAGCCGATAGAATCCAGACGTCTAGGTCCCTTCCTTCCTTCCCTTTCCTTTTTTGCCGAATATGGTAGTTTTCATTTGCTAGTCAAACGCGGAAGCCAACGGTCACTTTCCCTGTTGTTGACACTACACTGAAGAGTGCATAGTCTAAGCGAATGGTATGTGCGCAGGAAAGGAGACGTATTTTTTCAAGCGCTTGTCCAGTGGGGACGTGAGATGAGTGCGGAGGCACCCGTACCTGCCTCACACTAGCGCGCCTTGCGTGCCATCGAATACGCTAAAGTTTTTTCTACTCGGAGATCACACTGCTCCGCCCAAGTCAGCACAGTTCTTCTGCGCAGCGGGCAGGCTGTTTTCTCGGTGGAAATACTACGCCGCTCATCTCCGCAGATCTGCACTCCTCACCGCTTTGGAGGAAATCGGCTCTAAGTTTACAGGAGTAGCAGCTACCTCGCTCAACGGTATAAAATACGTAAACCAGTATTTTAGACCGCAAATCGTAATGTCCAAGATATTATTCCAATCATTATTGACTTAAAGACACAAACAACTGCATGATTACAAAAAAACTTAAGTGAATTTGAAGAAATGTCCTAAAACCAGGTTGACAAAGAGTTACGTTGAGGCAAGAATCAAATTACATAGGACAATATTGGACAACGATCAGGGAAAATCAACAGTTCATGAAGATAATGCCGAAAGAAAACGCAACGCAATCTAAGCATTACGACATCGTTTGCTCGACTGACATGGTTTATTGTTACGACTGTATAGACAGTTTTGGCAGTAAAAAAAAACTGGATTCACTGCTCCAAATGTCTTTTAAATACCCGGACTTGATGCCAACCCGTACACTAGCATATTATACATAAATAATAATCCTTTATGATTTGTTAATCACTGTGTATTTTTTGTTGCATCGAGCTCAAATTGAAATGCTGGCCACCCTTCAAAAGCAGTAGGACTTTCTCTACTCTCCTTTAAAGATATTTGCAAAAAAAAGTAACGCGCAAATTCTAATGTTGCTGTCCTTCTCGACGACCGGCACGATTGGTTTCGCCCAGTCAGATCGTTCCACAGGAGAGACAATGCCGTCCCGCTGTAGCTGGTAAAGCGCGCACTCCACCCGGCTCGCGCAGAGCTTACGCCAGCGGGCGCGCGGATGAATACCGGCCGAGCCCCGCGTTGCGGCGCCGCGCCGCGGGTATTTCACCGAATCAGAACGCTGCTAGCTTAGCCCGCTGCCCGCTGATACGGTGAAATCCCCGCGGCGCGGCGCCGCAACGCGCCGTGTGCCTTCGCCCTCACGCGCTCACCGTGCCGCCGCCGCCGCGCAGGTGAACCGCTCCAGCCCGTCCGCGAACACTTCACAGTATTTGGAACTGAAAGCAACCAGATCAAATATTGTTTTTGTACATAACAACCTCATTACTGTTACAATCATAGGTTACTGTAGGTAATTGTATTTTTAGTTTTGACATCTACTGCCGGGCTAATAGTAGTGTTTTTCCATTCTCAATAACATATAAATCTAATTGCTTATACCAATTTTTATATTTCACTTACGTTTGTATAACTCCAAGGAGTTTTTACTAACTCGCCGGAATAATACTTTAGTGTTAAATTACTAGGCTTATGTGTTATATCATTAAACAATCTCTTATAGCACTCCCACCTTATGCATGACACCGCACTGCCGGTGTCACATTCCATTTAAATGTCAATATTATTTACATTTAGTTCGACATAAATTGGACTACACAGAGTCGCTGATTTTACAAACATCTACAAATAATACCCCATCGCTCATCACTTTCATTGGAATTCCTTATTTGAATCACGTTCATGTCCACGTTGTAGTGTTCCGATAAATTGGGGCAAACGTCGCAAATGTCGTACTTGGTTAACAACTCGGCACAAATAACGCACGAATTTGTACTTGGTTGCGTCGTGCCGCGCGCCGCATACTCGACACTGCTGTTGCTGCGCGCCGCATACTCGACACTGCTGTTGCTGCGCGCGCTCACCCAGCTTCATGGGTGTGCGGCCGCTGATAAGAGGCGCGCGCCGCGCCACTGTCCGCTAGTAGCGGGTAGGTAGCGGGTAGGTAGCGGGTAGGTAGCGGGTAGGTAGCGGGTAGGTAGCGGGTAGGTAGCGGGTAGGTAGCGGGTAGGTAGCGGGTAGGTAGCGGGTACGTATCGGGTAGGTAGCGGGTCGGTAGCGGGTAGGTATCGGGTAGGTATCGGGTAGGTATCGGGTAGGTTTCGGGTAGGTATCGGGTAGGTATCGGGTAAGTATCGGGTAGGTAGCGGGTCGGTATCAGGTAGGTATCGGGTAGGTAGCGGGTAGGTTTCGGGTAGGTATCGGGTAGGTATCGGGTAGGTATCGGGTAAGTATCGGGTAGGTAGCGGGTCGGTATCGGGTAGGTAGCGGATCGGTAGCGGGTACGAAGGGGTTAGGTAGCGGGTAGGTATCGGCTAGGTAGCGGGTAGGTAGCGGGTAGGTATCGGGTAGGTAGCGGGTAGGGAGTCGGTAGGTGTAGAGTGGTAAAAACACAATGAGTAGGTAGAAACCTGCATTGCAAATGCAACGCAAGCCGGGTACAGCTAGTTACAAATATATCACACAACCAAAGAGTATTGTATGTAAGAGAGAGAGAATAGACAGATTTTTTGTCTGTCAGAGAAAAGAATTTTCTCAGAATTTGGTTATGAATATAGTTTTGATTTAGCAAACAAATTTTAGATAGTTTACATTACTTTCTAGTAATTTTTTATTTGCTTTAATATTTTTACCTGCAACCATGGATAAACGATATCGTAGAATGATCGACGAACCTGTGAATAGCGACAGGATACTCCTCCTCAGTGTCGAAGACCTCATTTATACCGCCTTTGGATCCAATAAAGTGAGTTTACATTGAAGTAGTAATCAGAAACTTAAGTTCTTGTTCTTTTTGGTGACTTTCCTATTAAGCTTGGCCATGAACTCAGAATGTTTCTCTTTGTCTGTTGCAAGGTGGAACAGCTCAGCAGCATTCGTGGTCCATTCACGAATGTTGCTCGCTCACCCAACACTATTTTCTTCGGCCAACACTGCGTCTGCCTGTTACTTTGCTAGTAATTTTTTGTTAGACAATTTAAGAACACACAATTTATAATAGTCCATGGGAGCAATTAAGTTAACGTGACAAAACTACCTGTCGTTATTATTGCGGCGGACGACTTTTCTGTCTCACCACAAATTATGTCAAATCAAATCAAATCAAAATCAAATCAATCTTTATTTGTGAACACAGGTATTATAATAAAGGTCTTATGTATACATTTTAGTCGAGCTCTGCGTCCTACCAATGTAATTGGTGTACAAATATTAGCTTTTTAGTAAAATGTCTGTATCTGTAACACAAAGTGGAGTTCGAATAAATAATGTGAATTCAGCGTACTATTATTAAATGATTAATCAATTAGAATTTATTTTTACATGTAAGTCAATGGTAAATTATATAAAATGCTCGTAATGTCATATTTTATAATTTTGTAAATAATGTCAATTAAATGTATCATTATAATAAAAGGCTAGCAATGTCATATTTTGTCATTTAAAAATTCCTCGATAGAGTAGTACGTCTTATCAATTAGAAATAAATACAATTTTCTTTTGAATTTGCGGACACTATCTTCAGTCCTTATACATTTTGGTAATTTATTATAGACCTTTGGAGCCATTACAAAAATACTGTTTTTGTATAGTGCAGCACTAGATCCGACTGTTTGTAACAGATCACAACGACACTGACTAGTTACTCGAGCAAATTTATGTAAATTATTTTTGACGAACATAGACGTTTCATAGATGTACAACGACGGCACAGTTAGTATTTTCGTATTTTTAAAAAACGGTTTGCAGCTGTCCGTTGTCTTCAAATTATATATAGCTCGTATGCACCTTTTTTGGCACTTAAATACCATATCTTTACCCGCAGCATTGCCCCAAAATATAATTCCGTATCTCAGTGTTGAAGCTACTAGACCATGATACGCCGTTAGAACTGTTACTCGATTGGCCGTTTTACTTAGCATGTGCAAAGCATAGGAATGTTGGTTCAGCTTACTGCATACCTTTTCAATATGTGAACTCCATTTTAACGTGTTTTCTATGTTTAGTCCAAGAAATTTAGTCACATTTGCTTCATTAATAATTTTGTCCTTGTATTTAATATTTAAGTCCAGGTTGTAATTTATCCTTTGATGAAATTTCATTAATACTGTCTTATCAAGATTTATAACCAAATTATTATTTTGCAGCCAATTCACAACTGATAGTAAGGTGGAGTTAATCTCAGCCTCTAATGTGCTTATCTCGTCACAATTGAAAAGTAAAGTGCTGTCATCTGCAAACATTGTCATTGGATATGATGATGCTGTCGGAAAGTCGTTAATATAAACAATAAATAGGGGCGGCCCGAGTACACTACCTTGTGGAACTCCATAATTCACCGCTCTCTGGCTAGATTTATATGTTATTTCGTTTTTTTTACAAATTCTACTAATTGTCGTTATTTGTTGCCTATCACAGAGATAAGATTCGATTAAATTTGATATATTTCCTCTTATTCCGTATGCGTTAAGTTTATTTATCAGTAGTTTATGGTCTACGCGATCAAATGCTTTTGACATGTCCATATAAAGCGCCAGAGTTGGTAGTCTCTTATCCACTCTGCTGCTAACCATATGTAAGAAATCGTAGATGGCCATGTCAATAGATTTGTTTTTCCTAAAACCTTTCTGGTTTTCAACGTATAAGCAATTTTTCTCAAAGTATGAAGTAAGTTGATAAAATATTGCTTTCTCGAATACTTTTGAAAAGATCGGTACTAACGCTATAGGTCTGTAGCAGGACATATCTTCTCTGTTGTCTTTCTTGAAGAGAGGTTTTATAATTGTTATTTTTAATTCTTCTGGAAAGTGACCATGGCATATGCACATATTGATAAGATGACTCAACACAGGAGCAATTATTGTGGAAACCCGTTTAACAATATTTGTACTTATATCGTCATACCCAGTGCTAGACGTATTCTTTAGCGACATAATAATTTGGTGAATTTCTTGTGGTATTGTAGGCAACATAAACATGGATGTAACTCTATTGCTTATTTTGTGTATATTTTTATTCATGTCTAAATTAGTAACTGGCTTCACTTGATCTACAAAGTAATCGTAATCAGTAGTAGAGATGGCCGACTATTCGACTGGCTGACTGCGGTTGCAAAAAGACCGACTAATCGGCCAACTAGTCAGCCGATCATTGCTTTCGGCGGAGTTTGGGAGGCATCCCAATATCCATGGCGTTCCACGTGCGTCTTAATGATGTACCATATACTCAGAAATAAATAAATTTTATCTTATCTTAAGGGATTCGCCGATATTGAGAACAAAATACAACGAATCCGCCCAAACCCCACGTGCGGTCATGGATGACCACACAGACAGTCGGTGATGGTTGTTGTTCTGGCTTTCAGGAGTTACAGTGGTTTGGGAATAGTGTGGCCGGTTTGTGCGGTCATGGAAAAAGGACGGACCTGAAGAATCTTAAAAAACCGACCAAGTGCGAATCGTACTCACACGCACACAGGGTTCCGTAGCACCAAAGAATGTAATAAAAGTATTTTGAAGGCTCATTCTTAATGTTGTATTTTTTACATTCAACAGCAAAACTAAATGTGTTTTTCCTAGTATGTTATAAATGAAAAACAAAGTTACTGCTGCAGTTAGCTTATTCAAACCAATTTACTTTGAAAGGTTTTTCACGTTCTACAATCCTACATTTTTTCATAATTTTCCTCCTCTTTAAAACGAGACATTTTACCACTTTGGAAGTGTCTATGTTTCAAACGATTGACTTTGAGAATAAATGGTTCTAGGAACACCAATGTCATTTTTATAGACCTATCTCTAAACACCCCGCACGTATAGGTTTGATGGTTTTTTTGAAGTGAAAACTTCTTTAGCGGCGTTGAGCACTTTAAAAAAATTGTTCTGTAATGGGTATAAAATCTTAAACTCGCGTCAGGACACTCGCGTCAGGACACGTGACAAAGCGTAAGACGGATGGAGAGTAGACGATTTTGAACTTAACCTTCAACATTTTATGGTTTAAAATTATTTAAAGAAATTTGGAAAAAGCGTAAGACGGATGGAGAGTAGACGATTTTGAACTTAACCTTCAACATTTTATGGTTTAAAATCATTTAAAGAAATTTGGAAAAAGCGTAAGACGGATGGAGAGTAGACGATTTTGAACTTAACCTTCAACATTTTATGGTTTAAAATCATTTAAAGAAATTTTTAAATGTTTCCAATCAACTTTGAACCTAATGCTTTAGGGATAAACACGGAATAGAAAAAACCGTAGACAGAGTATTCTATAGACTGCTGGATATCTTCCTTTGCATTCGCACAAGAAAAAGAAGAACATATAAACGTCACTAGCAAAGAAAAGAGACAGAGTATAAATATTTCTGTCCCTTATCGCGTGTCGGCTGAGCACATCATTGTCAGTGCACAACAAGTTTGACGTTTGTGGCGGTGCCAGATTGACATCCAATTTGTTTATTAACAATTGCATCGAAATTATACACATTATATAATCTTTTCGAGCTTAATTCGACAACAGTACATTTGTGCAACTGTGCAAAATGGTAAGGTGCAGTGTAATAAACTGTAAAAGTGATAGTTTGATGAAGATTGCTGGGCTGTCCTTTCACTCGTAAGTATTAGATCTTTTTAAGTATTCAATCGCTTTGTGTCCTATTATTTCTCATAAAATAGTCGCAGTAATGTACCAACTAATTCGTTTAATGGATAAATCTCGTATAATCGTGATTTTTGCAATAATTTTATTATCTTACCTCAAAATTCAGTGTTGCCACTTTTTGACGGGGAATTTACCCTTTAATATGGGTAATACCGAATAATGCAATGTCTATAAAAAAATACTCTTCCGACCTTGATTCATATGATATTAGTAATACGCACTACTTAAAATCTATGTTAGTAACACACGTATTATACGATTTTAATTCGTATAACTGCACTCACCTGACGCAAAAAATGAAAGATAATAAAAAGTCTTATTAAATTTTCAGATTTCCGAATAAACCCGAAATAAGAAACTTGTGGATTGCTGCTACCGCATGAATCTTTAGCATGTGATCCTATGATCAACATAGATCATGATTATTTAACAGATCCTTCTAGGCTTACTCTTTATTCTAAAGAAATAATAACCTATATTGCTGGTTTTATTGCAAGAAAGTTGAGGAAAGTTATTAAATGTGAGGATTGTCTTTTGGCTTTGATCACAGATAAGTATCACGGAATCATTACGACTGAAGGACATGTATCCATGGTCATGAAAAAAAAAAATCACTAAAATAAATAAATCAATAATATAAATTTAAAAAAAAAATCACGGAATCATTGCTAGAAGAGACAAAGGAGGCCTTATTTATCCTTCTACTGACTTAAATAAAGTCTGTGAATTGGCAGAAAAGATATTTCGAGCGCGTTCACATAAAGGAAATTCATTTTTTAATGAGAAAAATGTGATGTCAACACTTATATTATCGTGTTACAAGGAATGCACACGTACCAATATTAATATATTTATTAATGACCATTTCGACAGTCAGCCTTTTATAGGGAATCACAGAACTCTCCTCATTAAATCAATCGCAATGCATTACTTCGAAACCCGTATTCACCATAGTACCAAACAATGTTTTGAACCACAATCGAAAATAAGAATTATACATAATAAGTTAGTGCTTTTTCAAGGACAGTAATTTGTTTATAAATAAAATATTACAGTTGCATCATTGCTATGTTTTATCGTTTTCTGTGTATTGGAATGTTCATTTTAATTTGCAAGTGTATGAGTTTGGCGACACTGGTTCCCGTACTAAGGCAGTCTAAGGGCACTTCCATAAATGATAGTACTTTTATACTGATAAAGCAATTGGTGCAAAATTATTCCCTAACCATTCCAAAATATCAAACATGCTCAACGTTAATAATCAAGTTTTCACTTCTGCCGGCACTCCCGGAGTGCTAGTTTTTTTTTTTTTAGTTTGAATTCCATGTAAGCGGTTTACAGAATACATCTACTTACCAAGTTTCAACTGTGTAGTCCTAATAGTTTCGGAATAAAGTGGCTGTGACATACGGAAGGACAGACAGACAGACAGTCACGAAACCCTAAAAAACATTTGGCTACGGAACCCTAAAAATTAAGGAAACACCATTCAAGTGAATTATATTATCAATATTTTTGTGACAAAATTTATTTTAAAACATATTGATATTTTTTCAAAATCAAAATATTTTTATTTCACATAGGCCTACATGGGCACTTATGAAACGTCGACAAAAAGGTGCACGGTTCGGGTTGGTCGTTTCCTATGGAGAAGAACCGGCAAGAAACTCCATGGTTACTCTTTTAAAATAATTAGATTTTACAATATTATCATGTTACAGCATTAGTACTCAAGTATGGGGGGACAGCATAGGCCCGACAATAAGTCGTGGCTTACTACACAAAAAAACGGAAAACAAGATAAGAGGTTAACAAAAGTTATCACACCTCTAGGAATCTACAAGGCCTACACTGTTCACACATTCACAAACGTCCAGTCAGTGCAAGCATTTGTCAGTTATCGTGGAGCTCGACTTATAACTCAAGGAGCTCAACGTCACGACGAACAATACCAAAGAAAGAACATTTGGGTGGGTCGCTCATAGTACTTTGGAAACCGGAAACCCAAGATACTGAAGAAATTCCTAGTCAGGCAACCCACTAATTATTAATAAATGAGATTTAAAACATATGAATAATAAAAAACAATGACTTGTGACTTTGGGTTATCTATTTATGACAATTGACTTATGACATCATTTGCTGCTGGACTAGTAGTTAACTTTTTCACGAGATTATTTTTTTTTAAATGCACGTTTTTATGTAAGGTTTTTACTTTAAACACCTCCATGACCCCCGTTCTATTCAATCCATCCATCGGCACAATGGTGTAGTGCGTTACATTGAATCCTGCAATATTTATTGCGTAAAGTTACTTAGTTTGATGTACACAATACTTGGTTGACGGCTTAGTGAAGAGTCCGTTCACAGCCTTTATGTTATAAAGACTGACCCGGCCCGACCGGCCACCAATATGACTAAAAGGAGTAAGCTCTTTAGTACCACGGGAACCATTCCTGCATCCATTTTGTGAGGCAGACATAATGGAGTTACTTTCTTTGTCTTTATTTATTAATTTTCGCTCTCAAAATGGATGTAAGAAGCTTATAGACCGTCGAAAAGCACGTAATCGGTCTATAACTTTTGGGGTCCGCGCGACTTATGGTGCTGGTGGGTAAATACTGTTGTTAGAAACTGCGGTAGTGACCCAGACTTTAAGGATGACTGGAATTGAGATGCCCGGCAAAGTAAGGAAAAAGGATGGATGAAAGGAAGATGCAAAATCAAAATTTGTGATGTCTGTCTGGTCCTGGAGATTTCCAGTTCGGTGACGGACGGACTGCTCTGGCTACATCTAATGGCGTAATTGAAACAACTTCCATTTCTGAAACAGTTTCACACACTCGCATGACATCACGTTAGCCATATTTTGCTCAGAACGCTCCCAATCCCTGATCTCTCACCGCTCTGGAACATGCGGTTCTGCGAGTACCGATCAACCCAGCGTTTACGAATGCTGTGAACAAACTTTTAGCTTCAGGAAGTCTACGCGCTCTGTGACACGCCCGCCTCATAATCTTTAAATTCATTCATTCAATCAAATTTTTAATTTTTCACTAGCTTATGTTACCCGGGATAACGCAAAGATTCTACTGATACCACATACTTGAAATGGGTTCGGGCGTTTAGAAGGCGGAATAAAGAAACACACACGCGTGCATATACATGCATGAACCCAAAAACATAAAACTCCTTTTTTGGGCAGTCGTGTGTAAACGCGCAACGCGCCGCGAGACGCCTAGCCACACGCGACGCGCAACTCACCACGTCTCCGTGAGTCCTGAGAGTTGTACGAGTATGTAGATCCTTTGTGTATCTAAAGTGTTTGGTTAAGTGAAACATGGTTAATCAGACGATAGGTACGGTCTGATAGTGGACATTTGAAAGTTTAATAGGGAAAACCTCAGTTTCTTCACAAAACAGCTTTAATCTCAATTTTGGTAATTATTACAAAAGAATTAAGAGTTTACGTGGCGACGCACCCGTGTACAGATTATGGACTGCAAAAAAATGTTCAGTGTGCAAAAACTTGTAACAGTTATAGCACCACTTGAATGTTCAACTTGGTGGTATCAAGAAACCATCAGGCGCAAGTATGGCGCAGACAGGTACTAATTCAGCTGCATCCAGACTAAAGGCATATAGAGATGATATGATAGAATTGAATATAAGAAACATACGTTAAACATAAAAATATAGCAGATTATACACAAGCACGATAAAGCAGTGCCTCAGGTCACTGGCGCTAAATTGTAATTTTTTATACCTTTCCAGGGCAATCGAGTGGACTTCAAACTGCTACAAAAAGTCTTCCTCATTTTGGCTCGCGAGTTGCGTTTGCTTCAACAAGATGTAGAGATAAAGTTTGATGACATAATTGAACACGCACGCGAAAATACAGCTAGCTTTGACGACAGCTATGATGACGAATCGGATACATACTCGAGCAGCTCTGCAGAAGGGGAAAAAGATGAGAGAGGGACTGAACGTGGAAGAAAAGATCGAGCTAGGAAAGAAAAAAAAGGAGATGAAAAGGTCCGAGGTAAAATAGGGGATAAAACGGAACTAGGCGAGACAGGTGAAAAGAAGGAACGTAAGGATAGACGAGGAAAAGGTGAAAAAAAAGATGGTAAAACCTCTTCAAAAGACCGGGAAGGTAAAGGCCGTTCCAAAGATAGAGATGAAAAAGATAAAAGGTCCAGAGATAGAGAAAAAAGTTCTGGGGGTAGAAGGGGTGAAGATGATGGAGATGAAGGTTTTCGAAAACGGGGTAGAAGGGGTGGAGATGATGGAGATGAAGGTGATCGAGAACGGGGTAGAAGGGGTGACGATGATGAAGGTGAAGGGCGTCGAGAACGGGGTAGAAGGGGTGAAGAAGATGGATATGAAGGTTTTCGAGAACGGGGTAGAAGGGGTGAAGATGATGGAGATGAAGGTTTTCGAAAATGGGGTAGAAGGGGTGAAGATGATAGAGACGAAGGGCGTCGAAAGCGGGGTAGGAGGGGTGAACATGATAGAGGTGAAGGTCGAGAACGGGCTAGAAGGGGTGAAGATGATAGAGATGAAGGTGGTCCAGAACGTGGGCGAGGTAGGGAGTGGGGTGGGGAAAGAGGAGCTGATGGACGCGGGGGTAGAGGAGGTGAACGTGAAGACCGTGATGCTCAGAGACAAGACCGCGGGGTAAGATTTGCTAATAAGTAAGCTTTATATCAATACTACCTATGAAACCGAAAAGCAGCGAAATATCGGGAACTCAAAACAAACAGTGGACATGGTACATATCCCGTTTCTAGTGTTAATTATAATACTATCTAAGGCCTGCGGCTGCGCCCGCGTGGAAATTTGTCCCACGGAAACTGATACTGACTGATGACCGGGATAAAAAATATCCACTGTCCTAAGCTTCAATCATCAAAGCCCTTTCAGCCGTTAAGGCGCGAAAAATGTAACAGATAGAGTTATGTATGTATATGTTTATTTTTGAAATAGGTTTTTACAAACACTTTTACGCGTCGTCTTTTTTTCTGAGAAGAAACAGCCAAAACAAACTCAGAGGTCATAGACTCTTTTAACGTCCAGACATAATCTTTGTCAACTCACATTATAGTTACTTTCGCTTTCAATATATTAGTATGGAATATGATCATATGAATGAATTATAGTTGAGGGCCTTGCGGGTAACTGCTGGACCCGCTCTCAACCGTTTCATTTCGGACACTATCAAGTTTCGTAAGTAAATAAATAATTGGCAATTCCAACACCGACTATCTCCCTGGTATCTAATGTACCTGTCTACTACCTTTTCATTTTGTTTGTGTTTGTCTGTGTTTGTCTTCATTTAAACAAAATACATCACAGTTTGTTATTATTTTAGGGTTTAGAAAGAAGAGACTCTGGCAGACAGACGTCTGGTACAAGTATCACTGTTTCAGGTATTCATTGTTACTTCAAAATATCCTGTAGATCGTACTGTAGTGTAGTTTCTATTTTCTCTATATCACTATTATCCTGCCCTTTTCTCAATTTATTTGGGGTTGCCGGTGCATGTTCTTCTATACTATTGTAATTAGTCTTTATCTCATGAATCACCATATAATCTTTCATACAGTCCACTCATCGTTTCTTTGGTCTTCCTCTCTAGTTGCACTTGTAGTCGAAATATAAACTGAGAATTTGTTACTCGAATGGATAAATACATATATTTAGATTATGGATTAATTATAATATGTTTGTTCAGAGGCCACGCGCAGGGGTTCAGGAGGAAGAGGAAGTGCGGATAAAATATTAGTCGGTAACTGTAATATGTCATGACAAGATAATGAGACTGGATGTTGTTAATGTGAAAATTATAGTAACTCTTTTTTTTATTTCAGCTGAAAGGGGGCCAGCCGCTCGTAAGTAATAAACGTAATTAGGTAATGTGCTGACTGACTGGATACTTACATTTTTGTTACTAGAAAAGGCTGCCAGAAAAATGCCTCTGACGATTTAATAATCCCTGTAGTCCGTAGTGGGGGCACACAGGCAGACTTGGACGGCAGTCTTATAGGTTGAGGTAGTGTGTGTTTATGAATTGTTGTCCATATAAGTTTTTAAACTGACATGGTCACTAACATTATCATTAACATTGAAGAACGGATATTTACCATGTTTACTATTTGTTTTGAGTTCCTGATACTTCGGCGCTGTTGCACCATGATCACAGATAAACTGAAGTTGTTGCGGGTGGATATTTATGAGCAGACAAATCGGTTTTCCCTCTTTTGTGTTCCATTTTTTGCAGTCGGTACCGTTACCACTGTCACTCACAACTCGATTTTGTTCTCGATACACGACGCTCATTGTGTCCGCTCGCGAACTTTTTTCGCCAATTTTTCAGTTTTTATATAGTTGAACCGTTGTATTCCAGGCTCTCGACAGTTGAAACCCATCCTCCTGGTTAAAGTTCTTATATTTGGGAATCTCAATCTTCTCATTCTAGTCTAGGTATATTATAGTAGTGTTCTGCCGAGATGACCTGAGGGTTATGTAACTCAGTCCGAGGCCATGTGCTTTCATGGGCCTCGGAATTCGCCACCGTCGGGATCCACACTGACGGTAGGAGGGGTTCCCATTGGCGTCGAGTCGACGTTGAAGTACCTAGGACTCGTCCTCGACAGCCGGTGGAACCTCGTGGAGCACTTCCGACGTTTGGCTCCCAGACTGGAACGGGCCGGGGCTGCCTTCAAGCGGCTCCTGCCCAACCTGAGGGGTCCAAACGCCTCCTGCCGGAGGCTCTATGCGGGGATCGTGCGGTCCATGGCCCTTTACGGGGCCCCGGTGTGGGCGCGTTCGTTGAGGTTGCGAGCCAAGCACTATCTGAATGCGCCCCAAAAGGTGGTAGCCGTAAGGCTGATCCGTGGGTACCGCACGATCACCCGCGAGGCGGCGAGCCTCCTTGCCGGATTGCCGCCATGGGATCTGGAGGCCATAGTCCTCGCGCGCCTGCACGAGTGGCGCGCGGAGGCACAGCGCCGCCGGGGGGAAACTCCGCTGCCGCGGCAAATTGTCGCGCATCGGACAGACCTCCGGCGCGATCTCATGGCGACATGGAGAGAGTGACTGTCGCAACCCCGTGCAGGGCACGCCACGATAGTGGCGATAAGTCCCCTCTTTGAGGAGTGGCTAGAGAGGTGCCACGGCGCCCTCACCTTCCGCCTGACGCAGGTCCTCACCGGACACGGATGTTTCGGGAGGTACACGGGGCAAACTAGATCGGTTTGCAGGGCACACCACAAAGATGTTGGTGTGCGTAAAATCAACGGCCGTCTGACTTCGCCTATTTATTAGTGTTTGCTTCACAATAACCCGTTGTCCACGCACACACAATAAAATTTCTTGTCACTAATGTTGCAGGGAATATGACGCATAAATTTAGCTTATCATACAATCGTCTCCGTGGCGCATTAGTCGAGCGTACGATAAATAATTACTTACTGCGCCGGCGCCGTAGGATCGAATCCGACTGCCAACAGCTTAATGTTTTTGTATGTTTTAATAAAATATTTTACATTTGTTTGTTCAATTCATTGCTTAACTATTAGCAAGTCTCTTTATATTTGGGTTAGAATGTATTAGTTGTCTACCCTCTAAAAATGACAAATCATGTTTAAGTTAGTAGTTTAAGTTCATCGTCATAATGCTATTGACTATCGGGCTTTCGTTACGTTTTTAGACATTATACCCTGCGTTTTTTGAGAAGTGCTTTTATTTGTGAATCAATATGAATCATTGAACCACACTTTTATGAGCTGAAATAATTCTTTTGCATGAGCAAAATGTTTCAATTAGTGAAATTGCGAGACGTTTAAAGATATCGGTGAGTAACAAAATGTTATTATGATGTTTAGAAGTTTAATATGTTTAAATAATCCACATGTTATTGATTGTTGTTTTTTGTAACAATATTTTATTATTGTTCACAGAGAAGGACTGTGCAATTGTGGGTCCATCGTTATGCAGATTCGGGAAGCATTGATCCTTGCCGACCGGGACCAAAGGCTGGATTTGCATTCACAGATTGGCATCTGATATAGTTGCTACGCATACCGCTGAGCCCTTCCTCACTACTCGTTCCACGGCAACTAAACATGACGTGACATTACAAACTGTACGAAACCACTTGCGAGCAGCTGGTGTGAAATGTTGTAGGCCAGCCAAGAAAATTTGAATGTCAGATATTCACAGGCAAAACCGGGTACGCTTCGCAAGAGAATATTTGGATTTTGATTGGTGCAATAATATAGTTATATTTAGAGATGAAAAATGTTTTAAATCAGACAAGGACGGTCGCAAAATATTGTGGCGAAAAGATGGTGAGCGCTATCATAAAAAAAAATATTCTTCCATGCAGGTCTAGTGGAGACATTTACTTCGTGCATGAATAAGTCATAGATAGCGAAGGCGCACCAATAGGATATTAATAAAAATATCAGGGGGTAATTCGATTTGTTTTATGTGAGTGATGTTATTGTTAGTGAGATAACAATTTAGGATACCTGTATCTTAATATCTATCTTATTAACATGTTTATTCATTTCACTAATAAATAAATTACCCACTTGAATAAGAAAAGTAACGTTATTTCTTGTCCGACTTAGAATATTTGTCATGCACAAAACTTTTTAATTTGTAATTATAATATAAAAAAAAACCTAGTCAATAAATGTTGTTGATTTCTTAATACAAATTGTTTAATTTTTACTTCCATATTTTTTTTCGAATAATGTTCTTATTATCAGGTAAATTACAATAAAAATTCAACAAAATGAAAATAAAAGTTTTTTAATAATGCAAAAAGTTGACGCCAGCGGCGCAGATTCGATCCTACGACACTTGATTTACCAGCCGAATGATTACACATCTATGCCACGACACCAGTTAGTCATAGGGTTAAATTGATGCTTCATATTCTTTACCTCATATTATACATATACTATAGTGAAGCAAACACTAACAAATAGGCGAAGTAATACACCAGTTGATTTTACGCACACCAACATCTTTGTGGTGTGCCCTGCAAACCGATCTAATTTGCCCCGTGTACCTGCACCGAATCGGGGGGGAGGAAACGCCCGTGTGCAATCATTGTGAGGATCGCCCGGAGGACACGGTGGAGCACACCGTGGAGGTCTGCTCCGCTTGGGCGGAGCACCGCCGTGTCCTAGCGGCGATTGGCGGCGGCGACCTCTCGCGTCCGGCCCTGGTTCAAGCCATGGTCATGGTCAGGGAATGGGAAGCCGTCACCTCCTTCTATGAAACAGTCATGCTAGCGAAGGAGGTGGCGGAACGTGAGAGGGAGATAACCTCACGTCCCAGCCGCCGCGGGAGAAGCACCGGGCGTCGGGGACCACGCCGTGATGGCTCTCAGCCACTGTAGGCGCGGGCCTGTGGACGGTGAGTAATGGGTTAGCTCGCCGTCCGTCCGTCTTGTGACGACAGGCCGTGTCGACGGCGCGTTTGTGTTCCACGCGCGCCTCAAAGAGATGTCAGCAAACAAGAGGGGCCCGCAAGGGCCTATACGCTATAAAACGCTGGCGTGACGAAAACCGCACGGAGAGAAGAGTGGAACGCTATGGGGGAGGCCTATGCCCAGCAGTGGGACAATAGGCTAGTAGGGAAAATATATAATATTCAGGTCGCAAACAGAGCAGGTAATCGGACATCTGGGACACTCCAGCAAGTGGGGTATAGTTTGATTCGGAGCGCCACACTCGGACTCGATGTTGGAGGAACCAATAATACCATTTAATACAATTTACCATTTTGCCAGATTATGTTTGCAGCGGCCTACTTGGTACGCAATCGACTCGGAGCTTTCCAAATAGGCCACTGTAGTTCACAGCCGGGAAAATTCTCTTGCTATAACTTGCTTCGTACTTTAGGTGGTAGGAATTTTAGTCTGCTACAGCTTATTGAGAGCGAGTCGGTTTTAGGCAGCCCGTTATTACTCGACACGTCTCATTTAGAGCTTGTTTTGCGTGAGCGGATCGGTGCCACACTGGGCATGAAAATTCACCAGCAGAAAAACATAGGGACATGCCGGTTGTTTGAAGAATATCGGGTGCTGCTCACCAGCTAGTGGAAACTAGGCGACGTAACAAATTATTTCGGGTCGCGACCTTCTGTTTCGTACTATGACAGTGTGACTTATACGTTAAGGCCCTGTCCAACGGGACACCTAGATACTTTGGATTGGGGCAATGTTCTACATTAGTTCCTCGCCATGAGATGTTGAGTGTCCGGTTCGAGTTCCTATTGCGGAGGCGGAATGCACACGACTATGTCTTGGACGGATTCGGCCGTTACTGTCATAGTATTTCCCCTCTGTCAATTTGTGCTCTACATTTTCGAAAGTCGCTGACTGTGCCAATTAGTTTATTGAATAGTCATTTTTTGACAACTATCTAGTTATTATTTACAAGGGTCTTGAATTGATACACCATAAAAAATGTTTGTATGAAAAACATCAGGTGTTCGGCCAGCCCGTATAGGCAGTATTGAGGTAGTGACTGCCTCCCAGTTCGCGCTGCTCGGGAAGGCAGTCAAGCAGTTGGAGCAGATCACAGGACCACAGCCGACGCCTGTGCTGCCGGATGACGAGACGCTGAGACAGGATCTGGCGAAAGGTCGCGCGTCGCTGCAAGACACCATGCAAGCTGTGCAGGTACCTGCCCCTTGAGGTTCACCTTTTAAACCTATACCTGTGTTGCATTTTTGTCATCTTCTTTTGTAGATTTTGCTTTTTGCAGAATATAATGTGTAAACTAGGGCAGTCCCAAAAGTACGCGACCTGACGTATAAATAGATGACAGTTGATGTTTGGTAGGAATACCAACCCTATAAAATTAAAATCTAGACATTCAAGCCGTATTTTTGCTTGACGCCCATCAATTAGTGAACATTGTCACTGAATTGAACATGGATTATTTTTATCACCGTTACGTGATACGAAACTTTCATTTGAAAAACTTCTGTCCAACCAATGTGAAAGCCGAGTTAGATTCTACTCTGGAGTAATATACAGTGATGTACATACATCGAGTAAGGTCCGCTCGCGGAGACGAGCAGAGATGCGCGAAGCGGAGAGGAGAGGAGATGCGTAAGAGCTAGAGTGTTTCCACCGAAGCTGTGCGGAGGTGTGCAAAGCGGCGCAATGCTCTTAGCACAACCCTCACCGCACACCGCTCACGTCGCCGCTGGCCTAAACAATTACGAGACGTCGCCTTTCTGCTCAACCGTTTCCACTAAAGCTAAGCGGAGACGAGAAGTGTAAATAACGAAATTCGATTAGTGGCTTACAACATATCTCTCTCTCGTCTCGTCTCCGCTTCGTTGGAGTCCAGCCCTTAAAAGGAGACTAAGTAGAGGTAAAAATGATGAATAACAGATGGCGCTGACCGTCAAGAAAAATATAGCTCCTCGTATTTAACTAATCACTACATAGTATAAAGCAAAGTCGCTTTCTCTGTCCCTATATCCCTAAATCTTTAAACTACACAACGGATTTCGATGCGGTTTTTTTAATAGATAGAATGATTCAAGAGGAAGGTTGATATGTATAATACATGCACTCGTGCGAAGCCGGGGTGGGTCGCTAGTTTAAAAATATAAAGAGTGACATTTTAGTGATAATAGGTGATTAACAGTACAGTCAGTAATGCAACTCATGTGGACAAATGTTTGTGACAACGGATATTATAGCCCAGTATAAATCGACCCTAAAAAAGGCTAAAATCGCAAAGCATGATGTAGTTCTGTATTTTTGATATATTGTATAGATCAGATATGGTGATGTAAATCCAAATGAAGTTGCAAAACTTCAAAAAACTTGTGCTCGCTACACACCACGCATTTTGGGATTTTTTTCACTTTTTGCTATAAAACTCAAAAGCAAATAAGATTCAGTATTTATATACGAGTAAAGACTAGTTATGCCCGCGAGTTCGGGAATTGCCCAAACTTTCGCATTTTTCAGTATTCAGTCAAAAAAGTATCGGGAAAGGCCGACTTGTTTATGGTTCTGTGCTGTTTTTAGTTAATATCTAGCGTGTATTGCGAATTTCATAATGAAGCGAATTTCATAATGCACAAAAACAAACGAACATAGAGTTGGTCTTAAATTTTGCATCGGCAATGGAATTTCGTGTTCCGAGTCCCGGAAAATGTTACAGAAGGCCTACGGTGAATTCTGCCAGGGCTGCGGGACTGATCGAAAGAGATACCGCGGCCATGGAACACAACTCTGTATGTAATGAAATAGTGGTCACCCATCCACACACCGACCTAGGTAAGCCCGGCTTAACCTTGAAGATCGACACGAGTGTCTGTTATTACACTTCTCATCAAAAAAATCGAAACACTTTCGTTTTTATTGTTTTTGTCCTAATTTTTTACAAAAGAGAATTAATTCCATGAAAAAAAAAACATTATTGTGTAGTTGGCAGTTTGGTCATTACAGTAAGAAGAAAAAAATCAAAATTCGAAATTAGAATTTCATTTGTTTATCCTATAAATGAAATTAATCACTGTTTTGAGACAAATGTGTATTTAGGGTTGGAGTACGTTTCTCGTTTAAAAACTAAAAATTAGCGCTTGTCTTTAAACTTTTTGTTTCTTATTTCATTTACTGTGACTTTGGGACGTCTGAAAAAACTTTTTTTTCTAAAACATATGGATACTTCGCCCGCAGAAGCCACCCAAGTGGTGGCATTGCTGGATTCTGGACTTAGTCAGCGTGTTGTGGCTGCAAGATTGCATCTAAGCTTATCATCTGTTCATAGAGTCTACAAACGCTATCGGGAGACTGGTTCGTTCACGCGCCGTTCAGGATCTGGCAGGAATCGGGTCACTTCTGAGCGAGATGATCGATTTATTGTAACAACTTCTTTACGAAATCGACGCCTTAACGCTTTTCAACTGCAGCAGCAGCTTCGCGTTGTACGAAGAGTAGCTGTAAGTGACTCTACAATAAGAAGAAGGTTGAAGGAACGCGGATTGGCACCGCATAAGCCAGCGAATGGGCCGAAATTAACTGCAGACCATCGAAGAGCGCGCCTTAACTTTGCACGCGAGCACCTAACTTGGTCATACCTTCAGTGGAGCAAAGTACTGTTTTCTGATGAGTGTAAAATTATGCTGTATGGTAACGACGGAAGGAACAAGGTCTACAGAAGAGATGGAGAACGCTTTGCACAATGCTGCATTGAAGAAAAGGTCAGCTATGGTGGCGGTTCGTGGACGGTTTGGGGAGGAATCAGCGCCGACGGTAAGACAGAACTTGCCTTTGTGTCTGGGCCACGGCTGCCTGCACTAAACTCTCATCGGTACATCGAACAGTGTCTTGAACCTCATGTGATGCCCTATGCACATTTTATTGGCAACGACTTCATATTCATGCACGACAATGCTAGAGCTCACACCGCGGGCGTCGTACGAGATTATCTTACCGAAGTCGGTATCTCCATTATGGTATGGCCAGCAAGAAGCCCGGACATGAATCCCATTGAACATCTATGGGATGAATTAAAGAGACGAATTCGAGCAAGAGATCCAGCCCCAGAAACACTTAGCCAGCTGCAAAATGCAATCCAAGAGGAATGGGATAATATACCACAACATGTGATCGTGACTCTCATCCGATCGATGAAGAATCGTATGGAAGCAGTAATAAGAGCTCGCGGAGGGAATACAAGTTATTAAATAAACGTTTCTTACATTTTTTTTTCATTTACGCGTGTTGTTTTACCCATTTCCTTCATATTCCATACAGGGTAAAAATTACTCATTATACAAAATACGAAACCTATGAAGACTTAATTTGAATTTAGAACAATAACATTAGGATTTAAAAACCTCATACTACTCACTATTAAATGACATTTTACATTTATTCCTAAATATACACATTTTTCTGATAATCCTTATCAAATCATAAACTGCGAGGTGTTTCGATTTTTTTGATGAGAAGTGTATTAACCCACGAGAAATATAAATACTATACTTCTTTTTATTTTCTCGCGGTCAATGGTAAAAAGTAGAGTACACAACTCGTGAAAAAAAAAATCCTCACGGTTCTTGTAGCCCTCGCTCCGCTCAGGATTCTACTCTAGAATCTTTCGCTGCTCTCGGGATCCAACTTAGTCCCTCGAATTAAATTCCCTTTATCTTCACTTGTTGTATAATCTACTATTAAGTGTTTCTTAAAAATTGACAAGCATTTTTGATTTCATTGGGTAGGGGTCCTGCCTTATCACCAAAAAAATATTTATAAATTTTCATTTGACAAGCAAAGATTGGCAATAACATAGTTGGTCACTTCATCATTTTACAATAACAAGTTTGGCAAATAATTCACTTGAAAAAATATTTACCCGATAAACTTTAATTTGAAAACGTATTCTTTGATAAACAATTCATTTAATATATTCATGTCATCTCGTAAAACAACTTTTGAAATAAAAACTTTTTACATTTTTTATTGCATTACACATTACGCAATTTATTGCGTTGGTATTCAGCTGCATAGTGACCGACATAGTTGGGAAAGGGCTAGGTCGATGATGACTTTGGTGACACATTACGCAATTTCAACTCATAAAAATTCAACTCATTAAATAGGCACAACGGTAATTTTAATTAATGGAACAACAAATATTTAGGATTCTAGAGTGAGCGAAGCGAGCTCGGGCTTTTGGGTGCACTCCGACATTAGGTTAGGTTAGGTGAAACCCTGAAAACAGAAATAGAAGCCACGGCTACGTCGACTATACCTATTACAAAATATTGATATTATTGAATGCAGTTTTATGTAGGTAGTTCAATAAAATTATGCAAAATCATAGGTACCCTCACCCCCCCCCCCCCCTCCCTCGTTATAACTTTCTGTCTGGTTTAGAAAGTTTATTATGAAATGTATATATGATTAAATATCATGCGAAAGATTTGAAAGATTTGCTTGATTTGTTTTTTCTATAATATTTATTTATTTATTAATCACCAACTCGCACTAACAGTGTAAGACACCAAACATACAAGTTATAGGCTAATAGAAGACATAAAATTAAAATATTAATGCACGCATTTAACTACCTATTTTATTAATCATTATTTCGCGGATATTGGTGTGAGTTACACGTTTATTTAGTTTAAAACTCATTCTGTCATACTTTTTGTAATGTGTAACTGTTAAATGTCCCAATAAAGTAAAATAAAATAATTAACCGACGAAACAAAAGCAGGAGGTTCTCAATTCGACGCGATATGTATATATCGGTGCAACTACAACAATTAGCCTAGAAAAACTAGAATAATTAAGTTTAATCATTTAATTGTCCTAAAATTAATTTATTACCATCAGTTGATTACTTTAGAGTTTATTACGATGTAAAATGAATGTCATTATTGCAATTTCTTTGTTTAACCTAAAAACTTAAAAATACGAGCACGTGCATCGAGCCTATAAATACGGCCGCACTGTAGGCGAGCGACAGTTACACTCGCGCCGCCGTACAGTACGGACCTCTCTGGGACGTCGTTACGCTGCCCGTTGATTAAACGAAGTTTAGTAAATTATTTGTGAAGTTTTCCTTCGAGGACCCAAAATGAGTGATCATCATGAGGATAACAATTGTGACGTCAGCAATGCTGACGTCACACTTTTTAAAAACACTATGGAGGTTCTTCCTCCGTCATCAGAAGTGGGATTGCAAGAAGCTCTTACCCAAGCCGGCTCATCATCAGCTCCACCACCTGAGCAACTGGAACCGACCAACATCCAGCAGCAAGAACCTGTGTTGGTCACCAATGCACCATCAGAAGCTGTACTACAATCAGGACCGCCAGGGTACCCTCACCATGGAATGCAGTTCGGAGGGATACCACCACAATTCCTGGTGCAAATGATGGAAACGATGCATAAAATGTCGGAGCGCTTATGTGCTCCACCTAGCGAAGCAAGAATAAGGATCCAGGACGTCTATTTACCATCATTCGATCCGGATACCCACATCGGTGTGCGAGAATGGTGCCAGCATATAGATCAAGCGATTGAAGCGTACAAGCTTGGTGATTTCGATGTTCGCATGAAGGTCTGCAGCCTGTTGAAGGGGCGTGCCAAAATGTGGATTGATGATTGGATGGTGACTAGTACAACGTGGGAAGAGTTGCGGAAAAATCTCATCACCACATTTGAACCCGAGAATAGATATTCCCGGGACATCATCATGTTTAGAGAACATGTTTACGATGCAACAAAAGATATTGCGGAGTTCTTATCACGGGCCTGGATATTGTGGCGAAGAGTCACCAAAGACAAACTGGGAGACGGACACGCGGTGGAAGCTGTGATTGGATGCGTTAATGACGAGCGCCTGCGTATCGAACTGTTGAATGCCAGGGCAACCACTGTCCCTGAACTCATCTCAGTTGCAACATCCATACGAAAGAAGCGGAGTCATCCAAGCTCCAGTTCCACCGCATATAACAAACGTTCACGTTTTTCGGACAATACACCATCAACAACACACTGCCGCATATGTAAGAAGACGAACCACTCTACTAAAGACTGCAGATTCAAATCTTCGGAATCTAAACCTGAAGCCAGCAACATGGATTCAAAAACAACATCCGCACTTGCCTGTACCTATTGCAAGAGACCAGGCCACACCTACGAAACTTGCTTCAAACGCGAACGTTCGTTGACTTCAAACGTGAACTGCGTAGCAAGCCTTAAGCTGGCTCCTATCACCATCAAAATAGGTGAAAGGTCTTTGCAAGCCATCTTTGACAGCGGAGCGGAGTGCTCAATTATCAGAGAATCGGTTGCTGCAGCCTTGCCTGGTCAAAGGAGACCAGTAGTCAATTATTTGAAAGGGATTGGTCAATTCCCCGCGCTATCGTTATCCAAACTTACGACTGTATGCGTCGTGGATACCATCAGTGTTGAGCTTGAATTTTACATATTGCCTGACTATGAAATGTCAACAGACATTTTAGTGGGCATGAACCTGATCCATGACACTAATCTAAGTGTGATAATCACATCCAACGGGACGAAGCTAATCCATAAAACACTCGTCAATCATGTGAGTGACAGTTCTTGTCTCTTCAACAACTTGGACTGTGACCTAACCAATGAAGATGAAGTCGTGCAACTACGACGACTTCTGACCAAATACGAACACCTGTTTATCCGTGGATATCCTAAGACTCGGGTCAGCACCGGAGAACTAGAAATCAGACTGAAAAACCCTGATAAATTTGTGGAAAGAAGACCATATCGCCTCAGCCCAGTGGAACGAGAGAAGGTTCGCAACATAATAAAAGAACTTCTGGAACATAACATCATTCGTGAGAGCAAATCTCCCTATTCAAGTCCCATCATCCTGGTCAAGAAAAAGAATGGTGACGATCGGCTTTGTGTGGACTTTCGAGAGCTTAACTCGAATACTCTACGTGACCATTATCCACTCCCATTGATATCCGATCAGATTGACCAGTTGGCAAACGGTCATTTCTATACAAGCCTTGATATGGCGGCTGGTTTCCACCAGATTCCCATAGGTGAAACTTCCATTGAGAAGACCGCGTTCGTCACACCAGATGGACTATATGAATATCTCACCATGCCGTTTGGTTTGAGCAATGCTTGTTCAGTTTACCAACGATGCATCAACAGAGCTTTGACGTCATTGCTGGGAACAGCTGCACAAGTCTACGTAGATGACGTGTTAAGCAAGTGTACAGATTTCACTGAGGGAATTTCACACCTGGAGCGAATACTCATAGCACTGCAAGACTCTGGATTTTCTATCAACGCAGACAAGTGCGCTTTCTTCAAACGATCCATCGAATATCTAGGGAACGTAATTTCCGATGGACAAGTACGACCGAGTCCACGCAAAGTAGAAGCCCTCGTCAAAGCTCCAGTACCCAAAACTGTCAAACAAGTCAGGCAGTTCAATGGTCTGGCTGGATACTTTAGGAAGTACATTCCTGACTTTTCTCGTGTAATGGTGCCTTTGTACGAACTAACGAAACAAGGAGCAAAATGGGCATGGACAGACAAACACGAAAAAGCTCGTAACACAATCATCGAATGCCTAACGTCTGCTCCAGTGCTTACATTATTCCAAGAAGAGGCACCCATACTTCTATACACGGATGCAAGCAGCCTCGGATTTGGTGCAGTGCTGGTCCAAGTGATAGATGGACGTCAACATGCAGTGGCCTTTATGAGCATGAGAACCACGGAGGCTGAAAGTCGCTACCACTCCTACGAGCTGGAGACACTGGCAGTGGTACGAGCTATAAAACACTATCGCCAGTATTTATATGGGCGAAAATTCACCGTGATAACTGATTGCAACGCGTTAAAAGCGTCAAAACACAAAAAGGATCTCCTGCCAAGGATCCATCGATGGTGGGCGTTCTTACAAAACTACGACTTCGAGGTAGAGTACCGTAAAGGTGAACGTCTCCAACATGCTGACTTTTTCAGTAGAAACCCAGCTGAGTTTGCAGTCAATGTTATGACAAAAGACTTGAACTGGCTCAAAATTGAACAGCGACGGGACGATGAACTGCGACCAATAATGGACAGCCTCGGTGACAATAACCCAGTAGAAGACTATGTCTTGGAGGACAATGTCTTAAAGAAGAACGTCAATGATCCTGTCTTTGGTCAGCAGCTCAGTACTGTCGTTCCCAAGTCCTTTCAATGGAGCATTATAAACTCTTTTCACACGGCACTAAAACACCCCGGCTGGGAAAAGACACTGCAGAAGATCAGAGAAACTTATTGGTTCAACAAAATGAGCTCTACCGTTCGAAGATTTGTGGATAACTGCGTTATATGCCGAACCTCCAAAGGGAGATCCGGGGCTATTCAAGCTCAATTACACCCTATTCAAAAACCAACGGCCGCCTTCCAAGTTATTCATATGGACATAACAGGGAAGCTGGGTACTCCAGATGATCAGCAGTACGTCATACTTACCATTGACGCTTTCTCAAAGTACATTTTACTGTACTTCAGTACCAATAAAAATCCACACAGTACATTGGCTGCCCTAAAACGTACTGTGCACCTATTTGGCGCACCGGTCCAAATCATAGTCGATGGGGGAAGAGAGTTCCTTGGTGAATTCAAAGAGTACTGTGACAACATTGGAATAAATATCCATGCTATCGCTCCAGGAGTCAGCCGAGCGAATGGCCAAGTAGAAAGGGTCGTTGCAACCCTCAAGAATGCATTAATAATGATTAAAAATTACGAAGCAGAGCAATGGCATACTGTACTCGAGGAACTTCAGCTGGCAATGAACTGTACAACTCATCGGGTCACCGGTGTTGCACCACTGACACTTATTACACAACGAAAGCACTGTGTACCTCCTGAGCTTCTCAACCTGGTGGATATTGACAATGAAACCATTGATATTGAAGCGCTTACTCAACAGGTGCAACAGAAAATGATTCGTGCTAGCGAACAAGACAGACAACGCTTCAACCTACATAAAGCCAAAATCCATCAGTTCCAAAGAGGAGATTACGTTTTGGTTAAGAATAACCCTCGAAACCAAACCTCGCTTGACCTTAAGTTCAGCGAACCGTATGAGGTCTGTAGAATACTGGAAAATGATCGATATTTGGTAAAGAAAGTTACTGGCAGAGGACGACCTCGCAAGGTTGCCCATGATCAGCTACGCCGTGCTCCACAACCTGGTGATCAGTTGACCGTATCGGCGGGAAACGAATCGCCTACTCACCGAGATCCTGCTGCAGAACTAAACGAGCCCATCCCGTCGACCTCACGAGAAGAGCTGCAAGTACAGCCAAACCACGATCTACAGGATACAGACGACACAGCAGAATAAATGGTAAGTACTCTACTCAAAGATTTCAATTAACTCTACGAGAACCTCCGAGAACCTCCGAGAACTCTACGAGAACCTCCGAGAACTCTAAGAGAACCTCCGAGAACTCTACGAGAACCTCCGAGAACTCTACGAGAACCTCCGAGAACGCTACGAGAACCTCCGAGAACCTAATAACCTTAACAGCATGCTCAAAAGACAAAGCAACGGAAGTTGCTTACAGATGTACTACTCAAAGAAAGTTATTTCTCTTCTTTCAGATCAACGAGAATCGACGAGAACCAATCTACGAGAAGCAACGAGGCTGGTGCAGAGCGCGCACCGCCTGTCAGAATGGCCGTATCGGCGCAACTACAACAATTAGCCTAGAAAAACTAGAATAATTAAGTTTAATCATTTAATTGTCCTAAAATTAATTTATTACCATCAGTTGATTACTTTAGAGTTTATTACGATGTAAAATGAATGTCATTATTGCAATTTCTTTGTTTAACCTAAAAACTTAAAAATACGAGCACGTGCATCGAGCCTATAAATACGGCCGCACTGTAGGCGAGCGACAGTTACACTCGCGCCGCCGTACAGTACGGACCTCTCTGGGACGTCGTTACGCTGCCCGTTGATTAAACGAAGTTTAGTAAATTATTTGTGAAGTTTTCCTTCGAGGACCCAAAATGAGTGATCATCATGAGGATAACAATTGTGACGTCAGCAATGCTGACGTCACACTTTTTAAAAACACTATGGAGGTTCTTCCTCCGTCATATATATATAATTATATTCTGTATTATGTAAGACCACGCATAACTTTTTACAGAGAAGTCCGATATGCATGATTCTTTTAAAAAAGTCTGCGATAGCATGTCTATCTTTTAAGAGTGCCTATATTACTCAAGGATAGTATAGCATTCTAATGGTAAAAGAATTTTTGAAATCGGTCCAGTAGTTTTTGAGTTTATGCATTACAAACATACAACATTCAAATCATTCCTCATTGTAATATTAGTATAGAAGTATAGATTACTTACCCTATTAATGGAACCCAATAATGTAGCGGACTGGCCTGTAAACTTATGAGCTCAAGAGAAGGCACCAAACATGAAAAATACTTTGTGTTAAGCATTACACAACATTATCTACGCTAAATTGAATGAAGTTTTGAAAGGTTGTGATAATCTCATAATGTCTGAAAAAGACAATTTAGGTATATTGTTGCTTATCCTAACTAATATTATATATGCGCAAGTAAGTTTGTTTGTTATCTTTTCACGCCTAAACCACTGAGCTGATCATCCTGAAATTTTGCATATACGTTGTTAGCTTACATAACAGTATTATTTTTCGAGATGTTACTGTACACACAGTAACATCTCGAAAAATAATACTGTTCCCGAGGAAAACAACAATAACGTTCTTATGATAATAGGTGATCCCACGTGTCCTACGAACCATGATTAATCATACTATTATATAAATATAAACTTTAGTAGTGTGTTAATTGTCAAATTCTAAAGTAGCGCGAGCGAAGCCGCATACAAAAGCTAGTTTTGAATAAATCCTTGTCTAGTGGAGTCTTCCCTCCAAAGTGGAAGGAAGCAAAAGTCCCCATCCATAAATCCGACAATGACGACTTAGTTTCGAACTATAGACCCATTTCAGTTTTATCAACCCTAGGTAAAATCTTTGAGTATCTTGATCTGCTCTCACATTCAAAACCAGGAATATCTGACACTTTTAACGAGAATTGACTCTGGCAATCAAGCATATATATTAGGTATGTCGTATACACAGATTTCAGCAAAGCGTTCGATTGGGTCTCGCATCAAATTCTCATTGGCAAATTAAGAACTTATGGTATCGGACACATATCTTCGGGCGTGCCACAAGGGTCCTTATGGGGCCGGTTTTATTTAACATTTTTTATTAATATTTCGAACTGCTTTCGTCACTGTCAACTGTAACATTTTTATGTTTGCCGATGCCTTAAATTCGTAAAAATAGTTAAATCTAAGCATGACCCCTCTGGATCATGAAGTGATTTGGATAAATTGGTGATATGGTGCTAAATAAACCAGAATCTTCTAAATCCTAGCAAATGTTACTATATAAAATTTACCAGGAAACATCATCTCATTGACCAGGATTATTATATTGATGGAGAAAATGTTAAGGAATTGGACACAATAAATGACCTAGGTGTTATGTTTGATCGGAAATTAACTTGTATCCCTCACATAGATAAATAGTGAAGCAGTCTTCCAAAATGTTGGGTTTTGTTATCAGAAATACGACACAATTTAAAAGCTGCAGGACAGAAATTATCCTTTTTTATATTAAATTATCTTCTTTGGTTCGAAGCATGTTAGAGTATTGTAGTATGGTCTGGTGGCTACACTATGTTATCACTCTTTGCGTCGTTTTCTGGGGCATCTGGCCTTTGCTAGCGGTTTGTCCAAGAAAATCCGTTCGGTATTGATAGGCTCAAATATTTTAATATGGCTTCTCTGGACAAATGACGCGATGTTTGTGTGCAAGGTTATGGCCCTTCAAATCAACTGTCCTCAAATATTAAATAATTTTACCTTCGTCCCCCATCAAGAATTCCTCGCAGCCCTATAGAACGGCTCTGGGTAAAAAAAAGTCCCTGCGCGAGGTTTTGAAAGGTTGTGTACGGTTGCAGTGACCGGATCGATCTTCATTTTGACGGCTTACGCAAATTGAAAGCCAGTTTTTATAAGTATCTCCCCGAACATGGAGTTTCTTAGCCCTGCGTTAATTCATTGGGTGGGTGAATTAAGGCTACATATTATTACCTGTTTTTGTATTACCTTGTTTTTTTGTTGTAAATTAGTTTAATTTGTTTTAATTTAGTTTAATTTGTTTTAATTTAGTTGCAGTAAATTTTATTTCTATTTTAATTTTGTAAGTTACGACAACGTTTTGTGAGTATTCAGAGTTTACCTGTCAAGTGATTACTACACTTTATTCTGATTTGTTGCTTCTGTTTCATTTGCATAAACCAGTGTATACAATTGTTGGTGAATTAAATAAATAAATAAATTGAGTGTCGAACTTAATGTGTCACCGTGTTTAGTAAATAAAAATTTTATTAAATTAAAAAAAATACTCAGTTTTTGTGTTTTCTCTGTTAGGTCGGGTTTTCTGGGACTGCCCTCGTATATACGCCTATGCTATATAAATAATTTTTCACGTTCCTCATGAATCAATCACCATTTCTACCTTTTGACTGTTCATTTAACCGTACTATAATCTCATATTTAGTAATTCGATATTATACCTAACTGTTTATTTCCGAAGCTATCGCTCAAGCTTGTTTCATTCCTTCATCAGTAACTCGTCTGAAATCCCAGAAGGCTAAGGAATTGCATAATCAGCATATAACGTTCCCACTGCTGGGACACACGGCCTCCTCTCCTCTCCTCTCTTACTGTTCGTAAGTCGGGGCCGCCACCACCGGGCCACCGAGCACCGTTGCGCTCGGTTAAGGAATTATGTATGTACGTATTTATAATTTGTCGTAGCTAAATGAACGCGTGCAAGCGGCAGAGCAGGGTCTGAACCGCTTGGCTGAGGTGCTGACGCAGCTGGCACAATCAGGCATGCTGCCCCCAGAATTTGCAGTTCACGTGGGGGCGATGGAGGAATACTTGCAGGCTGCCATTGCAGCAGGGTATGCTGCTGCCGGCCCTGATGGCCCCGGCGGCGCTAGCGGCCACGGTGCACACTTCAATAAGCGCATGGAATTGGATGCCAGCAACGATTACGGCCCTGACAGTATTGTAAGAGTGAGTTTTGGCCGTTTATTTTATTAGCGCCGCTCGGTTCTTGCACTTGTACTTGTATGTACCTAAACAAAATCACAAAGAGATGTGATTTTGTTTAGGTACATGCGCCGTGCGTACGTCTGGCCCTGTGATAGCAAGCCGTCGTAGGTTGTCATACTTAAAAGAGCACCGGAAATTCGAATCGGGGATAGCGCTAAAGTAGTGAACAAGCCTCCATCATCTCTTCTTAATAATAATAACATAGAGTCGTTGAAGGAGCGCTCAGTGGACAAGGGTCTCACCCTGCTCTCCTTGGCTAACGAGAACTGGCGCAAACCTGTGGTATTGGATACTAATGACCGCAGGGAGGTATGCCAGAGCAAAGGGCTACATGGACACTTTTTCTAGGCCCAACATTGTCCTGATGTAGACCTTTTGGCGTCCGTGGCGTGGCTACATTTCGATGACCTCTTTGGAGAAACCGAAGGTTACGTCTGTGCGATTATGGCTAAAGTTATCATAATGAACAATTATCGAAAATACAAAGTCAAGGAAGGTACAGTTGACATCTGTCGGGCATGCCACCGCTCGGCGCCCCGGTGAATCGATCTGACATAATATATTGTTTCTGGTTGTTGCCGTCTTGCTAACGCCGAGTACTTGCTTAGACACAACCTAGTTGCTATCCACCAGTATCCACCAGCAACTTGCCTTGGAGTACAACCTTGTGGAATCAGATGTGCCATACTATAAGTATGCGCCCGACTCAGTTCTCGATTATGTTAATATCACGTTGTACTGGGATTGACCTATCGTCACTGACAGGACTATTGTTGCCAATATGACTGACATTGTGGTGATAGATCGATTGCAGCGTCGCGCAATGATTGTTGATATAACGGTTCCGCATAACGAGAACATCGTGAAAGCAGAGAAAGATAAAAATTCAAATATCTGGATCTGGCTCGCGAGGTTGTCGACATGTGGGACGTGGACTCTGCAATTATTGTACCGATAGTCCTTACGGTAGCAAAGAGCTTCGACCTTAAGAAGCTTCCGCGGCTGGGTCAAGGGCTTGATTCAGAAAGCAGTACTCCTGGACATGGCATGTATAGTGAGGAGGTTCCTCTATCTGGAGCCCTGACCACCGGTAGCTTGGACCTTGTTCCTGATGCCAATGGCCCACCTATTTTTATATTTGAATGTTTACTTTTGTGTTTAAAATATTTAGAAATGTAACTTAAATGAATAAAAGAATTATAACAATAGTCCTCTTGACCTCATTTCCATTACGGGCGCTAGTCTTAGCGGAGATCAACCATTTTGATTGCATTGCGGCCGTTCGCAGTATATAGACGTGCTCGTAACCAGTATTTATTTAACGCAATAATAGTGACCTATTTTAGCATTTTGCTAAGTGTGTATAGTTTATTAAATAAGGGAAACATAAAAATAGTGAATTTGTATAAAAATGGATAACAGCCCCGGTAACTCAAGTAGTCGAGTGCAACCCATTGCCTCGCCAGTGATAAACCATCAGTCTAACTTCACTATCGAATTTGTATCCACGCCCGATATCCAGCAATGGATGGCATTCATTCAGCTACAGTTATATGAGATTTGTTCTATTGCCATAGATGACAAATTGAACTGGGAGTAGAAATTGAATGTTACCAACATATGCCGTAAAGTAGAATCTGACACCGCTCAAATGGCAGTTTTGTATCAGGCTCTGAAGCAGAAAAGCCATCAAGCCCTCAACATAATCGATGCCCTGAAAGAAAAACGCAACCTCACAGGACAAATTTCGGAGCTCTAACAGATGATAAAGGACACTAATGCTGTGGGAACCGCTTCGTTTGTCGATATGATAAAAAGGGATCCAGTGATCTCGTTACATTAAATAACTTAAGTTTCCGTAAATAACTTAATAACTAAGTGTGCAATTGCAGTACTTTCTCAAGTTATTATGCCTTGTGACTGGGACTGTAGCTTCGCTTCTTTTAGTGTTTTTTTTTTTATATTCAAAAGTGCCGTAATGGTCTAATTTAAATAAATAAATGCTTTGAGTTTGAGTAGCAGGTTATCCTAATGACAAATGGAATTCAAGTGACGAGACAAAAAATCTGGTGCAAAACATCATGAGCTCTGAAAAAATGAAGCTCCATGTACATGGTGTGCGGAAAACCAAAAATGGAGATGTCATTATCAGCACCGAGACCAAATAGGATGTGTGTGATTAACTCAAGCACGCAGTCCAGATGTGTCAGGACTCACCGTCGACGAGCCCATCAAGCGCAAACCACGGATCACAGTTGTAGGAGTGCCGACTCTTTGGCTGATGCTGACGTCTTCAGGTTCATGAACGAACAGAACATCGCCGATAATAGTTTCCAGCCATGTCACTGGAGACCTTTTTGGTCAAAGTTAAATTTAGCCAAAAATCCGGAAAAAAAGATGCATCGACCTGTAACTTCGTTATGGAAGTACCAGCCAAGATACGTAAGGCTTTAATATCTTAGGCAAGGCTTTTTATAAATTGGACTTCCTGCGCTGTTAGAGACTTCACCTTGGTTACTAGATGCAGAAAATGCCAACAATTTGGTCATACAGTAAAATCATGCAGAGAGGTAAACTCTCATGGTCACTGCGGAGAAGCAAGACACTCACTGAGTGACCCCTAAATGTGCGACGTGCTCACGGTTTAAAAAGCCCTACAACCACAAAACGGGAGATATTTAGTTCCTAGCTAAGAAATTAACAGAATATAGGTACATCAACTCAATCGACTACGAGGGCGCATAGAGCCTCATGCTCTAGATTAGACTTCCGCGTTTGACGCATGTTGCTGACACAACATGGCAATAACGGACCACTGCGCTGACATGCTTGCCATCGATTTTATTTATTGTCTAAGCGCATTAGTTGCTTGGTGTAAATATCGAATATAAGCAAGAGCGCCTCGAATGTGTTTCGCAACCTAGTTTATAATTCTGTTGACGTAAATAAATTCGTGTAATAATTATGTGTTTAGTTCTAAGTTAATAAAGCTTAAGTTAATCAAAATACATTTTTCATGTCATGCTAATATTAAACAAAAAACTACTGTCCAACACATAGCATATTGTTAGAGGTCCTGCAGCCTGTGATACAGGATTATCCTAGTACAGGCATCATACATTATTATAGACATAAACATATTAAAAATATAAAAAAATAGTAGCTCACGAGCCTTGGGAACAGGGTCCAAGCTACCGGTGGTCAGGGCCCCAGAGAGAGGAACCTCCTAACAGTATGAGCCGTGTCCAGGGGTACCGCTTGCTGAAACAAGCCCTTTATTATTATCATTATTGTCAGCGCGGGAGATATTATAGTGCAAAAGTGTGTCACCGAGCCGGCTGAAGCCGGTTGCGAACTGGAGCCGGACTGGTGCAAGATTCTTGGTTTTCACCAAAATCACGGATCTGGCTGCTAGCAACTCTGTTATTCCACAGAAAGCATCCACTGTGTCTCGGATGGGCGCGAAGAAATCCAAAGCTACTGTGGCTGCGGTAGCTAATACAGTCCAGGGCAGGGCAGCGGTCACGCGCAACGACGTCTAGTAAGTTCTTGTTCTATTTGAACTAGTTTACTTTATACCTGCTGAGGGCTTAAACTAGGAAGCTGCCTGAAGCTGGCTTAGTTTGGAACACCTGTAGGGTAATTGAGAAACATTCGCATTCCCGATGTATTTCGATAACTTCATTGTATGATTGTCCATCTCTTTCCCTGAAGGATTTTGAGTAGAATTGAAGTAGTTAACGACTTTACGCTATTAAGACTCACAGTAGACAAACACATTTCTTTGAAGCCCCGTATAAAAAAGTACGATCAACCTTATCAGCTTTCCACAAGCGGATTCCCCTGGTTTGGTTTTCAAGAGGCACATAGTTACCGAAGACATGAACTCAAGCGGAAGTTGTGGAAGTGGAACACCATTACGCGGAGCGACAGACATCAGCAAAGCCGAAATTGCATATGTGCCGAAGTCACTTCGAAAACAAGTATTCGACACTATGCATAATATAACACATCCCGGTATAAGAGCATCGAAGAAAATGATCACCGAACACTATTTCTGGCCACGCATTAATACTGACGTGGGAATCTGGGCGAGAACATGAGAGGCATGCCAGAAAAGTAAGACTAATAGGCACAACTCGGCTCCAATCGGAACATTCCCAGCTACATCACGTTTAGATCATGTGCATATAGACATTGTCGGCTCATTACCAGAATCCAACGGCAACAGATACATTGTGTCAATAATGATAGACAGAGAAACAAGATGGCCGGAAGCTGTACCAGTAGCAGAGATTATAGCAAAAATTGTAGCGGAGGTTCTCATAAACACCTGGATAGCAAGATTCGGATGCCCAAACACCATAACCACGGATCAAGGACGACAGTTCGAGTCAAACTTATTCATTGCTCTAACTAAGTCACTTGGTATTAAGAAAACCGGAACTACTAGTTATCTTCCGCAGTCAAATGGCATAGTTGAACGCTGGCTTATATCAATGAAAACCGCGCTAATCGCGCGCGGCAACACAATAAACTGGTCGAACGAATTACCTATCGTTCTACTAGGACTACGAGCAGCACTCGACTGAAAGAAAATATAAGCCCAGCACAAATGTTGTACGGAACAAACATACGTTTGCCTGGAATGTTTATCGAGCCGAAAAAGCAAAATACATCACCAGAAACTTATACACAGACTCTCCAAAGGATAATGAAAAAACTAAGCCCGTTTAATAGGGATCACCACGCTACAAGTCACAAACCATTTATTCACCCTGATATGAAAGACTGTGAACACGTAAATGTCAGAACGGATGCTGTGAAGAAACCGCTGACCCCGTCATACGAAGGCCCATGTAAAGTTTTGGAGAAACAAGACAAATATTACAAAATCCAAATGCCGAATAAAACATCAATAGTAACAGTGGACAGATTAAAACCAGCCTATATTTTAACCGATGAAAAGGTAAATGAACCTTAAGCACACATAAAAAGTAGCAGTAGCCAAGTAAACGACCACAAGAATGTTGAGACAGCGGAAAATAATAGGACCGCACCGAACACAACACGTTCAGGTCGCGTCATACGTCCGGTGGTACGATTTTGCAATACAGCAGCAAAATAGAAAGAATCGATCAACACAAACAAGCAAATCACCGCAGGAAAAACACACTCCATAAAAAACCAATTATCAAGAAAATAGCCATCTTTACAAATATGGGAAACTGGGGCTCAAAGGAAGAGATCGTGGTGGCCCAAACAGCCGCTGGCGCCGGGTCTGCAGGATCCAGCGTTTCTATCATCGAAATGACTACGGGTGGCATCTTCATCATCGCCGTCGCAGCATTGGTGTTCTACATGTACAAAAAGTGTAGGAAATGTTTTACAAAAATGTGTTACGTCATATTGACAACAGGCAAGGACAGACGGCGCCGGTCCCAATAGTCTCCATGCGTTGCACCCACCACGCAAACGGAGCACCAGTAGCACAAAACGTATGAAGAACTTCCCAAAACGCGGTTTTCTCCATCGTTTATCTTATCAGAAGAAAAGTGTAACGGCGAAGTGTAATTAAGTTTTTTTTAATTAAATTTTTTTGCTTGTATTACAACGACAGTGACTGGTCAATTACTTTGCTAAGTGTATAATCTTAACAACTGTGTATTTTTATGTAGGTGTATTTACGAAGTATGTGGTGCATCGTCATCAACGATTTGTATGTAGGTCAACAATTGCAATAACGAAATAAATAATTATTCATTTTTAGTTATGTACTAGCGCTCGCCGAAATCAGTTGTTTTATTTACAAGACTCATAACACCAAATAAACACGTACTCAGTAGGTACACTTACAACATCATCTGTGAAAATTTAAACATATAAACCCTGTGGTCGTTATGAAGGCTTTTAAGCAACTTAAAATAAAAAGTACTGAAGATCTTTGGGGCATGTCTACTAAAGTCTGTCAATCAATTGTTGAGACAGTAGCTCCCTATTTAGCCTTAATATTTAATTTATGTGTAGACCAAGGGGTATTTACAGATTTAATGAAGTATAGTAAAGTTATATCACTTTTTAAATCTGGAGACAGCAAAGACACAAATAATTATAGACCCGTATCTATTTTGCCAGTTTTCAGCAAGGTATTTGAAAAAGTAATGCTAGATCAAATGCTCAATCATTTTAATCGGCATGACATCCTACATGATCAACAATATGGTATCACCAAAGGTCGTTGCACTACTGACGCCGGTGTCACTTTACTAAAGCACATCTTTAATGCATGGGAAGCGGCAAAAGATGCAATAGGCATCTTTTGGGACCTATCCAAGGCATTTGATTGCGTGAATCACGACACACTGCTGCTAAAACTTGAGCATTACGGACCGGGTAAACAAGCACTTAGCTTAGTAAAATCATATTCAAATGATCGAATGCAGCAAGTACAAATAAATGGCGTAAATCATTAGGATTAAAAGTAAAAATGGGGGTACCGCAAGGCTCAATATTGGGCCCTTTCCTTTCTAGTATATATAAATGATTTACCTCACTTACTGAAAAGTCGACCACAAATGGTGTTATTTGCTGATGACACATCACTGATTTTTAAGGTTAACAGAAGTGCACAAGAGTTTGACGACATAAATAACGCTATGTTTAAGATTCATAATTGGTTCACTGTAAATAATTTGGTGTTAAATGAGAAGAAAACTAAATGCATAAGATTTGCGTTACCGAATGTAAGAAGTAGTGAATGTAACGTTGTATTGAACAAGGAGATACTAGAATTCGTCGATAATAAGGTTTTCTTGGGGATTACGCTTGACTCGAAGCTGCAATGGAGTCCTCACTTAACAGCACTTGCAGGGCGGCTAAGTTCAGCCGCTTACGCTGTCCGTAAAATACGGCAATTAACAGACGTGGATACCGCGAGACTGGTCTATTTTAGTTACTTCCATAGTATCATGTCTTACGGTATTCTGCTGTGGGGACGGGCTGCAGATATTGACTCAATATTTATTCTGCAAAAGAGGGATGTAAGAGCCATCTATAACCTACGCAGACGTGAGTCTCTAAGAGAATTGTTTAAAAAAATTAACATCATGATGGTACCTTGTCAATATATTTATGAAAACATTATGTATGTTCGGAAAAATATACATCTTTTTAGTAAAATAAGCGACAGGCATAATGTCAATACTAGAAATAAGGACAAATTAGATCAGCCCCGTTTCAGATTCTCAAAAGTACGCACTTCTTTTATGGGGTACTGTGTAAAATGTTACAATAAAATACCACTTGACATTCTACAACTTAATGAGAAGAAATTTAAAACATGCATAAAACGCACACTATGTAAGCGAGCGTATTATAAGGTAGAAGACTATCTCGTAGATAAAAATGCTTGGCTCAATGCTGGTCCTGCTCCACAGCCACTTGGGCTCACGAACTAAGATGTTAATGTTTGGAAGAGATGCTCCCCCTCTAGTTCTTTATTTATTATTATTATTTTGTTTCTATTCTGGAAACTTAGTTACTTTAATTAGTAGGGCTTATCCTAATCTTTAAGATTTGAATTGTGTAGTTTTTCTACCTTTATCTCTACATTGTGTGTGCAAACTAATTGATTACCATCTTAAATTATAGTGGAAGCTGCAGAAGATTGTAAGAATATCCTTGCATTGTATAGATTCCATCTCCTAGAATTATATAATTGCATAACACGCATGTGTGAGTACTTTGTACTGTAAAGCTACCATTTATATTTTGTTATCTTTCATTGACTTGAATGTATCCTGGTGGCTAAGAGAATGTCATGCTCACTCAAATGTCTCGCTGATGGTGGCGGGTGTGTCGGGTCTTTTAGTTCCCTTCAATATGGTTGAGTTGAATGGCGCTGATCCATGCGTCATGTTCGTGAACGGGCGCTGTCAGTTGGGACTGGTCATCTCTTAGCTGCCACGGATTATTTTAATTACTTTTTTTTTAAATTGTTGGTTTAATCTTTTACTTTGGACGCTCTTAATGTTTACGTCTTTGTACATCGTTCTCACATATATGTATAATCTCAACATGAATGATGTAACCAAGATTTTGTAACAATATTTTGATTTAAAAGAGTGTCCATGGAGTTTCTTGCCCATTCTTCTCCATAGAGATCTACGCTTTTGGAATGTGCAACTACAGTACTTTCGCAAGTTATTATGCCTTGTGACTGTGACTGTAGCTTAGCTTGTTTTGACTTTCAAAAGTGCCTGTAATGGTCTAGTTGAAATAAATGATTTGAGTTTGAGTTTGAATGGATTTAACCTTTCTACACGCTAATAAAATCCTCGTTAGCCACTGTGGTGTTTATGGAAATGAGACACGTACAGCCAGTTCAACCGTTTATTGTGGACTGCCCGTCCGACATAACACTCACACATGCGTGTGCTTATTTTTTATCCGTCTGTCTATCTGTCTATTTGTTCCGGCTAATCTCCGAAACCGCTGTACCGATTTTGAACTAGAAAATAGAAGGATTAGGGCCTCGTACAAAAAAATTAAAACTATCGAAATTGTTAACAAAATCCTATTGAAATAGGCAAGTAAAATTTTTCTAATAAGTTCACG